>CM041638.1:1788992-1887314 GCA_023333625.1 Bothriochloa decipiens | reverse complement strand
TGATTCATTATTACCCAGCCTCATGCCCAATAACCTAGTTGTTACATCGCTCGTGCACGTGTTCCTTTCTTCCCAAACCGTACCTACCAGCACATGAGGGCAGAGAGGTTGTCGATCCCTGGGTATCGTAGTCCTTGGGGGCCAGCAGAGAGGTTGTTGATCCCTCGGGTACTGTATTCCTTGAGGGTAGAGAGGTTGTCGATCCCCGGGTGCCGCATTCCTGACCAGTGTGATCTATAAGCCGTCTCCATCATTGACAGTGTTGTTTATCAATGCATCAGGTCCTACATTTTCACAACTAAGTTAAAAATGTCGGTTAGTGATGTCGCCAGTTATATTTACTACCAACAAAACGAGACCTTATATAGTGATGTCGCCGAACAACAGTTAGCCATTTACAAAAGGTTATTATAGCATACTTCATTTCTCCTGTGACTTCTTCTGTCAGTGCTGTGCAGGTTGACCCTAAGGAAGCTTTGCCCCTGTTTGTGTTTGGAGTCTTCTCAATCTTTCATAGACTTTTATGTATTGAGCCTCACATAATCTAGTGAGATTGACAATTAATTAATTCAAGTGTACATTAATGATTGTACGTCTTATGACTAATCTAATATAATTTATACCTTACTATACCATGTTTTCTTTTCATATTTGAGTGGTTATACTTGTGTGCAACATCATGAAGGAACAGATATATCGACCAGAGGGGGGGGTGAATGGGAGCCTCAAATATGTTTTGAAACTTTAGGTCCTCGGCTCGTCAAATAACCCCAAAAACCAAGACATAGAGCGATGATGACCAAAACCCTATTGAGAGGGTGGATGTTCCGTAGTAATACAATGGGCCACCACAAGAACAATGGAACAAACAGTAGAACAATCGGAGACCGAATGAACATGATCCGAAAAACTCAGCACACACTGTGCAGGTGCGGAATATCCGTGGTACAGAGCCTGGACTGTACGTGAGTACAGACAGGATGAGAGCAGTCAGCTGTGGACTGTCCAAAGTTTTATGTGCAGATTGTCTATGGGGAAAAGTCTGAAAAACAAACTGAAATGAAACAGTTCTAGACACAGCGAAGTTCTAAGCCTCGGACTATCCGGCTTCCTAGGTGCGGACTGTCTGCAGGTATGGATAGGGCACTAGGTTTGAACATGGTCTGTCCACGTGAGCTAGTCGGACGGTCCGCAAACAAAACTCAGAAACTCGAACTTCTGGAACAATTTTTGGACCAGATGAAAAAAAGGCCTCGGACTGTCCACGCGGTACGGCCAGACTGTCCGCAGGTGAAAATCGAAAAGCCAAATTGGAAGTCGAGAGCTCAGTACTGTTCTGCTATAGACACATGGATTGTCTGTGGTTATACCGGTGGACTGTCCATGGTACGGAGTATAGAGCAGCTCATGAAAGACACTGGCTCAACCCCGAACCTTGGACTGTCCACCCTCAGAAGGTTGTTGGACTATCCGCGGTTAAGTGAAACTGCTACGTCAGCGAAAACCAAACTAAACTCGGCCCAAACATGACCCGCGGATTGTCCACAGTAGCATGGGCGGACTATCCGTGTTCATCCAGAAAATCGTCTGAAAATTGCCTCCCACACAAAATCATCTCAATCTGTCTCGAATCGGAACCAACTGCCACCAAACTTGGTATATAGGTGATCATAAGGCAGTGGATGAGCTATCTCTAGGAGATCATGGCTCAATTCGAAGAGAATCAAGAGAAATCAAAAGGGGAAGGTGAAAACTACCATGAACACACCCTTCACACGTTCTTGCCCCGATCTATGAACACGTTCTTGCCCCAATAGAACGAATCAAGGCAAGAAAAAATGAACTCAAACGGCCTAGAAATGAAGAATCGAGCTCAAAATAGAAGGGGAAAAAGGGAGCTCGGGAATTGAAGAACAACACATGAACAACAAGAACACAGCAAGATTTCAAATCCCGGAGGAAACAGAGAGGACTAGGGGTCTCTTTTCCCTTGATCTTGGTTCAAGCATGAATTCTACGAATCCATGAACCTCTCTCTCACCAAGAACACTAGAAGGGGGAAGACCTCAAAAGGAAGAAAGAAAATATAGGAAATAAAATAGGTGAGCGAGATGGGTGCTCCCTAGTCCTATTTAATAGGGCTATTACATAATCCCAGTTTTGCCCTTGAATACATGAGTCAAACCATTTAATCCCAGATGTGCTATGGTCCAACCCTTAGGTTTCTTGATCTGACGGCCACCACGCCTTCTCACCGATAGTTTCGCTTTATTGCGACCTCCCCGATGCCACCACGTGTCGTCCGTCCACGTCGGGACCTCTGTCCGGGTTTTGAGGCCCAAACCCGCGAAACCTGCCGCCAATGGTTTTGATGCAATAAAACACCAAACCTTCATCGATAGTTTTGAGGGCAAAGCACCAAACGGTCCATCGGCACGGCACGTCCTACCTGACCTTCACCTTGATGTTGCCACCACATCCGAACTGCACACCTGCACACGTTAATCCCAGAGACACGTTTTGACACATAACCCTGTGTCAGGGATTAGAAGAACCACCGAACCAACCACGAACCAAAGTGTTGGCCTTTTGACAATCGCTCATTACAAAGACGCTACACAATGATATGGAAAAACTATATGTTAGCACATCAGTGTGGATTGCTTTTGAATTGTCATTTTATCAAGCACAATGAACTTTTACATCGTATTATGGTTATTTACGTTAGAGATGACGCATGGTTAATTGGTACCACACGTACGTGCCCATAATGTTAATATAGACAATGAGTATACTAAAAATATACATCCTCTCATCGTCCTATGCTTACGACGACTACTGATGTTCGTCAGTTCCAAGAGTGGACTCTGAAAGATGAAGCTAGCCGACAGAGATCCATCATGAACAATATCCTAATTAACCTTGTTTGTACTTGCAGATTCTCTTGTCAAGACAACAATGCTTAGTTGCTTACGAGGTAAACGGACAGATTTCTGCTTACTTAATTTTTTTTTAGCCTTGTCCTTGAGCCTTACAGCTCAGCTGCGTCAACTTATCTGACTTGCTCATTGTACCGGTTAGAAGCACTCTTCTGCCGGGAGTCAGATCTGTTAGCTGTGTAGTTGAATGAATTTTACCATGAAAATTACAGACTTACCTGCCCATGCTCCAACTGCATGGTCTTATATCTTGCCCCTACTTCGTTGTATGCCATTTGAATGTTCGTGTGAGTTCAGCTTCTGCAGGTGCTCCCACGGGAGACTGGTTACTAGAGCTCGCTCTCAGTCCAGAGACCTAGGTTTGAGCCCTGCATGCTCTTAATTGAAAAGCGGGGCAGTGTAGTCTGCTTTTTCCCGTCGAGTGTGAATTTAGCTTTTAGATGAGCGTTAATTAGTTATACGTATTGCTGCGTCAGGATTTGATGACAACAAAGGCAGGGTTATATATATTGGAAAGTACGCCTAGTGGGTGCCCATCTGCCAGATTGTTTCGAATTGACACTTCGAAAACTAAGACATTGATTTAAGAATGTCTCTTTCCGCATACAAAAGACACTAGAGATGTGGGCATTTACAAGATGCTTGTCGTCGTATTGTTTAGTATTTATTTCCCAGTGGACTGAGATTCAGTAACTCATGGATTGGCCTTTAATTAGCGAGTGTTCAGCCTCATGCTCAGTCATTCTCCATGTCAGCAGCATGTCACGTTGGCGCAGAGAAGGGCATCATCTACCATCTCAAAGCCTACCTAACGAAATCTAGTGTTGTCCAAGACAGCACACCAGCAAGATTTCGCACAAGCATGAACCAAAATCGGCAACCAAGTGCTGTGCTGCCTGTGGATTATATTGGACCAGAAACGAATCTGATTCCTGGTTCGGGACAACAGCGCTGGAACTTGGACTGGCAGGATCTTGACTGTGCGTGGGTGTGGATTCAGTGCAGTGAGCACGAGGCTTGTCACTTGTGTTGTCGGGAGGCTAGATGAAAGCAACGAAGCGACCACATCTATAGCACCCGGGGCATCGACGATGAGCCGGGCGTTCCAACCGGCAGCCATGACAGCGACGACCTCGGATATCTCGCTTTGCATGTGGCAGCAGCGATAGGCGTCTTCGTCTACCTCACTATTGGAAAGCGGAAATTCCATGACGGCGGTTCCGAGAGGTTCTGTATGTGACATTTGCCTATATAAGGACACCAACAGAAGAGATACATATCGATCGAGTGAGAGCTACATACTTTGCTTGCTTTGCTAGCTTCTCACGACGATGAGGATGAGGGCAGTAGCGGTGGTGGTCATCGTGGCCATTGCTGCCATGTTCGCTATGCCATCGGCGCACGCCGAGCAGTGCGGCGAGCAGGCCGGCGGCGCGGCCTGCCCCAACTGCATGTGCTGCAGCAAGTACGGGTGGTGCGGCACCACCTCCGACTACTGCGGCGTCGGCTGCCAGGGCCAGTGCGACGGCAGCTGCGGCGGCACCCCGCCGTCCGCCCCTAACAATACCGCTCCCCCTCCCAGTCCCACTCCCAGTCCCCGTCCCCATCCCAGCCCTAAGCCCCCGAAAGGCGGCGGCGGCGGCGTGGCGTCCATCATCACCGAGGATATGTTCAACCAGATGCTCCTCCACCGCGACGACGCCAACTGCCCTGCCAAGGGCTTCTACACCTACGCTGACTTCCTCGCCGCGGCGAAAGCGTTCCCGGGCTTCGGCACCACGGGCAGCGCCGACGCCCGCAAACGCGAGCTGGCGGCGTTCCTAGCCCAAACCTCGCACGAGACGACGGGTGGGTGGCCGACGGCGCCCGACGGCGAGTTCGCCTGGGGCTACTGCTTCAAGGAGGAGCAGGGAGCCGCGGGCGGGGCGGACTTCTGCGAGCCCAGCACCGATTATCCGTGCGCCCCCGGCAAGAAGTACTACGGCCGGGGACCCATCCAGATTTCCTACAACTTGAACTACGGGCAGGCCGCGAAGGCCCTCGGCGCCGACATCCTCGCCAACCCGGACCTGGTCGCCGCCGACCCCAAGATCGCCTTCGAGACCGCGGTGTGGTTCTGGATGACGCCGCAGTCGCCCAAGCCGTCGTGCCACGACGTCATGACCAGCAAGTGGAAGCCCTCCGCAGCTGACACCGCCGCCGGCAGACTGCCGGGGTTTGGCGTCGTCACCAACATCATCAACGGCATCGAGTGCGACCACGGCGACAATGATGCCCGCGTCGCCGGCCGGATCGGCTTCTACAAACGCTACTGCGACATGCTTGGGGTCAGCTACGGCGACAACTTGGACTGCGGAAGCCAGACGCCATTCGGCCAAGCTTAGCTGAAAAGTCGATATATCGACATGCATTCAGTCTTTACTATATTATACTTTATATACACTCGGTATATACAATGCATGCATGTTGTATTACCAACACAAGGCAGACATCAAGGCATACTTCCTGATGTGTTGCAATGTTGCATACTACATGGCATATCGATCAATGAATAAAGCAAAAGGTTTTCTTTTTTTGGAGAACGTGTATTGACACATATTTCATTAAGCAGAGAAATTTAGAGTTTGTTATATGGACACAGCTCTTGCAAGCCTCAGCCTGCTCAGTGCAGTGGAACTGCGGTGGCCGCAAGCAACTGCGGTGGCAATCTCGGCAACCAATTGAAAGTTCTAGCATCGCGCTCCTTCCATAACGTCCACCCAATGAGTAAGAACAACGAGTCAAAGGCCCCGACAGATAGGCTTTGGAATCCGACGTCAAAGCAAAAGAGGTTACAGATGATTGATTTGTGTCGGCACATGCATGTCAGCTCTCCTAATAACCATACTACCGGGCGGATGAGTACTAATTAAAATTGACAAAATTAGAAACGTCGAATCGCCCTTGGTGAGCTTGTACATTTCATTTCAAATCTGCTAGAGTACCCGTTATTATCAAGTAATCCGACTGAAATAATGTTGAGCCGAGGCGTCTCAACATGCCTCATAGACTTGAGGACTAATTTGGTATCATTTTCAGTCACCAAATACACATCTCCCTTTCCAACAATTGTTACTATATCATTGTTGTCCATCTTCACAACACCAAAATTATATGCTATGTAGTTTGTGAAGTACTCTCTATGAGACGTAGCATATATGACAGCACCACAGTCTGGTATCCAAATCATCGCATTACCATTCACATGGTGGATGGCTGCATCATCAGAAACTACAATGATCCTATCAACAGTGGAACTAGAACAACTATCATTACCTTCATCTGCAGAAACAATCATAATCCCTTCAACTGCTGAAGTAATATGGCCACCATCACCGTCACTCTATCACCGTCTTACTTCTGTTCTTGCAAATGCTTTTTTTTTTACCCTTGTCCTTTTTCCACTTACGGCAATGCCACTTTTTGTGTCCCTTCCCATGGCAGTGCCAACATCCAACCTCAACATTTCTACCTTTTGATTTGCTTCTACTTTCAGATCTACCTTTCTTCAAACCTCGGCTCTTGCTTCTCCCCCGTGACTCTGTAACTAACATTTCAGATTTAGAGGAAGAGGAACTATCCCTTTCAGCTAGCCTTCTGATTTCCTCATTTATCACTTTGGTCTTGACAAAGTTCAAAGTGACAACACACTTAGAGGCTGAATTACACAAAGTGACCTTTAAAGTCTCCCAAGAGTCCGACAATAAGCCAAGTAGCATCAAGGTTGTAACCTCATCTTCAAATGAGATTCCCATAGAAGAAAGCTGATTGATAATGCCTTGAAATGCATACCATCTCGGTACCTCAAATGCATCAACTGCTTGATCAAGAACATCTTATTTGTACCTTCCTTTCAGACATACAACTCTTCTAGCTTCTACCATAATATACATGCATGTGTCTCCTCAGTGATATGGTTCAAAACATTTTCATCAACCCATTGTCGAATGAACCCACAAGCTTAACGATGAAGAACCCATCATTCATCATCAGATTTGTCATCTGGCCTTGCCTCAACAAACACATGCCTCTAGTACTCTTTCGCATAGAGTAAATCCTCCATCTTACCCTTCCAAGCTTGATATTGTATCATTTAATAAGATCATTCTACTGGTATTTGTTTCGATCTTCAACACAAGGCAAAATTAGCAAGTAATCAAGGTCTGAAACAAAGCTCTCGAAACCACTCTATTGGGATAAAAGGCCACAAACAAGCACAATTAATCCCTCAACTTGTGATTAATCATGAGGATAACATTTATCACCAGAAACGTAATGTAAATAATCAAACACAATGCACAAATGACACAATGATTTAAATAGAAAACCTCCTTATGGTGAGGAGTAAAAATTACAGGACCAACCGGTCCACTCCCTGCCAAACTCCACTATAGTCAATAATGGGTATAAGGAGTCTTCTCTAGAGGATCTAGAGGATTACACCAGCAGTAAAACAGTCATCAAGTTACAACTTAGCAACTCCGACAACCTTCTAACAAGAGGAACAACAGCAGCCAACATAGAAGTCTTGGATTATGTCAACATAGGTAATCAGTTCATATCTCCCAAACTACAGATCTTAAGTGCATGAAATTTGGTACACAAGTAGACCGATGAGTCCTCTAACTATAGAAAAAAAATCAGCTCAATTGGACACCGTTTGACTACCCAAGCAGATCATCCACCAAAACTGCTCTGTGCTGAAACTATAGTGACTCAAACTGACAAAACACTTCTCAAATATGATGCTATACTAAACCAAATCTCAGACCAACTAAACAGATCAAAGTACTCTAAATGAGGAATGAGCTCACCAAGTTTGGTGCCAGTTCAACCATGTTTGAGAGTCTCCAATCACCGGCTTGAAGAACACCGGTTTAGAGCAACCAAATCTGGATAGATTTCCTTCCCCTACTTCTTCCTCTCTTCTCTCATGTTTGTGGAGTGTGTTCTGCTCTCTCCTAGCAGTAGCATCTCTCTCTCAAGTGTGCTAATGGAGGTAGGGTTTTCTTTCTTTTATTCATCCCAAGAATCATTCTCAATCGTTGATTCAACAGAGATCGACGGTGTATAAGCACCGGGCTTGTGGCTGTTTTGGGCTGCATTGCTAGGCTCAAATTTCATCCTTTGTTGGGGTGGGCCCCGATAGTGACCACCCTACGCCCAGCGAAACGACCCAAAGGGTGATGACCGAGGAGACTATCAGCCCTCAGGATAGCGAAAGTCGCATCTAATACGTCGTGCGAAAGCCAATCAGCCCTCAGGGTTGCAAAAGTCGCATCTAATACGTCTTGCGAAAGCCGGTTGCAGCAGGTCCCTCAAAAGAGAGAGGCATCGACTCCTGGAAGTGCGGAGGCATCGGTCGATGGAAGACGACCGTGTAATCATTGTGGTTTCGAAACGGCTCAAGTGTGCGAAAGTGGGTGGTAATTCCATCCGTCGAAAGCTATTTTGTGTCGAAAGCCATCTGAGTCGGCGAAAGTCGCGGTCGAATGCCGCGGTGTGAATCTGCTCACTTTGTTTTTGCAAGGACACACAGTTGGGCCAAAGGCGGTTCTCCGGGTCATCTGGGCCTTGTCGGGCCGAGGCATGAAGCGACGGGCCGGAGTGACAGTCATTGCGTATGGTACGTCTGGTGGATGGTTTTACACTCAGGCGGATGCAGCTCCAAGTGCGTGCGTGTTAGAGTACGAGAGGTGTAAAAGGGTCACCGGGAGGTCCCAGAGTTGGTATAAATACCCCCAAGGGGTCTTTGCACAGAGACTAATGAAAGAAATCATCTTCCCTTTGTTGATTGCTCAGTAAGCATTCGCTTTGTTCTACTTTCGTTCATGCCCTCCATCTAGAGCCAAACATTGGCGCCGTCCGTGGTCGTCATTCGGACATACATGGCTCGAGGGAAGACGGCGAAAGGAGCAGTTTCAAGACCTGAAGCTTCGGCCACTGGCGTAGCCGGTGCTTCCGCGGATGATAAAAGACATTCCAAGAACCAACTCCAGGTCCAGCTCACGAACAACCCATAGCTTCCGCAAGAACTCCCTCTCGGAGCCACAGAAGACCACGCGGATGATGATCCACCTCAAGGCGATGGTTGGTTAGCAGAGGAACCACTCGGAAGAGGACCGATTTAACAACGCAAGACTGCTCAAATACCTCGACGATAGTCAAAATGTAATAAGAGCACTCCAAATGCAACGGGACCAGCTTGCACAGCAAATTAACACCAGGAAACGCAAAGAGGTTACTTAGCAGGCAATACAAGAAGCAAAAGATAGAAGGCAGGCACTACAGAAAGAAATAGAACAACTACAAGCCACAGAAGCACTGATCCAAAGACCAACCCAAGGCCTGGCAGCGAATGCATATCTGCCCGCAGTACAGCAGTTGTTTCCAGCTCAAGCTGCAGCTCCAGAACCAATTCCGATAGACACAACCTCCCCTTTATCTGTGGAACTCCAAAGATGCCCTTGGCCATTCAGTTACAAGCCGAGACTACCAACTTTCGACAAAAAAAACCAATCCCCAGAAGTTCATAGCGAGCTATGAGGTAGCAGTTCATTCGGCGGGAGGGGACCAAACAACTTTAGCAAAATCATTGATCATGGCATTAGAAGAGGTAGCCTACGAATGGTTCATGATGCTTAAGCCAATGTCCATCCAAAGCTGGACGCACGCAAAAGAACTACTTTTATCAACTTTCCAAGGGTTCCAAATGGAGAGAAAGACAACCAGAGACCTGATGACATGCATTCAAGAAGAAGGCGAAACTCTATCATCGTACCTAGACAAGTTAACACTCATACGAGCACAAGTACCGAATGCGTCAGACCACATGGTAATCGAAGCGACAATCCAAGGCCTGCAAATGGGACCATGTGCAGCATACCTCACAAGAGAGATACCAACAACAACAGCGGAACTGTTTTGAGAGATGCGGAAGTTCACAAGATCAGAAGAGGATTTACGAAAGCGTAAGGCAGCCAGAAACAGTCTAAGGCAAAACACCCCAAGGCAAAACCAAGCCACAAGCCAACAAAAAAGTCAGAACTTCCGCCTAGTAAACAATTTGCAAGACCAACATGCACAACAGACCCCCCTTTCACACCAACTCCAAGGACCCTACCAAGGTACAACAGAGGTGGAGGCCAGGCAAACAGAGGCGAATGCCCTCCATGTGGAAGGGCAGAGGATGCGGAAGAGGCCCTAGAACCCCATATTGTTTCATCTGCGATGAAGATAATGGACATTTCTTAAGAGAATGCAAGTACACGAAACTAGCGAAAGAGCAGAAGGAAAAGACGATGCCCCGAACGCAGGAGAAAGTCAGAAACGCGTGTTCCATAGCATAGCACATGAATCGAGCTGTAATTCAAGCTATAACCAGGGACTAATGCAGTATCATCAGCAACTTCCGCTACAACACTATCCACAGCCAATCATGTACCATCAGCTAGCATACAGTTGGCCACAACAGAGCTACAACCCACCTTATCCGATGCCCCAAAACTAGGCGTATTCCACAATAGTATCATCTCCAGGAGCACAAGAACAACATCATCAAGCCCAGCTTCTGCAAGCACAACAAGAAAACCCATAAGAGAATCAAGTAATCAATGCGGTACTTCCGTCGAACGGCCACATCTTCGCCATCACAGGCGGGCCAAGCCTTGGACATCAGAGCAAGAGAGCAAGAAAAGAATCCGAAAGAAGAGTACACGTAGTAACTCCTAGGTTACCCTTAAACAGACTAGCTTGGTCACTAGTACCAATCACAATTAATGAAAGTGACTTTCAAGTCAGCGACTACCCCCATCATGACGCCTTCATCGCTACCACAAATGTCAACGGATTCACCTTACACAACATACTTATTGACAACGACAACTCAGCGGACATCCTTTTCTTCAAGGCTTTTGAAAAAAATGGGACTAAACAAAAGAACCCTCGAGTCACCAGGGAACGCCTTGTTTGGTTTCGGAGGATCCGACATAAACACAATAGGAAAAAAATGCTGAAAGTCGCTTTTGCAAAAGACAACAAAGCCAGAATAGAGCTAGTCAATTTTGACATAATCGACATGGATTATCCCTACACTGCCATATTTGGAAGACCGTTCATAAACAAGTTTGATGTAGTCATAAGACAGAATTACCAGCGCATGAAAATGTCATCACCATTCGGGGTGATAACAGTCTTCGGTGATCAAAAAGCGGCCAGGAAAATAGAAGGGAAACCAATACCTGGTTACAGCATGATCAATGAAGTCAAAATGAAAAATGAAGAAGATGAAAGTGATGATGAAGAAGAAGAACGCGAAAGACCGAACCAACCAAAAGCAAAACCCACCAAAGAGACAGAAAAAGTACAACTTTTGCCGCACTGCCCCGATAGATGCGTCCACATAGGCAAAGGACTTCACAGCGAAGAGAGGGCACACTTCATCGAATTCCTCAATGACAATAGAGAAGTTTTCGCATGGTCAGCTAACGATCTTCAAGGGGTAGACAGAGAACTAGCCCAACACAACCTAAACGTGTTAAACAAAATAAGACCAAGAAAGGAGAAATTGTGGAAGATATCAGACGAGTGAGCATAGGCAGTGAAAGCAGAAGTCAACAGACTACTCCAGTCTTGGGTCATCAGGGAAGTACAATACCCAGAATGGCTAGTGAATGTAGTCATGGTGTAGAAGAAGAATAAGAAATGGCGAATGTGTATAGATTTCACAGACCTTAATAAAAGCATGCCCAAAAGACCCCTATCCCCTGCCAAGAATAGACAAGCTAGTCGATATCATAGCTGGATGTGAAAGAATGAGTCTACTTGACTGCTTTTCCAGATATGATCAGATATGGCTAAACAAAGAAGATGAAGAGAAGACAAGCTTCATCACTCCCTGTGGAACATACTTCTTTAGGCGAATGCCCGAAGGACTATGCAATGTAGGACCCACTTTTGCAAAATGACAGATAAAGTATTCAAAGAACAGAAAGGTAGAATTCTGGTCAATTACATGGATGACATAGTCGTCAAGAGTGACAAAAAAGAAACTCGTATCGACGATCTCAAAGAAACCTTCTTGAACCTAAAGAAGAGCAGCCTGAAGCTAAACCCAGAAAAATGCACATTCAGCATCAAGGAAGGCAAGATCTTGGGCTACATGGTATCAGCAAAAGGAATTGAGGCAAATCCAGAAAAGATTACAGCGATAGCAAACATAAGTCCACCCTCGACGCGAGAGGAGGTTCAGAAGCTCACCGGAAGAGTGGCAGCACTTAGCAGATTCATCGCACGATCAGCAGAGAAAGGTCTTCCCTTTTTCAGAATGTTAAAACAAGCAGATCATTTTGAATGGGGACCAGAACAACAAAGAGCATTCGATAGTCTCAAAGAATACCTGACTAAGCTGCCAACGTTGAATAAACCGACCGCAAAAGGCAAGCTACTACTATACCTAGCAGCATCCCACACAGCAGTAAGTGCAGTTCTAGTCAAAGAAAAAGAGAGTAGTGGAAGAATACAATAGTTCCCTATCTATTATGTCTCAAAAGCATTGTCCGGAGCAAAACAGAACTATTTAAAACTCAAAAAAAATAGCATACATGGTAGTCATGGTGTCAAGAAAGCTCAAGCACTATTTTCAGCAACATACGATAGTAGTCACTTCCACACAGCCACTGGAAGAATTATTTTGAAACCCAGAAGCAATAGGAAGGATCGACAAATGGGCCACAGAGCTAAACCAGTTTGTGGTAGAATTCACCCACAGATCCACCATCAAATCCCAAGTCATAGTGGACTTCATAGCAGATTAGACCTCAGCTGCCCATAATGCAACACTCACTTTCGAGGAACCTCTGTGGACCGTCTTCTGCGACGGAGCATGGTGCAACTCAGGGGCCGGGATAGCAGCAATTCTAATACCCCCGGCAGGGCCGAAAGTTAGATATGCAGCAAGACTCGAATTCCAAACAACCAACAACATAGCAGAATACGAAGCAGTGTTATTAGGGCTGCGAAAGCTGAGAGCTCTAAGCGTACGAAGATGCATACTCAAATCTGACTCGCAAATAGTAGTTAGACATGTTGAGAAAGACTATGAACCAAGAGAAAGAGAACTAGAAAGATATCTAGAAGCAGTAAGGAGAATGGAGAAGCACTTCGCTGGATTAACCTTAAAGCACATACCAAGCGGAGAAAATACGAAAGCAGACGAACTAGCGAAAGCTGCAGCTCAGGGCACCCCACTTCCACCAGACATTTTCTATCAAAGGCTAACACTCAAAGCAATCAAGGAAGAAGAAGACAGCCTGAAAGCTATACATGCATTCTCCAGCGAAGGCTGGCGTGCTCCAATAATTGCGTTCTTGAAAGGAACCTATGAACCGGAAGACAGGAAAGAGCTACAACGCATGCAGTCAAGAACAAGCCAATATACTCTAGTCGGCGGAAGTTTGTACAAAGAAGGCATAGTTGCACCACTTCTAAAGTGCATAAGCAGAGAGGAAGGCCAGAGATTACTAGCCGAAATACATTCAGGAATGTGCGGAGCACACAGAAGCACACACAAAATAGCACACAGAGCCATGAGACAAGGTTCTTACTAGCCCACAGCCTCAGCAGATGCAAAATAAATAGTAAGAAGGTGTGAAGCGTGTTAGAGATTCACCAAAAACCAATCAGCCCTGACGAACCCAACAAGTTCTATCATTCTGACTTGGCCACTGCAAAGGTGGGGGATAGACATAGTAGGATCACTCCCGCAAGCTCCTAGCAACCTAAAATTCATAGCAGTAGCAATTGAACACTTCACAAAATGGATAGAGGCAAAAGCGCTCGCCAAAATAACTTCAAAGACCCTGATCAATTTCACCTGGCAGAGAATCATATGCCATTTCAGAGTCTCTTCATACATCACGGTAGACAATGGCAAGCAGTTCGACTGTGTAGAGTACAAAAACTTCTGCTCAGAGCTAAATATCAAGGAGTCCTTCGCATCAGTAAATCACCCACAGTCAAATGGGGCCATTGAAAGAGTGAACGCAGAAATATTCACCACTATTTTGAAAGCACTAAAAGAAGATGAGAATGATAAAAAAGGAAAGTGGGCTCAGGAACTGATCACGTCAGTATGGGGACACAATATCTCCAAAATAAGATCAACAGGCTTCACCCCCTTCCGCCTACTGTACGGTGAGGAGGCAATTACGTCAGAAGAAATCAAGTTTGGCTCATTCCGCACTAAAATCATAGCCACAACTCCAATTCAATGGTACATCAAACTGGAAGTGTCAGAACAACGAAAGTTAGAAGTGGCGGACAATCTGGACAATATCATCAAGAAACCAAGAGTTGGAGAGACAAAAAGATGCTCCGAAAGAACATCAACCCAGGGGACATGGTCCTCGTCAGACAACTGAACAAACAGGGCAAGCTACAATCACAGTGGTATAGACCTTTCCTTGTTTTAGGTACAAACAAAGACGGCATCTTTTGCCTGATCAACGAAGAAGGCGTCGAAAGCAAGCACACCTAGAATGCAGACAACCTTCACTGATTTTACCCATGAAGAAATCCAGAAGTAGCAAGAAAGCATGTAATTTTCATTTTTTATCTTACTTTCGCATGAACATTTATGGGGACTTGCACTCTTTTTTCCTCACAAGGGAAACCTCGCAAGAGGTGTGAGGTTTTTTAATGAGGCAGTCCTTGTACCCCCTTTTATAATTCGATTTTCCTCATCTACCGCCGTTTGAGGATTGTTTTCTCGGAAGTCAAAAACAAGGAAAAATTCCT
The DNA here is from genome assembly GCA_023333625.1 of Bothriochloa decipiens. Classification (NCBI taxonomy): domain Eukaryota; kingdom Viridiplantae; phylum Streptophyta; class Magnoliopsida; order Poales; family Poaceae; genus Bothriochloa; species Bothriochloa decipiens. The sequence goes on along the minus strand of CM041638.1, from coordinate 1,872,540 downwards.
TGCATATTCGACAAACGCAGCAGTTGCTAAGGTAAGGTTGTAAAAAACCTCGTTACTTCCGCCCAAAAGTCAAAAATCTTAGAGCGAGCTAAGCCCAATGGCTAAAACAGACTTCCGCATCTGACAAAAGATCAGAGCAAGTTGAAAAGCTCAGAGTGAGCTAAGCCCAATGGCTAAAACAGACTTTTGCATCTGACAAAAGATCAGAGCAAGTAAAAAAGCTCAGAGCGAGCTAAGCCCAATGGCTAAAACAGACTTCCGCATCTGACAAAAGATCAGAGCAAGTCAAAAAGCTCAGAGCGAGCTAAGCCCAATGGCTAAGACAGACTTTCGCATCTGATAAAAGATCAGAGCAAGCCAAAGATCCTCGAGCGAGATAAACCCAAAGAAAAAGAGCGAAAGACGCGTGTTTTGTTCAAATCTAAAGCAAATCCGAAACGAGTAAATGCTAACTTTTGTATTCTGATTCAATAGAGTTCACCATACAAAATAATGAACTCTGCTGAAGCAGAATTACGAAAGCAAGCAGAAATGATTAGTGCATCACTATGTTTCCCAGATGCCCCATCCAAAATGTACTCAATGCACTAAGCATGGGAGTAGCTCATCAGTGTTTCGCTCACACACGCTATATCGGAAGCATCAATATTTTGCTTTCTAGAACAGCACCATCAAAACTCAGCATCAGCGAAAAGCCAACAGCTTCAAATTTTCATGATACTGAAGCAAGAAAGCAAAATATCTCACTTGAAGCAAGGCAACTTCGAATCTACACATACAATTAATCAACCGCTAAACTTTCGAAACTCAGCACCAATAAAGTGCAACAGGGCATCGCATAAACATTATTGATGTTGAACCACGAAAGCCTAGCGATAGATTAAAATGGACTACAAGCACAAGCTAGACGCAAGAATCCAAAAGATAATCAGTATCACTTTAGGATCAACCACGACAGCATCAACACTAGCAACAGCCGAATGCCAAGATACTGTTGGAGTTGAACCTGAAGCAAGACAGATCATCTCTAAACACATGAACAAACTATGGTGAAAGATGAATAGCAGTCTTACTTCTAGTCCTAATCCACCAGCACCTAAAATAGCAGAAACAAGAGTGCTGTTGGAGTAGAACCCGAAGCAAGGCAACTCATCCACCACTACTGGGAACAACAGAACGCTATACTTTGAATTGGCAAGGGGACTTCAGCATGCAAGTATTTATAGGCAGGCAAGACCCACCCTGCATTAAAAGTTGGTAGTTGGCTAGCACCAGCTGGGAGCCACTCAGCCAAGCAGCAAATGCAAAGCCAAGGAAAGAGGCTTTATCAGTCTACACTGCAGGCTAGTTCTAGACCTGGCACAAGAGGTAAATGCAAAAGATATCGCAACAAGAACCAGGGAGGTCTGACCTCCAATCAATATAGAAGATGCAAAAACCAAACTGTGGGGCCCAAGTCACTAAGGTATTGGTCCACTTTCGTCAGCCCTAACGACTATAAAAGGAAAGGGTTCACCATGCTTGCCATCGACCAAAGTAGAAAGAGCACCTGTAGAGGAAACCTACTCTACCAAAGATAGAAAATGAAAAATAGGGGCTATCAGAAGTAAGCAACAGTTAGCAGCATGGGATTGAGAGGCAATCAGGAGGGAAGAGTGATAACATATGGTTCAGTATCCGCCAGCTTCCGCAGCCAGCAAGTGCGAATGTCACGTCCTACAATCATTCAAGAAGCATAGTCGCTAAGAATTAGCGAAAGCGTCATTCCACAGGCAACAAGCAGGTAGAAGGCAAATCACTTTTGTAGCACCTATCTTGTCAAAAGAGACAAAGTACCAAAGTTTGCAAGGTTGAAAGCAATCATCCTTTTCGCATAATCAATACTTCCGAAGTCTAGCGAACGCAACAGTCCACCAAAATTAGCAGACTCAATTTCGCAAACAAGAGACTATCTTGCAATACCACACGAAGTCAAGAATCGCCCCTCCACCGAAAAAGGTGGGGGGGGACAATGCTTTGCAATCATTTTTCGATTGAGGGGCTTGAAAGCACACGTTTAAAAAGCGAAGATTTTTATTTCACATCTCCTCTTGTTTTCGGAGCATAGCATCCGCACAACGACACAAAAGAGCGACCCAAACTCAGCATTGACATTCTCATTATTTCAACACAGATTGAATTGCTAATCATCCGTTAAATAAAATTATAACGAACTTCTCCGAAAGTAGGCACTTCATCTACAGGTTCCTCTTTTAGAACCCTCCAATCACTTACTACCGACTATGCCTAGAACGCCTTCCGAAGCTGAATCCTAACTTAGCACGCTGGGCCCAGAAATCGAGGATTTGCTCCTGGTTTTGCAAATTCCACTTGTGACGAGACTGGAAGTAACGCTCCATGCTAATATTGGGGCAACGCCGCCAGAAGTTATACCAAGAATCGCCAAAAATAAAAAAAACCCATCTCACGAAATCATAAGAGGATAGTGATCCTCAATATTAGCAAAGTCAGCACCATCGACCTGTCCCAACAAGTGCAAAACAACAGAAAAGTAGTTTAAGTTTACAGAACAGTGCTCAACTTCCTCGCTACCAAATCAAACTTCAGCAAGTTCATAAAATGGCCTAGTTGTCTACCGAGGGATGTTCGTCTTGAGCATTCAGTGTAGATGGAGGAGTAGAGGCATTCAGAGAAGGGTCGGCCTGTTCTTCCGTAGGAGTCTGGTTTTCCACCGAGGTCTTGGCATTTCCTTGATCTTGGAGGGCCTGCTTCCGGAGGAAATCTTTCATTCGAGTCTTTATAGCTGCCTCCTCCTCTTCCCACTATGAACACCAAAAAGAGTTAAGAAACAGAGTAAAAGCACATCACTATAGCAAAAGTGCGATGATAAAATATTACCTTTGCACGCGAAAGTGCAGCGCGAAGGAGAGCAAAGTCCCGACCACCCTTTAGCCAGTACTCATCATAAAAACGGGTAGCGAAAGACTTAGCCTCAGAAGACCGAGACCAGTACTTGGCTTCCTCGATAGCCATCTATCCAAGGTGGTCACAACTGCCCCAAGGAGACACTGCATGAAAGCACCCGTAGCTTCGAGGGCCGCATAACCGCGCCCAACATCTTGATAAACCTCAAAGCTTACAAGCTCCCTCGAAAGCCAAGAAAGGAAATCCTTCAGAGGAATATCGTCAGGCACATTGAGCTCAGAGCCAACCCCTTCCACAAGATTCTGATAGGCAGTCAAAACTTTCTGCATTTCAACCTTAAGAGCAGCTTCCTCATCCTTGTGCCTCTGGTGATAGCCATCGAAATCATTCTGCATTTCTTCAATTTTTTCAGCATACAGTTTCTTTTCAGCGGCTTCCGAAGTCACTTTCTTCTTTTCACTCTCAAGTTTGGCCCTCAACTCTTTCACCTCCTTCTCCAACCCCTTGATTCTAGCCTCTTTCTTAGCAACATCATCCGCAAAGTTGTCCAGCTGGGCAGAGTGTGCTTCAAAAGAGCACGATTAAGAACAAGGCCCTGCAAAAGAATTTAAAATAGAGAAAAATCACGAGGGGCAAAGCCCAAAACATGCCACAAGGAAAAGGAGAATGAACTCACCTAAACCAAGTGAGTCGTCAATGCATCCAAAAGTTGTGAGCGAGAAAGCTTCAACAGGGAGTTCTCCACTTCCAGCATCCCAAAAGAATTCAGGCACTCTTTGGCAAACTGAAGTCCGCGAAGAGGCGGCATAATGCCAATATCCTGCTACTTCACCTTGCACACAAGGCACGCGGAAGATAGAAACCCAAGGGAACAAGCAATTTGATAAGACCTCTCTTTCGTCGGATCCGGCTCTTCAGAGGAGCTGGACCCGGAATATACCACCGTTTCTCCATAATCATCGGAATAGGAAGTCAGGTCTAGCTCCCCATGCCCAAAGAGGCAGCCACTAAAGATATTCTTCAACATATGCTCCTGGTAGAACCTACACTTACAGGATGATCCACTTCTGGCAGCACGCTGGAGCGCATCTTTCGCAGCAGCAGAGACGACGGTAGTGGATGCTCTAGCCGCTTTCGTGGCAGCATGCTCAAGGAGTTTGGCCTTCTTGGGCTGCTTGGTCGCGTCAGCAGGACTAGCCTGGCATTTGGGAGCCTTTGAGGTTTCAATAAACCCCAAAAGTGAGTCTTCCGCATCCATGCCCGTCCTCGGATTCAACACATCAACGCGGCGGGCCATCGATCTGCTGCTATCTTCAGCCTGCACACAACAAAATACAGAATCAGATTATTGATAGGCTTACGAAAATAAACTTAACAACGACGCAAAAATTAAGGAATTGAAATTCACACCGTCTCATCTAAATTCATCCCCCAAGTCTGCATTTTCCCGATAACAACACCAGAACTAGGCCTTACAGCTTTTGCTATCTCCCGACAAAAAGAAACATATGCAGGTTCCAACCAACCCTTCTCTTTGAAGCGACTCTTGCACTTCTGCGATTCCAAATGAGCAGTCTTTACAGTGACAGCTTTCCCTCCATGACTTCCACGACCACCTCTGCCTCCGGGACGACTGCCTCGACCACGCTTCTTTCGGCCTACACGACCAACGGGCTCATCGGTAGCACTTCTCTTAGACCCACTTTCGGGGCATGGACTTCAGCTTCCGAAGCGGTCGAGTCCTTCCGATCCTCGTAAGGGACACCGAGGAAATCAAAATACTATTGATCCGCTGGAATTGTGCTTCGCTTTTCATATGATTCTTATGCTCTCGATCGCTGTAAGGCTCATAGAATTCAGATACGCAGTCCTCTATAAATTTTGCATAAGAGCTTTTATCAACATTCACGAGCCCGCTCAAGTCGAGTTCAGGCACCCGAATTCCAGTCCTTGCTTCAGTGAAGCTGGTAAACTTGACCTCAGGATCGAGTGGCGAAAGCTCCAAAACCTCCCATTCTTCTACTAAATCTTGGCTGATCTGCAACCGAGCAGTAGGACCAAAGATGCGGCTAGCTTTTGCTTCCGCTGTGCTATTTACAAATTCAGCCTTAGAAACCCCATTAATAGGGGTCAACAGTGAAACCAACGGGTGCGCTTTCGGCAACCCTTTAATCCTTGCAGCTTCGACATCTTCGTCGCTGCAGACGCGGACATAGAACCAATAATTTTTCTAGCCCTGCCATTTGTTTGTGAAAATTAGAAGCAGATTTCCGTTGTAAAGGCCAACCTTTAGCACAAAATTGTAGCCCCAAATTCAGATGTCCGGTGGACATTCCCGACCTTGTCTTTTTTGGTATCCAAGCGCCCATACCCGCTATAATGGCGAGCGAAAGAGTCAACATTTAGCTTGCAGCCAGCAAACTTTAGAGCCATCATAAAGATACAAATTCAGCTCATTCCGTTGGGTGTCAAGTGATGGATCTGAAGGTTTTATCTTTCGAGAACCTCCCAGATGAAAGGCTCACAAGGAAACCTCAAACCGACTCGTAAGAAGTCACAAAAAACAACTGCCTCATATGGTCTAGGTTTAGGAGTGGTCTCGTCCCCCGGGGATTGACACTTTTCGCGAGAAGTCCCATCCAGCCACTTCTCTTCCACATAGCAGTCAAGTACCTCCTTTGTAACCTGAGATTTTTTCAGGCGAAACACCGATATCTGAATTGGCTTACCCTGACCCTTGCGAGACTGCACTGCACGTCCTTCACTTTCGCCAACCTCCTCAACAAGGTTGGCCTCCAAATCATCATCACGATGTTCACTTTCGACGGGCCCTTGACCCGTTTCAACCTAGTCAACTTCCACAGCCCCAGACAAACGCTCAATATCAACTTCAACTTCTGCTCGATCATCACCATCAACTGTCAATGGCTCCTTCTCTCGAATAGTTTCAAAACGATTGGAAACGGAAGCCGAGTTTTTCCCAGAATTCATTTCCACCTGAGTTCTGGTGCGAGAAGAATTGGAACTGCTTTCGCATGCAGTGCCAGTGCCCGAAAGAGACAAATCAGAACCGCGAGTGGATGTGGACTCACCCGCCATCTAAAACACGAAAGAAAGAAGAATAAAAAATAATAACTACCAGGCGAAACCTAACACCGACAAAAATGAAGACGTACGAAAGATAGACAAGAAAGCACTTACCGAGCTAAGATGAAAATCTCAGACCAGGCTTCACTCTGAAAGACCACAGCAAAAAAAATTCTGCTGAGGCGTGCTGTTTACGCCTCCCGCCGCGCCTTTTATAGGTAGCGAACGAAACGGCGTGAGCGAACAGTCACACCGGTCCCACTTGGCGTGGTTACTGACGGCCAGCGGCCGTTAAAAAAACCTTTTTGAACGGCCTAGGGGACAGCGCTGGACGAAAGAGGAGTCAACACATCATGAACATAACGCCCGCAATGGTGTTGAGGGGCTACTGTTGGGGTGGGCCCCGATAGTGACCACCCTAATGCCCAGCGAAACGACCCAAAGGGTGATGACCGAGGAGACGATTAGCCCTCAGGATAGCGAAAGTCGCATCTAATACGTCGTGCGAAAGCCGATCAACCCTCAGGGTTGCAAAAGTCGCATCTAATACGTCTTACGAAAGCCGATCACAGCAGGCGCCTCGATAGAGAGAGGCGTCGACTCGCAGAAGCGCGGAGGCGTCGGTCAGTGGAAGATAGCCGCGTAATCATTGTGGATTCAAAATGGCTCAAGTGTGCGGAAGTGGGTGGTAATTCCATCCGTCGAAAGCTGTTTTGAGTCGGAAGCCATCTGAGTCGGCGAAAGCCACGGTTGAATGCCGCGGCGTGAATCTGCTCACTTCGTTTTTGCAGGGAGACACAGTTGGGCCAAAGGCGGTTCTCCGGGTCATCGTGGGCCGTGTCGGGCCGAGGCATGAAGCAACGGGCCGGAGGGGCAGTCATCGCGTACGGTGACGTCTAGTGGACGGTTTTACCCTCAGGCGGATGCAGCTCCAAGTGAGTGCGTGCGAGAGTACGAGAGGGGTAAAAGGGTCACCGGGAGGTCCCGAAGTCGGTATAAATACCCCCAAGGGGGCTTTGTAAGACACACGGAAACTAATGAAAGAAATCATCTTCCCTCTGTTGATCGCTCTGTAAGCATTCGCTTTGTTCTACTTTCATTCATGCCCTCCTTCTAGCACCAAACATCCTTCATATGGAGGGATAGCCCAATAGAAACTAGGCATACAAAGGTATACGAGTAGCCACACAATCAGTTGGTGTAGTTGTTGATGCTAGCGTGTGGCTCGGTGGCCTTGGCGGCGGGTGTGGGCTCGACGGTGGGTGACGACGGGAGGGGCGTGCAGAGCAGCTCTCTCACGCGGAGGTAGGCAGCAGCACCCAGCGGCGGCCGATGTGGATCAACTCTAGGAATCGGCATACACGAGAGAAGAACATACCTGAACCGCACAACCGGTGGCGATGATGATCAGGGTTTCTGGATGAGGGACATATGAAGATCGGGGCATTGGTGATCTGGGCTTCACGCGGCAGGAAGGAAGACTTCGAGCGATGCCAAGCTCGGAACGTGCATGCATATTTGCGCGCTAGATCAGGAAATGTGCCCAAGTTTGTAAAGATGGTGAATGAGGATGCCAAACTGTTGGAGAGGTGTTTTTCTCATTTGGCCAAAAAATCATGGATGAGAAAGTCAAATGGCAAACTATTGAAGATGCTCTTATAGCAACTCCAACGGTTTTGCATTTTTATTTGGTAAAATATAGTATTTGCCAACTCTTAAATTAATATAGCAAAGGTAAAAAGATTAAATGTCCAACGGGTTTCCATTTAGACTTGGCAAAACTAAAAAATGTGCGCACGAGAGGAAAATATCCCGCGGGAGTAGCGTGCGAGGGCGATTGCCGAGCGAACCGAAGTTTGGCATATATGCCAAATATCACCCGATGTTTGCCAAGTTGCTAAAAATATCAAGCTCATTTGCCAAGCCAAGTTGGATAGGAGATTTTTAGATTTTTTTACAAAAACAAGAATGTCAAGTCTATTTATAAAACCGTTAGAGTTGCTTTTAGCACGAGAATATAGTAGTATTAGGATAATGCCTGCACATTGCACCGAGTAGAAAATAAAATATGAGAACTTTCGTATGGGCTGACTGGCAATCAAAATTAAATTGAGGTCGATGAACACGCCGATGTTGGGGTGTCAGGATTTGATGAAAACAAAGACGGGGTTATATATGTTGGTAAGTACCACGACATTGCGCATGGTTCTCGTTATAGGCTGGGTCGAAGTAGTGGGTGCTCATCATCTGCCATATTGTTTCAAGTTGACACTTTGACGAAAACTAAGACATTGATTTTATTCAGAATATATGTCGATCTCTGTCCGTATACAAAAGACAAGATGTGGGCGTTTACAAGATGCTTGTCGTCGTATTGTTTAGTATCTATTTCCTAGTGGAGATTCGATCAGTGTAACTTGACTTTAGCGAGTTCAACCACCTCATGCTCAGTCATTCCATATCATCAGCAGACATGTCACGTTGGCACGGAGAAGGCCATCTACCGTTTCAAAAGCCTACCTGACCGATCTGGTGTCGTGGCCAAGACAGTACATCGGCAAGATTTCGCACAAGCATGCATGATGCATGAACCAGAATCGGCAACCATCAAGTATATATGCTGCTGTGGGTTGGACCAGAAACAACGAATCTGATTGCTGATTCGGAACAGCAGCTGGAACTTCGATCGATTGGCAGTATGTGGCTGCAGTCAGGACCAGGCTTGTGGTGTCTGGGTGGCTAGATGAAAGCCACGAGGCGACCGCAGCACCCGGCGCATCGACGATGAGCGCGTTTCCATGACAGCGACGACCTCGAATATCTCGCTTGTGGCATATATAATCCTCGCATCGTCCTATTCCTATATATACCTACGAGTGTTCGTCGGTTCCGAGAGAATCTGCATGTGACATATTATATATATGCACTAGCTAGTGTGCATATGCTGCGCCATGATACCTATATAAGGACATGCTTGCCCACCGCTTCCTTCACACACCAAGTCACCGACAGAAGTTTGCTAGCTTCTCACGATGACAAGAGCATTGGCGGTGGGTGGCCATGGTGGCCACTGCTGCCTTGTTCGCCATGCCGTCCGCGCGCGCCGAGCAGTGCGGCGTGCAGGCCGGCGGCGCGGCCTGCCCCAACTGCCTCTGCTGCAGCAAGTATGGGTGGTGCGGCACCACCTCCGACTACTGCGGCATCGGCTGCCAGGGCCAGTGCGACGGCAGCTGCGGTGGCGCCCCGCCGTCCGCTCCACCTAACAATACCGCTCCCCCGCACTCCCCCAGTCCCGGCGGCGGCGGCGGCGTGGCGTCCATCATCACCGAGGATATGTTCAACCAGATGCTCCTCCACGCGACGACGCGAACTGCCCTGCCAAGGGCTTCTACACCTACGCGGACTTCCTCGCGGTGGCGCAAGCGTTCCCGGGCTTCGGCACCACCGGCGGCGCCGATGTTCAAAAACGCGAGCTGGCGGCGTTCCTAGCTCAAACCTCGCAGGAGACGACGGGCGGGTGGGTGACGGCGCCTGACGGCCCCTTCGCTTGGGGCTACTGCTACAAGGAAAAGCAGGGCGCCGCGCAAGCGCCGGCGGACTTCTGCGAGCCCAGCACCCAGTATCCGTGCGCCGCCGGCAAGAAGTACTACGGCTGCGGGCCCATCCAGATCTCCTACAACCTCAACTACGGGCAAGCGGCCAAGGCCGTCGGCGCCGACATCCTCGCCAACCCGGACCTGGTCGCCGCCGACCCCAAGATTGCCTTCCAGACCGCCGTCTGGTTCTGGATGACGCCGCAGTCGCCCAAGCCGTCGTGCCACGACGTGATGACCAGCAAGTGGAAGCCCTCTGTTGCTGACACCATCGCCGGCAGGCTGCCGGGGTATGGCGTCGTTACTAACGTCATAAACGGCGGCAAAGAGTGCGGCCACGGCAACAATGATCCCCGCGTCTCCGGCCGGATCAGCTTCTACAAACGCTACTGCGACTTGCTTGGGGTCAGCTACGGCGACAACTTGGACTGCGGAAACCGGACGCCATTTGGCTAATAAGCTACGAGTAGCTGAAAAGCTGATATATCAGCATGCATTCAGTCTTAACTACATAATATACTATATATACAGTCGATATATACATGCATGTAGTATTATCAACACAAGGCACACATCAAGGCATTGTACCTGATGAGTTTCAATGTTGCATACTACAAGGCAGATGGAGCAATGAATAAAGCAAAAGGTTACAGATGACTGATTTCGTGTCGGCACATGCATGCTTTGTGATCAATATTGATTATAACTGATTTCGTGTTCTTTGAGGCCATCCCAACCTATTCTGCGGGCTTTTCTCGCGATTTTCACTGAAACCTGGCACCATCGTGGAAATAAATAGGGGCCTCAAAAATCCCAGTGTTGCACAACTGAAATTGTTCCTCCACCTCGACTGAGTTCCATCAAAAATAGCCATTGCAACTTAGTCCAAATCATAGTAGTTCTAAATCTCCGACTATAGCTGTTTCAGACTGATTAAGATCCAAGCTATTGCCCGCTATATCCCGATCCCCATTTAGCCTAGAGGTGCTTGGGATAGAGTGTGTGTTCATAGCGATGACTGTGCGCTCGTATATGTGAGCATGTCATTATTCATAAACTTATACTACGCTGAAATAAGTGCATTTAGATTGAAGCGATTTAATTTCTATCTTTATATGTGTCTCGTCAATGTCTGGCATGTATTTGATTTAAAGAACATTAAGGGATAGAAACCTACATATATGTCTGTTAATTAGGGGAGAGAGCTATTTGTCTTCACTTCAGCTTCTTGTTGAACGAGGTCATGTAGGGTGCTTAACCAACCATTACCTAGCCTTAAGTAAACAACTAAGTGTGTGAGAGCTATGTTACCATTGATTGTCCACGTGCGTGAGAGATGAACAGTCTATTGAGGTGGTGTTGAAGAAGGTCAATCTAGCGAACATGTCGCCTTCTAGGCGAAATAGCCATCTTCGTCCTTCAACTATCACCGGAGGCTCACTTTGGTCCCTCAACATTTAAATCGTCCAAATTAGTCCTTAAACTATCGATTTTCAGGTCAATCTCATCCACCCCATTAGCCCATTGCCACGTGTCCAGGAGCACTTGCCAAAAGTCATTGCTACCCCTCCATCCATATCCTTTACGACCTGCCCAGCTTCACAGCGTCTCGTCCGTGCCGTCCATGGCCTCCTATTAGGGTTTGGGTGTAAAGGCTCTTATTAGGGTTTGTTTATTAGCAAAGTTTTACTTGAGATGATTTTTGGGTCGTGACACCCTGCCCCTCCACATCCCAAACGGTTTTCCACCCGCCGCCTGTGACAAGTGGTGCCCCGCTGTCTTGACAACCACTGCTGCTAGTCTACTGCCGTAGAGCTTGCCAGAGTGGCCGAGTTAGGGGAGAAAGTGTACACATGGCATTCATCCATTGGAAAAAAATGTGTGTGGAGGCAAAGTTTTCCAAGACAGCCACATCAAAAAAAAGTTAGAAAACAAATACAATAATGGAGTGCTTGTTCAAAGAGCTGAGTTCTCACTTACTCCCTCGGAACCTCCGTCCTGAAAAGAATGCAATTCTCGTTTTTTCGAGAAATCAATCAATTAAACTTTGACCAAAATTATATAAAAAATACTAATGTTCTTGATGCAAATTAGTATCATTACATTAGTCATAGAATATATTTTTACAATAAATTTATTTGGAGGCATAGATATTAACATTGTTTGCTATAAACTTGATCAAACTTGAGCACGGATCTCATAATCGTATTTTTTTCTAGACGAAGGGAGTATATTGCAGGAAAACCATGTTACTGTACGTACAAAGGACATTGAGGACCTCTCCAACCGGAGCAGCAACCACACACACTCACGGCAACCTAGCTGTAAATATGATTTGTTGCATGCCATGTATGTGTACTAGCTCGATCATCACTATATATATATATGATCATGCTAGCTAGGTCTCGTATAAATATGCTGAAACTACTTACATATCTAGCTAGGTCTCTTTAACAATGACGTACGCATGGGATTCGAGATATATATGTGTGTGGATTGGTTAAAAGTTGAGGACACTGGCGTAGTAGGGCGACCAGCTCTCCATCCATGGGCTCCGCAGCTGCGTCAGGAAGGGATCCTGCATCCACTCCTGCTGCTGCGCCGGCTGCTGCTTCGCCACCTCAAGCTGTGGCAGGCTCAGCGTCGCCGGCCTCATCAGCGTCGCCGCGGGCAGCAGCGGCTCGGCAACCTCCTCTTCCTTCATGCTCATCACAGGCGGTGGTGAGATGCCCAGGTGCATCGTCGTCGCCGCCGGCCTCATCAGCTCCGTCGCCGCGGCTGCCTCGTGGTCCGACGACGACATGGAGTCGGCAGGCGATCCGGTGTTGTGGGACGCGGACGGCGTGGCGGTGGCGCGCGCCAGCTCCTCCATGGCCACCCGCTGCTCCAGCTCCTTGAGAGACACTGCCTTCCGGTAGATCTTGCAAAGCACGATGTCCTCCTGCACGCGTCATAAAAATGATTAGGACTTGCACTGTATTATGGACTGAAAATCTGAAATAGTTAATTTAATTGATATATATAAAAATGTTGCTTTCATGCTGCACCTAGTAGAGTAAAAATCTCTATAGCTTAGCTAGCTAGGTGTCCCACTTTTCAAAGCACGCGCGTGACTACTGACTACCTCGGGAGTCAAAGTCAACCATTTCATACACTCCACATAATAGGGCTGCTAATACAGACCTCTCAAACTACTAGCAGTTGAAGATACTAAGTACTAAACAATGAGTTCATCAATTGCCAACAGTTCTTGATCAAAAAAATTGCTAACAGTTCTAACCAACTATCCAACTATTCTATTCTAATAAAGATAAAGATGGATTACTAATTAACGTCATGCATATATGCATGTATACCTTGGGCGACTTCTTGGTCGAGGAGGCCGCCGACGAGTCGCCGGCGGCATTGTTGTTGCAGCAGGTGGTGGCGTCGGGGAGGCGGTACTCGTTCATGACCCAATCAGTCTTGGTGCCCCGCGGCGCGCGGCCCTCGTAGTAGACGAGCGTCTTCTTGAGCCCGATGAGGCGCTTGGGGTCGGTGGCGCAGCGCACGGCGCGGTCCGACCCCGTGGCCTTCCAGAACCCGCGCTCCGTGGTGCGGCTAGGGCGGCCGCCGGAGCCGGAACCGGAACCGGCCTGCTTGGCCGCCCGGCTGCCGCCGTCGCGGGGCACGAAGAAGTACCACTCGCGCTCGCCGATGCGCGCGAGGCCCGGGAGCTCCCAGGGGTCGTAGCGGTACAGGTGCACCGTGGGGATGATGTCGAACTTGAGCTTCCGACCGTGCGCCGCCTGCTTCAGGTAGAACTCCAGCAGCTCCTCCTCCGTCGGGTGGAACCGGAACCCCGGCAGCTCCAGCTCCGCCGCCCCCGCGCCGGATGATGGTGGTGATGTTATTGCGGCACGCCGCGGCTGCTGCTCCGGCGCCATGGATTGTTGTTGCCTTTGTTGGTTGCTCTGGCTGCTGCTTGTTGGATCAATGATGGAGATGATCGAGCTGCTGAGAACCGGATGCATGAGAGGAAAGAGCTGGGTTCCCTCGGCATATATAGGCCGGCGGGGGAGGAGGAGACATGACACATGAGTGACACGATGGCGTCATGGCGACTGGCGAGAGTCAGATGAAAGTGTGGTGTGTGGGTGATGCGCTATCGTCTCTTTCCGAGTCTTCTCCTGCGTCATACTTGCTGATTTTTATTATTATTATACTGCCCTAATGCTAAAGGTAGTGTTGTCTCTGTATGTGGAAATTAAGACTATCTTTGCTTGGAATTCTTCATTGCTGGCTTAGTGCTCATTAGTTTAAAGGTATATTCAGTACTTGCTTGAGTTGTGTGTGTCTAATAATTTCGGAAAGACTGAATAATTTATATAACAACCATGTTACCAATTGACGATGTGGACCAGTACGTATTAGTATTAGTTTGATAGTACAATCTTCGCAGCAACTTGGAATCTGCTTTTGACTTTCTGAGATAAAATAAAATATAGAAACATTTCGCAACTATTTCAAGGGAGATAGATAGCAGGTAGATTTCATAGCAGAGCTCGTAGCAGCTTTTTTTATAGCTCATAACAGATCTTAAAATTGTATGTTCATATTTGGTTTACCATAATACTGTTTTAGGGATAAGTCAGTATTTTTGTATCAACAAAAAAAAATCTTCCATTAAAGTATAATAAAGCAGTATAATATTCATTACAAACAAGTATTGGTGCTACCAACAAACACAATTACAAACTGCACAACTGGTGAACTGAGTGGTGCACATGTACAGAAGATGGAACATCCGATCTCTCTGCAGATAAAGAAGTTAGTGGCTGCAAGCCTGCAAAATGGTCTGAGACGACTTGGTCCATTGGTCCATACTAATTAACTAAATTTTTCAGAGTACGCGTCTGCACTGCACTGCGACTAGTAGTAAGATACGTAGCTTTCTTAATTCACGCGCATGCAGTTGTGATCAGATTGGGCACCCGTAGCTCTCTCAGAGGATACGGGCAGAATCATCGTCTCGATCTCTGACTGCCTTAACCAGTGGCGGAGCTTGACTCATAGTCAAGGGGGGCTAAATTGTTCATAGATAATATGATTACACTAGATTTGTTGTTAGATTAATCAAAGTTTTGCAGTCGACTAATACTACTCGCTGGAGATTGATGGGCATACACAGTTTACAAAGAAGTAAGCTTAGAATATCTAGCTTCTCAAATAAAGTGATAACCAAGACATGCAAATAATTAAATATATACATATCTTCATCAAATTTTATTAGCAAGGGGGGGGCCGGAGCCCTGTTTGGCCTTCACTAGGCTCCGCCCGTGGCCTTAACTACTGTATACCAACATTCTTGACCTTGACCAATGACCTTGCCACGTTTTAATGCCTTCTTTTAGCACTGATAAACCTTTACATCACTTGCTGCGCCTGCACACTTTTCTTGAAAAAAAAAACATGATGGCCTTTTTAAAAAAACAAAATACAAACACGGATGTTCAATATATATGCACACACGCTCTTACGGGCAGAGGCACATACACATTTTATCCCTACTAGCACAAGACTAATAGGTTGAGTTTTAATACGTCGCAAGATAAACAAAGTTATCATAAACGCCTTGTTTGTTAATAGGTGTGTCGTCTACCGTTAAAAGAACAACAAAATAAACATGATCATCGATTACTTATTCTTCCTGTTGCTAATGAATGCATTATTACTGTCTTATAAGTATTTGAGGTGTGCCCCACTAACCATGTTTAATTCTTTTTCCTCTCCTTCAAAACCTGACCAGGTCATATTTGAAATACCAAATGATGTTTGGATCATGGAACCAATATGGTAATGGTATTGCTTCAAATTCAAAAGGTTATATGTACTGTAGGAATTATATATTTGAAATACCAAATTATATATTTGCTTTGACAGAAGACGTGAGTTGAGTTGAAGTGGTAAACCCTATAAAAAAGTTTATTTGTAAATATATAATTCCAGGAGCCTAGGGAAAATACAAACAAAGAAAAACCATCAGTTTTCCACAAGACAGGCGGACAGATAGTGTTTTGACGTGTTGACAGTAGAATTCCTTGCACGCACAGGTAATCAGTCTGGCGTGGCCAAGACTTTCACAAGAAATCCCAAGCTCAAGACGACTCTACTGTATTTTTGCATGGTGATGTTGCCCGCTTGGCAAACCTCCAAACTTTAGTTTTGTCGCCCCTCTGAAAAGAAAACCGCGTGTTGAATCGTTCCAAGTCCTGAAATGATTCTTCTTTTTGACGAAAAGCCCCAAAAGAATTAGTTACTTTCTAGCAGGAAATCATTGCACTTAAGAGAATATATCAGGCTGCGGCGACGGCGGCTGCTGCTGCACAAAAGAGACTAATGGTTGGCTAAAGTGGTTGCAGTTTTCAGGTACCTTACCATTGGCATGCATCTATGGACCTGCACCTGCTTGGGTTACCCACGTACTACACCACTAGCAGACATGTCCAAATCAGAGCAGTAACCTTTCGTCTTTAATTTGCACCTTTAATTCAATCTGTGCCTTCGTATGAAGCAACCTTAGTTTGTTTGCAGTTAGGGAAATAACAACGGGTGAGTGGTCTAAGCCGCTATATTAACTGATTATATTTCTAGTGTTTGATTGACAGAATTCAGCAATCACTCCAAATTTGACCCCAAGGGAAACAAAATATCCAGTAAGTTTGCAGTCATATCTGAACAGCTTTATTTATCAATCTCAGGTATTCTTTTTTTCTTATTTGAGTCTATGCTTTAAAAGGAATTATTATACCATAAGCAGCACAGAAACAGTACCATAGAGTATTACCTACTAGTGCTTCTGAGTGTGACAAGCGTGGACTTGTCTGGTGCTAGGAGACTGGAGACAAAGGCTGAGCTAGCTGTACCATATGAATCAAGAAAGCAAGACCTGGAAATGGAACGGAGCTGGGGCCATCCCATTCATCCATCCATCCATCCCTGTCGCTTGGACCCGTTCTTGGATGCACAAGTCGTTGCTGGTCGATGGATGTTTTGCCTCTTGCCGGGGAGTCAAGTCCATGGTTGCATTGCAGCATTCCTCCAGTGGCATTCAACCACACACACAAAGGTCACAAGATCTAATCGACTGAGGCTTCTTTGAAGCGGTCCAAGTCTTTTACTCTCGAGAGATAGATAGATGATGCTACCTAGAAGCCTGTCACTCTTCTTGTTCTGTGCTGGAGAGCAAGAACAAAATAGCTGCTATTGGTGGGTCAGTCGCCTCAGTGCTCCTAGTGGTGGTGCCCATGACCATTCATGAGTTGGAAGACCTGGAAGAAGAGGTCGTTAGTGATCCATCTTTTTGTTGAAAGATCAAAAATATAGTATCATGACACATGAAAAGATGCCTGCATGACGCCGGCCTGACCCTCGGTGGAGCTGACCTGACCTGCTGAACAGCTGAAATCAAATGTGAAATAGACAGGGAACAAGGAATGAAGAAGCTTCCTAACTTCAGTTTCAGCATTAGTACCGCAGACTGACAATATATGTTCTATATCTGTGCATTTCCATCTAATATCAAACATCTTCATCAGCTTAGGAAGTACAAAGTACAAGAAACCCCAAGTTTTTTTTATTATGGACGGGCACATTTAGCCATATACCCAATAGATAGTCAAGATCCAGGTGAGAACCCAGGCCATGGCTCCTCTGTCCATACACAGCATCCATCCCTGATTATTCTTCTCTATCTAGTCTAGAAAACTATACAAGCAGTGCTTGCTCAGTGATGACACACCAGTCATCTACGAGCTACAGGAAAGGACCGTTACAAGGGCACCAGCGGCTAGTCCAGTAGAGCAGGACTATTAAGAGGGCACTGGCAGCCAGTCCAGTCCTGATCAAGGGCTTCTGGCTTCATTTGGTATTTTTATTGGATGACTGGCGCGAAAACTTCCATCCCTTATTGCTTGAATCGTCCGTCTTGCCGCCAGATGAGGCCTCCTTGTCTTTAGTAGCTGTAGAAGTTTTTAGGGGGGTAGCATCAACATTGATGATCTCTGGAGAAGTCTTTCTAGAACCAGTTGTCTCTGCTTTCGCTGGAAGACGTTCAGCCTCTTCATCTACACGGTAATAAGCCTGGTAGCAGAATGATTTGTCAGGGGCGCTGATATTGCACTGCTACGGATAAATTCAAGTTCATCAGTTCAGTTGAGAAGTAGCTGATAAGTGAACATTACCACACAAGTGCGGGGTGGAGAAAGGACTTTGAATGAGTTTGGCCGGTTGTTGAAGTTTGTTTCAGGCACACCTGGTATCCCTTCAGGCGAGGTGAAGTGATCCACATCATGGCCAACCTGTGTCACAACATAGATGAATCTTGCAAACACGACAGCCTAATACAATTCTCATGGCCCCAACTACAGGAATAGGAAAAAAAAATTCTTTTTCCAAACATCTATCATCACTACTTACTCTTCCATGTCCACCAAACACCAAAGCATCAGAGTCCAGGGCTACTCTGTATTTCCCAGGTAAATCACATCCAACTTTGTAACTGCATATTAGTTGCAAAGTAAAGATGAGAGAAAGCACACAGCAGAACAGACCACAGGCAAAAAGGGAAATTGGAAAGACAGATTACAACTGGTGACTTACCCCTCATAAAGTTTCTTGGGATGAAAATTGAAAACAAAAACCAAATCTCCACGTTCAAAGACAATAACCTGAAACAAAGTAGAAATAAATTGGAAATAATGTTTTCACAAACCAAACTATTTGAATCAAATGGCTAGAGTTTCAGAAACTGTGCATTCCTAAATTGAAGCTCACCTTAATCAGCAAAATACAGCACACAAGCTAGAGTTACTACTCTTCCTAAGAAGGAAACAAATGCTGTAATACTCTCATACTGAGTATTCTCAAGTCCTTACCTTTTTCTCATCATTCATGTCGCTTACAATCTGCTTTGATGATGAAAGAAAGGAAAATGTATCATCGAGCGCATTCATTGCTTGATCAAACGCATTCATGTACTGTTCAGCATTAGAGCAAGGAGAAAACAATAATATGTTAGCTAAAATTGTAGACTTGGACTGTAGAAAAACAGAGAAAAAAACATAAGTTCACTTGGATATATAGTTCACCATAAGCTGTAAAAAACTATTAACAAAACAACCAATCATTGAGAAGTACATTCCTAGGTCTGCAAAGTTAAGAAAATGCCATACCAATTAACGCATCAGAATTTTTTTTATTCAACAATGGCAATACATAAAACCAGGTCAGCAAAATAATAGGTCTGCACAGGCCAATCCAACCAGTCTATTGAGTAACAAGTACAGAGTTTGTGCAGTTTACTATACTAGGGCATTGGGGCTGCAAAACAAAGTGTGGAAAAGCATATTTGAATCAAGCTCAACGCAAAAGTGCAACAGCAGTATGGAACTCTCATCTAACTAGTATTAGAGACAGCAATAAAGCGGAAAAGGTAAATGTCAAAGAGAGCATACAGTGATGCCAGAACAAAAAAAAAAAAACTATATAAGGGTATTCATAGACATAACCTTGTACCGCAAGTGATCAGTGTCCACAAGGCTCCACTGACGCCTGCATTTATCATAGCTCCAGTTGTTCCCTTCTCTTGGAAAATCAATCCACTCTGGGTGACCAAACTAGAAGAAAATTGCACATCAATTAAAGATATTACAAATAAGAAGGAATATATAATAAATAAAAGAAATAAAGCTGCCCATTTTGTCAACTAACTTCACCAAAGATCACACTCTCATGTGTAAAAGTACAAATAGAAAATGAAATTCCTTTATCTAAAAAAATAAATAGCAAATGAAAAAAAATCCATTCCAGATTGGTGCAGGTGAAAGACTTGATAAATATAATATCTCTGTAGGATGTTTAATACTGAAGCAGTATGCTTTGAATAGTGAAGGGTCACATGCATCATGTGTTGTACGAATATATTAGACAAGTCACAAAAGGATTAGCAGCAATAAACAGACCACATTTTCATGTGCAAAGACAAGCACTATTCAGAATTAACATTAACTATTCAAATAGCCATTATGAACTTGGACTGAGAAAATAGGGCAACATTTTTTTTTTTCAAATACACCAAGATTTCACCTCATTCCCCATAAAATTCAAGTAGCCTTCACCTCCAAGGGCCATTGTGATGAAGTGAATCATCTGGAGTGTAGAACACAATAAGCAAGATATATTAAGAGGGAGGGAGGAAACACATTCAACAACATATAGAAATAGAATCAAGTTCAA
Organism: Bothriochloa decipiens; assembly: GCA_023333625.1. Taxonomy (NCBI): domain Eukaryota; kingdom Viridiplantae; phylum Streptophyta; class Magnoliopsida; order Poales; family Poaceae; genus Bothriochloa; species Bothriochloa decipiens. The sequence goes on along the minus strand of CM041638.1, from coordinate 1,852,660 downwards.
CCAGAACTTGAGGAGAAATGGAACCTTTTGGAGTGCAATCCCTCGATCAATTGTAGGTGAAGCAGGCTGCAAGTCTGACATGCCAGTGTACATTTCCTTGTCCATCAGGAGAAATGCTATAGTTTTGTCGCCAACGATAGACTGAAAATTTGCATGATATTATTTTCCAGTAGAAGATAAACAGGTCATATGTGACTGCAAATTCTTAGACATGCTTAGGACTTAGGAGGGCCTAAATTATTATGAATAATTAATCCAATTACTAGTAATCAGGATAGAAATGTGACGAAATATATACTGTCTGATTAAAATATCCTTGCCCCACATGTTTACTTGTCTACCCCCCTACAAGGAAATAAAATACTTTGCTGCATCTAACTGTAGTTCCTTATAATATAAAATGCAGGGTACCTGATCATGGCTTTCAGCATATGCGATGCATTTTTCAGTATATCTCCTATTAGTCAAAGTATGCGCTATTTCACCCATCGACCATTCAGAGTCATCTTTATTCTTCAGGTAGTCAATCCATCTGTCAGGAATAGCCATTGCCAGGCGATAGTCAAACCCAACTCCACCTTCATCAACTGGAAGGCAAAGGACTGGCATGCCTGAAACATCTTCAGCAACAACAGTTGCTTCTGGCAAGAGTTTGTGCATTAAATGGTTTGCTAGCATCATGTAAACAACTGCATCCACATCTGTGTCCAAACTGAAATACTCCTGGTAATTTCCAGTAAACCCCACATTGATACCATGGTGATGATACAGCATTGATGTAACTCCATCAAATCGGAAGCCATCAAACATGAATTCATCCAGCCAATATCTCAGGTTAGAAAGAAGAAATCTCAATACCTCCCAGTTAGCATAGTTGAACAGCCGACTGTCCCAAAGTTTATGATAACCCCTATCTCCCAAATGAAAATAGGACTCTTGGGTGCTTTGTCCGACATCATAGCCATTTAAACCATCTGTGACATTATTACTTGCATGGCTGTGGACAACATCCATCAGAACTCGCAAACCCAAACTGTGTGCCTTATCAACAAGATATTTGAGGTCCTCTGGTGTGCCTGATCTGCTGCTAACCGCAAAGAAATTTGTCACATGGTACCCAAAAGAAGCATAGTAAGAATGTTCCATAACTGCCATTAACTGAACTGTGTTGTAGTTATTTGCTCGTATGCGTGGTAACACATTGTCTGCAAATTCCCTATATGTGCTTACTGCTGGCTTTTCGCCACTCATACCCACATGGGCTTCATAGATACGTGGAGCAGCAGGCTTTGAAGGCCGAGGATGCTTAAATGTGTACCTGCAAGCCAGAGGTAAAAGGTACTATAATTTTGTCATATATATTTTGTTCGGCTAAGATCTATTTCTTAATATTACAATGTGGTTCAGGACAGTAGAAACAGACCTTTCAGAAGCAGGAGGATCCCAATGAACACCATCGTAAGGAGCTCCAAATTTAGAGGCATCAACAGTCGCATAACGAATCCATGCAGGAATTCGATCAACCCATACTCCACCATGTAGAAAGCTAAATTTAACCTTGGAATTGTGAGGGATAGCAGGTTTCCCTTTGACATGGTCAATTTTGATCGACCAAACACCAAATTTATCCTTCTCCATCTTGTGGTTTGCACCATTCCAGCCATTGAAGTCACCAATAAGCTCTGCCTCCCTACATCCATAAGTAAAATAAATTAGTGGAAACTACGTTTTGCGATATAAAGAAAACAGCATCAAGTTTCACAACAACAAGAGAGTGAAAAAACGTTTTTAACAGCCTCTGTCAAGAGCCCAATACATGCCAGTCTTGCATAAGAGTGAAATTTCCAAACAGTTTTGTATTCTCAAACATTGAAACCCCCCCCCCCCCCCCATGTTGGATTTTTCTTTTCTTTTCTTTTCTTTTCTTTTCTTTCTTTTTTTTTTGTCTAGTTGCTATCAGGCAACGTCTCTTCACAAGCAAAATGGAAAAAAAATGATACTGGCATACTCCATCAGTACATCATATTTGCATGAAAATATTAGAACTTACTGTGCAGCAGGTGCCCATTCGCGATATACAGTTCCATCCTCATTTGTATTGATCCCAAATTTCAAATAGCCTGAAAAGAATATAAAACCCAGAAAGATTGATGATTCAGATAAGGCGATATTTTGCTGAGCCACCCAGTGCAATAAATATTAGCATTTGAATGTATCATTAGCCTAACCTTTAGAAAATTCTTCAAGACTTCCCTCATTTTCCTCAATGGAGCCTTTCTGGTCCAGGAACCTTTTCATCCGGTAGCTGAAATGGTCCTTGAATTTCTCCAGCTTGGGGTCAAGGTCGTATATGGGAAGATAGTCAACATTGCCTTTGGCAGTTGCCATAGCTGCTTCTTGCACAGTAGCTGCAGTCGCGAATTTGCTCTTGACCTTGCAAAGTGGTTAAAGCTAGATTCAGAATTACACGACGATATAGAAGCAAGAAGCTAACATGTGACAATGTAGTAAGGCTAATTAGCTGCTGCAGCAAGAACACAATATACCACTTTATTTAACTATTTATTATTATGTAATATAAATGATTAGAAGGACAGAAGAAAACCGACCACCAAAATTTAATTAAACAACTTTAATTGAAAACTGAGATCCGCTTGAGTTGTGATAGATAAAATTAAATCGACGATTACTGGTAGCAAAGCGATAGAGCCTAGCCTCGCCCAAATCCAAAGCAAGACCCAAACCACAAATTCCAGAGTTTTCTTTCTTTTTTCTCTCTCCAAACAAAAAAAAACTACTACCGAATTCCATTTTGTCGATAACAACGTGTGAATCTGAGGAAAAAGATCTACCTTCCGCACCCCAGACCGGCGAGCCTCACACTGGACGGATAACACACTCAGGCGCACATTGCTGCCACCCTGCGAAACCATCAACCATCAGTACAGAAAAGCAAAAGGAGAAAATCCATGACTTCCCCCGGATCGCAGCAGCTCACCGCGATCCCTGGCGGCGCCGCCCGATCAGCAGACGAGCGAGTACGCCGCGGCGGCTGGAGCGGAGTAGGCGAGGAAGACGGCGACACGAGGCACAGCATTGCGGCGGCGGCGGTGGCGTCGAGTGAGTCCCATCTCGTCAGCAATCCGAGTACCTGGCGCTTTATAGCGGGTGCCAAACTGGAGCTGGCTTGGCGTCTTCCCCCCTATCCTCTCCTCTCCCTCGCAACGCAATGAATGAAGGCGTGATTTTTTTTGGCTCTCCTCACCTTTCTTCTCCGTCGCAATCTGCCGCGGCGACAAGGGGGAAGCCATGGCAGTGGCCCATGGGGGACCCTGCTGCGCCGGATCTGTGGGCCCGGAATGGCCGGGCGTGCCACGTGGCGGACACGAACAGCCGAAGGAGCTAGGAGTAGTTCTGGGCCGATTGGCCTCTGGGCCTGACTGGTCCCCTCCCCTGTTTGCCTTTTTTAATTTTATGTTATTAATTATAATGTTAAAAAAAGGAGTGGAAAAAGAGGCTTTGTCTAAGTTGTTCTTATACGTATAAGGGAAAATGCAAACAGATTAATTGCGTTCTAGGAATAATTTGATGTTTTTTTTTGGCTTGTGCAGATAGATCATCATCATTATTGCAACTAGTAGTAGCACAAAAGTAGCTTTTTCTTCTTTTCTAATTCCTGATGTGCCTTTTGAATAGCTTTTCTATCTAACAAATTAAAGTGGTGAGTATGCGCTGTCATCAACAAATTAAAGTGAAGTGGTGAGTATGCGCTGTCATCAACAAATTAAAGTGGTGAGTATGTGCTGTCATCTGCATCAGATGAGCTCTGGCTGTTGTTAATCAGACAAACTTTTGCCCGTGGTTTCTCTTGGGGTTCCTTGCAGTGCAGAGTTATCTTGCATATCTCTTGCATTTGTATGTTGCGTGAGAGAACCATTTCACTTTATATATAACTGAAAAAGTGAAAGCCAAATGGTCATCTTCAGTGATCACGATACACAAGGAATTGGAAAGTTGAGGATAGAGTGCTTGCTCATGCAATCTGATCGTCTCAAGGAACTCAGAGTCCATCCATATATGGTAGCAAAAGGAAAGGAAAAGGTGTTATGCTTTTCTGCTAGTTGTGTTACCATACCATAAATATAAAGCTAAACGTCACACGAGCAGTGTGACAACGCACAACGGCCTGCCCTCTCGGCCTTGAGCCCCTGACATCAGAATGAACAATGAAAATGATGATATACAGCGTCAAAGCATGAAACGAAGCAAAAATACAGGCCTCAACTATAGAAACATCTACCTATTCTTTTGTACGACTAGTTCTAGTCTGTACTTAAGTACTTTACAAGTGATGCTGGTGGGAGCTCAGAACAGGCACATTGCTTCCTCCAACACTTGATCTAAGTAGGCCTTGATATCTAAAATACAGGATCAAGGCCTCAGCAGCTGAAATTGTCAGCTGAAAGAATCAACAGACAACAAACTGATTGTTCATCTCAATTTGGCCGTGCTACGACATCGTTCCAGAGACATCATCTTACACTTGAATCAACAGACAACAAACTGATTGTTCATCACCGCAGGCCAACTCCTGTGACATTTATATAGCATCTCTGCAGGTTGCTCTTAGTTGTCACTCCCTAGTAATCCATCTGTTCCCTCGGATCTCAAACCCACCTAGGCCAGGGTCGCTGCTCTCCCCACCACTCTCCGCGCTTGCATAGCCTGATTTCCTGCGTTGCCTTCTTGCTTTCTTTGGGCCACTGTTGTCACTCAGGCTCCCATTCAGGAGCGGATCATCAATCCCACTGATGACCCTGGTCAAGGATGTGGGTGAACTGATGCAGCTATCATCATTTGTTTTCTTCTTTTCCTTCTCACGCTTTTTGATGTTCTCGGATATCATGTGCAGCTTTTCATTGATGGGTTCCACAGCATGGTTCACAGTAAACTTCAAGTCATTCACAATCTGCAAGATTGGTTAGATGATATTTCACTTTAGCTGACATATGGAAAAAAATAGTAAAGGGCATACCCAATGCCGTAGGCTCCCGCACTGCGGGGTCTGGGGAAGGAAAAATAGCCAGCAGCCATCCCTGCACAAATGTACAGAGGCTGGGGCTTAAACCCTGGATCTCTTGGTCACAGGCGGTAAATCTCTACCGCTTGCACCAGGGCCGCCCTTCATAGAAAAAAAAACAGATGAAGGTAAATGAGCATTTGTCCCCCTTACGTATTCACCACCTCCAAGTACAACATCACGAACACTTTCTTTTATGGCAGTGGAAGACCAGACATGATCATCTGGCTGAGGAAGCCTAAACTTGGTTGGGCGCTCACTATCCTTGACTTCATCTGGATCTAGAGGGCAGTCGACAGAAGCATAGTCTCCAAGAACTGAAACATCTCCAACAAAGCGATCACCAATTAGCTCATATGGCTTCGCAGGGAAGACATACAGGTGGACAACAGCAGCAATACCCATCTGCATAGCACAGAAGACTGTTAGGTTTACTTCAAATGAACATGAAAAATGTAAACATGCATAAATATTGACCTACTATAGAGCATGCCCCTCTTCCAACTACTAACAACAAAGGTTCCCAAATGAACAGATGCCAAATAATGTATTGAAAAGGTATAATAGGAGTTAACCACCTCTATGCAGATAATAAAGTCTTGGATACTTGACTTGAACTGCAATTCTTGAGCAATAGGACCTCTCAACAAACCCCAATTGAAGAGCAGTGCGATTGCTATGCCTTGCCACCATGTTAAGAACACAATAGACTTGAATGTCAGAAACTTTGCAAGAGGCTTTATATGAGCTAACTCATCTTTTATCACAGCATAGAACTGAACTAGACAGTATAAGGCCCATGACTGACTGAAATTGAGAACCACAGCCGTGTAAGAGTACCTGGTAGACAAGTAAATAGTTCAGTAATGGCAAGACAATGATTGTTTAATTTATATGTCATCAAATGCATGAGCAAGTTGACCAATGCTAGCACATGTGCAACCAGTCTTGTGTGCAACAGAATATAATAGGAAAACAGACGAGAGAGGGGAAAAGAGCAGCAAACAGCTTATGTTTTCAAAAAGTGTGCAACTTAGGGCCCCTTTGGATAGTACTGTAGACAGAGGATAGGAATGGGAGAAATATAGGATTTGAGTGGCTCATTGGTTTCATTCCGTAGGAATTATTCCGTAGGAATTAAACCCATAGGAAATCACGTAGGCCCTTTGGTTTGCGGGCGAGCTCCATCGGCTGCACAAGTTATATAAAAAAAAAGAAAAAAGCTCCATCGCCCACCAACACCCACCCACCCCCGCCTCACTATCTCCGCGCCGCTCGTCCTCGGCATCAGGGCAAGCGGACGGCGGCGCCCTCCCTCCGCCGCCCGTCCACCTCTCCCTCCCCATCGGCGGATGGCAGTGCTCTCTCTCTCTCGGCACAGGGCGGATGGAGGCCCTCACGGCACAGGCGGACAACGGCGCTCCACCTCCTCGCGGCTGGTCCAGGAGCGGGCCCAGCAGGCGCGCGGCCACCCCCGGCGCATTGGGCCCAGGCATGGTCAGCGGGTCCTGCCAGCAAAGGGAAGTCGACGAGCTCCTGCTCCACGCGTACGCCTTCTTGTTGTTGTCGTCCCTCTCCCTCTGTTCTTGTCCAGCCTCTCTACGAGCAGCGGCGCGAGGCGCGAACAGATGTGCGGGCGAGCTAGTTTCGCGCCAGGATTGATTCCATGAAGTACGAGCTCATTTTTTCTTTCCTCTGGAATGGAGCCGTAGGATTGTATTCCTCTGGAACGATTCCTTTGTTTTGCGAGGATCCAAAGGGGCTCTTAAAATTCCAAAGGAAAATTTCCTACATTGTTCCTATCCCAAGAAATTCCTTTGGTTCACCCGTGAACCAAAGGGGCCCTTAACAAACAATTCTGAGCTATGTATAGTATCCTAATACAGGATGAGGCATCTAAAGAAAAAAAAAAGTATGATACAAGATAAAAAGGAGGGTCATAACCACCATAAATTAGATGCAAACGTTAGTTGTGAGCTTGTGACCAAGTGTTACCAAATACATTCATGCAGCTTGTGAGAGTTAACTACCAACATATATGGCTCAAGAAAATAGCAAGTTGACTATAGGTGACAGCCAAATGTAATAATACACTAACTGATATATAACATATAACATATACAAGCCTGCCCACAGTAAAAAGGAAAATGAGCACAAATGCATTTGCATTTTTAATAACTTCCAAAAGAAGATAGCGAGATGGGAACAATGTAGCAAGATGAGACAAGTTCATGCAAGGATTGTTGAGTAAATTAAGTCAACTTATATATCTCTTACCCACAGTTCAATTTAAACTCCCCTTCACAGTACACTCCAAAGGCTTCAAGAATCACCGCAAGAATAGCACATATTGATTTTATTATCATCTGTCCGACAAGGAAAATGAGTTAGTTTGAATTTTCACAAAATGCTGCAAAGCCATTGTGCTGAAAGATAAAGTGGCACATACATATTGAACTAGCCCAAATTTGATGACCAAGTAGAACCATTCACCTAGCGGCCACGGTTTCAGAATGTAGTTCATTGGAAAAGGATGGTTTACATATCTTTGTTCAGATGCTTGGCCTAAAAGTGGTACAGAAGAACCTGAACCACCTTCCCTTTTCAAAAATTCAATTGTCCTATCTTCACCACCTAGCATAAGTACGAGTGCATGGTAAGGCCAAGATATGGATAATGACACTGCAATGTGAAGTAACAATTGAGAGAGTACCTAAGCAAGCAACTAGATAGCGCCCAAAACAGTACATAGCAAATGCCTCATAGCCATCTCGCATAATTTCGATATCCACACTTACTGACGGATATACCAATGATAAGTACTGCAAGAGAACTCATAAAATGTTAAACGGTATAGCGATGCAACAATTGAACAGCTAGATCTCATCCTATACTTGGACTGTAAATACAGGTATATTAATCTGGGATGAATGACAAAGCAGCAGCATAGCACCTTACCGACTCGACTGCATAGCACAGCACCATGAGAATGACGCCGACAAGAAACTTCTGTTCCTGAAAGAGGACAGATGTGGCACGAATGAGTGAAAAGACCAGGTGAGACACAGTTCAAACAATTTACCACATTGTTTTAAATATTAAGCAACACTGATAACAATTCACAACCTCTGGGTTTTTGTAGGCTGACAGATGGTTGAACAGCAAGTACAGGGACAGCGAGACGGAGATGATAACAAAAACACCTGCGATGCTTGTAGCCCAGAGAGGTGGTTTATAGCTTCCTAGAACCGTGAGCAATTGCTTGGCCAACTCCATCGCCATCCCTTCTCGCAGCCCCCTGCCTTCTCAGATTATGCTCCCTTTGGAACGGAATCTGTTCCAGGGTATGGTTCATAGAGGATCATAATTCACACCCCCTGAGTCAAAGTGGAGCTCTTTCTTTGTTGAGCAGCCTGGCAGTGCCTAGAACTCTGTCGTTCCACCTGATCCTCTGGTCTTTTCCTGCAAGAACCATATATAAATAAATACAGATATATCTAAAAAAGACACAGATGACTGAACTCGGAAAGGCCTATATAGCCAATACACCACTTCAGCACTCCTCGCTTCCCTAAACGCCGTATGGATTTTTGATGGCGTAGTCTTCCTCAGCTCCGATCAGCGTGCGCCTCGTCTCCTCCGTGCCTCCCTTCCTCTGATCCAGGTTAGGGGTGGACGCTGGCCGGCGGGGGGGGGGGGGGGGGGCAGAGCGAGATTGAATTGAAGAAGAGAGGGAGGGGAAGGTTGAAGACGAACAGAGCAGGGGGCTGACGGGCGGAGGTTGAATGAGCCCTTCCGTTGTACGAGCCCATGGCGACGGCGGCGAGCGGCGGCGCCGTGCTCGTCAAATTGCCAACTACTCGTCAACGCCGAGCAACTATCAATCAAATCAACAAGAAGCGGAAGGATACGAACCTAGAGAATCGGATCTGAGCTGGAGGAGCGAACCACAATGCAGCAGGAGGGATCAACGAAACCCGACCACCGGGAGAGCAAAGACTCAATCAGAGAGTCCCGTCAATCCGAACCACTGGCGCACGAGAGAACGAAAAAAACAATCTTTGCCTGCGTAGGATCAATTGGGATTGGGTGGGGAGCATGGCATGGATGCTGATTAATAATCCGTACAGCGAGAGGATTAGGGCTTTGTTTAGACTTTGGAAAAAATAACCAGATAAATAGTATTATTTTCGTCTTATTTGATAAATATTATCTGATCGTAGACGACTCAAAAGATTCATCTCGTAATTTTGAACTAAACTGTGTAATTAGTTATTTTTTATCTATATTTAATGCTCTATGTAAGCAGTTAAATATTAATGTGACAAAGAGAGAGTGAAAAAATTATAACTTTTGCGTGAATCTAAACAGCGGCAGAAACGTAGCTGCCAGGGAGACAGGGACGGCGCCGGTGAGAGGAATTCTTTCTCCTGCATCACATGCTCCCCAGCGTTTCTGGTTTTGTTTGCAGTCGCTGTCTGTCGGGTCAATATCAGGATCTCTCGCGCTCTCTGGTGATGGTCCCTCAGCCTGCCCTCATTTTTTCCTTGCGTTCGTTCTCTGGCAACTCCAGATCGTGTAGCTCCCAATTCAAATTCTGGATCTTGAAATGACGGATCTTGTGTTGTGTTTTAACGAGACCTGTACCAGGGTATTCCAAACTTGAAGTTTCAATGTTTCATCAACAGTGCAATGGTGCATGGCCACGAGCCATCTATCAGCAAGTGCATGCAAAATATTATGTTATTATATCCCTTTTCAGAAAACATGTAGTAATAATAATAATATCCTTTTTCAGAAAACATGTAATAATAATAATAATAAATTACTTGGATTAGCCCACAGATAAAATATTTACTCATTCCGTCTCAAAATAATTGCATATTTCAGTTTCTGAAAAAAATATTCTTAGTTTTAAAATTTAGCTTCATTTTATAAAAAGTATTACCACAGTTGTATGTCCTGATATTTTCTAATATTAATTTGATGGTATTCATTACATATCATGAATATTTATTTATTCATATATTGTTGTATATATTTAGTCAACTTTCAAAAGGTCTAACTTTTGCAAATATTTTAGGATGGAAAGAATAGCTTGCAAGCAATGGAGACCTTTAAAAGCCAGTGAATCAAATTGTAAATTTCCCATGGATTAATTTGCAAGTCGTGGGCTTGTCGAGCTTTACCGAAATACAGGATTATTTGTATTTTGTATGTCTTCACAGTGTTAGCTTTAGTTGTGTCTCTTTCAAGCAATTTTCTTGAATCTAAAAGATATGTTTTCCCGGCAAGATGCAGCCCTCACAAAACTGTCTTACGACTCACAAGATTGAGTACTCACCGACGACTCCTATCCACATATGAGCCCTCATTAAAGATGACTTCTACAACCTTTGTTGGAACTTTCAGTCCACTAACATCCGTCTACAGAGCATAAATTCTTCCTTCATCACCCTCATTTCAAAAACCACATCTCCTAAATCTGTGTCTGACTTCAGACCAATCTCCTTGCTTAACTGCTTCATAAAGTTTATTACCAAGTTATTGGCTAATAGGCTTTAGAAGGTCATAATTCCCCTAGTGCATAAAAACCATCATGGGTTCATTAAGCAAAGAACTATTCAAGACTGTCTGACCTGGTCTTTTGAATACCTTCACCTCTGCCACCACTCAAAAAAAGAAATAATCATTCTCAAACTTGATTTTGAAAAAGCTTTTGATAGAATCGAGCACTCTTGCATTCTTAAACTCTTGGAAGCAAGGGGCTTCAGCCAGGTCTGGATCTCTTGGGAAAAACATTCTTCATGCTGGTACCTCCAAAGTGCTTCTAAATGGAGTCCCTGGAAAAAACATCTTCTGTAAGAGAGGTGGCAGGCAGGGTGATCCCCTCTCCCCGCTCTTGTTTGTGCTTGTTGCTGACCTCCTGCAGTCCATTCTTATTAATGCTAAAGATAGAGGCCTTCTAAATCTTCATATCCCATCAGCTTCTACTGATTTTCCCATCATTCAACTGATGACACCTTGATCATCATGGAAGGGGATGCAAGACAGCTCTTCTTCCTTAAATCAGTCCTCCAATCCTTTCACAGCTCTACTGGCCTCAAGGTTAACTTCAATAAATCCTTTATGGTGCCTATTAATATTAGTGATCAGAAACTCTCCCACCTCTTCAGAACCTTTGGTTGTACAATTGAACTTCACTTACCTTGGGCTCCCTCTTGGGATCTCCAGACCCAAAATAGATGACTACCTCCCCTTGATCACTAAATGTGAAAGAAGACTTGTCTCTACCTCAACCTTCCTTACTCAGGCTAGTAGGCTTCAAATCACCAATGTTGTTCTCACAACTCTCCCAACCTTCCACATGTCTGCTTTGGCTTTACCAAAAGGAGTCATCAAACAGATTGATAAACATAGAAAACATTGACTTTCGAGGGGGTCTGATATTAACTCTAAAAAGCAACCAAAAGCAGCTTGAGAAGATGGTTTGTGCTACAAAAGAGGAAGCAGGTATAGGAGTGATTGTCTTAAAAAGACACAATGAAGCTTTGCTTATGAAAAACCTTGACAAATTCTATAACAAAAAGGACTTGCCATGGGTAAATCTAATCTGGGAAAAACACTACCACAATGGTAAATTGCCTAACACATCAGAAGAAGCTCCTTTTGGTGGAGGGACATTTTGAAACTTCTTAACACTTACATGCAAATGGCCTCGGTCAACATTCACAATGGAAGCACCTGTTTGTTGTGGACAGATAACTAGAATGCTCAGTTCCAGAGTTACTCTTTTGCAAAGAACAAGTGTATAACAATCCAAAGGTTGATAGCTCATCAGGAATCCATTGATTTATTCAATCTTCCTCTCTCGATTGAGGCATTTCAACAATTCGATGAATTAGAAGGTATGAAGAACGAGATAGTCATCAATGATCAGCATGATAGTTGGACAACAATTTGGGGAACATTTTTAGTTTCCGAAATATACAGAAACAATACAGAGCAAAGGCAAGTTCCCCAACCTTTCAAATGGCTATGGAAAAACAGCTACCAACCAAAGCACAAGGTGTTTTTTTGGTTGCTCATCAAAGATAGACTCAGCACCAGAAACATTTTGAGGAGAAAAAGAATGCAGCTTCCCTCAGTTAATTGTGTTCTATGTCAGTGTGCAGTTGAGGAAACAATGGAGCATCTTTTTATGAACTGCCCATTTGCAATTCAGTGCTGGAACCTGATCAACATTCAACTGCAGAATCAGACCGACATAGCTGGGCTATATGGAATGTCAGAAATGAGCTCATTTTCCAAGGAATCCAGCCCAGGAAATAAGAAATGAGCCAAAGAGATCTTTCAAAAAGAAATAAGAATCCTTTCCCTTAGGGTGAAGGCTAGATTTTCTGCAACCTTTGATTTATGGATCCAAAATTTGTTGTAATTTGCTTAACGTCTTTCATTTTCTTTTGTTCCTTTTTTGTTTCCTAATTTTCCCTTTTGGCTGTTTCGGCCTTGTAATTTGTTTGAACCTTGCTCTTTCATTTGAATAAATCCCTGTAGGGGCCTTTTGGCCCTTCCAGTTCAATAAAAAAAACATATGAGCCCTCACCTCCAAGAGTAATAAATGCTTTACGAGTTACTTGACGCAGCCACAAAGTGATCAAGGTTAAGTTGCTCGCTAGTTCTTTCACAAGCACAACTCAAATCTCTCACTCCCATCCAATGGATACGGTAGCAATAGATATGGAAGCCTTGATAGGCATGTTGTTATCAACCAGGTCTAATAAAACTAGAGAACAACTGGAACTTGTGGGTGGATGATTTTACTACTAGAAACCTTATTAAGACATTCACGTAGTAGTAAACTTGACTATTTTGTGTGCCTTGGCAGAGCTAGTTACTACAAGCTCACTTCAGAACCCAAATCGAAGTGCTATTCCAAGTTGTAGACAGCACTTCGTGCTGAAAGGCCTTCTGCTTCAATGGCCGATAAGCTTCTTTGCTTACTTTGCTATCTTTTATTTACTCATCCTGATGCACTTAGACTTTTAATATTCAAAGCATAGAGAAGTACAATAAAAGAACCGTACAAGATAGGATAAAGATGCCAATGGAACAAAAATCTGATCCTAGGCTATAAGGATCAAACTGATGGCATCTGAAGCAAGAAATATGCGTATTACTGAAAAGACACTCAGCATCCATGGCCAACAGGAAAATGACAAAAACTATGAGACATGAATGTTTCACACATCAACTGTCTGGGGTCAATAGCCGTGTTGAGTGACTAGCGAGATATAAAAAGCTTTTTTTCACAAATATACAGATATACGAGACCTGTAATAACAATGGAAAAATACCAACAGTGACAGTGCATCAAGATGGAGCTTTTTCTCTAAAGGCATCCTTCAGATTGCAGAGGTGCAGAAAAAACAAATTCAGCAGATCCACACAATAAATGTTTATTTTCAGATTGCAGAGGTGTCACATGACATGACTAAAGAATAATGTCCAAGATACAAAGAATTAAATTCCAATGGATATAATTGGAAAAAAAACTAAATAACATAAACACTGTTTCATTGACGTTAAGTTATTGAACTAACAAACGACACACCAACCCCAGCCCACCCAAATAGTTGCTGCAACAGCTGTTGCATATATGCAGATCCCACTCTGTAATTTAGTCGAAGCAGCGTCTATATACACCTCTCTTTCTCTCTTTCCATGGAAGTAGTTAGAGTGTGTATAACCAGCCATTAGTTCAAGCTTAGATTCTTGCATCCAGCAAGAAAGTTGCAGGTTCCGATTTCGCAGCACAGCCATATCTAAAAGTGCTGTACTTTCTATGGACCCCGGTAAGTTTTCCATGAGCTGCTCTTTGGTGCAGTTCAACCATCATCCTAGAGCAAACCCTGCAACGCAGAAAGGGACCATGTAACTGTAAGCACAAGCTGAAAAGGTACGCCTTTTGTAATATATAAAGATTAGGGAGGTATAACTACATTAGTTGTTCTTCTGAATATTTTGTGTGCAGCTCACAGCATTTGTTCCAGGACTTGAACCCATTTATGGTGCATTGAGCTGTGTAGATGGCAGCAGCTGCTAGCATAGACGGGCAGAACTGGAGCATCTCATATTCGACAAGACTCAGCTCGATCATGAAGAAAGACAGGAGTTCGAGCTGTCCAGTAGTATAAAGAATTTGTCAGGGTTTATGTACTTGTACAGAACAGCTATAGCATGATGTACTTGTCACAAAAACAGGAGTTTGTATTTAGTTAGTATCCTACCTTCTTCTCAGATTGTGCTGCCTTTAGAAACCTTCTCATGAAACAGTATGGAGTCGGCACCGACATATTGAAATTAAGTGTGTTCACTATCCTCCTCTCCTGCAGAAATTTCAATGTCAGTTATCTGTTTTTTTCACTAAACATAAACATGCAGCACAATTTTTACCATCTCAAGAATATCAGCCCTTGTGTAGGCACGATCACAGATCAAGATCAGATCCTCGACCACTGGTATGCTCACTTCTTCATACTTGCACGCGAGCAACATAGCAGTTACACCAACTAACTGAAGCTTCTTCCGCACCACAGTTTCACGTGCCAGGAATCTATCTGTGATGTTCACAGTTAGAAAAAGGGTCTCGTCCAACAGCTCTAATTTGTAGTGTACCTGCATCGCAAAAATTGAAATAAAACATGGATTTTTAAGGCCTTACAGAGCATATTAGTAATATTAAATTGAAAGCTTTAGACGTTTGCTTAAAATTCCCACCTCTATCAGCCAGTCAATTAGAATGCCACGCATCTTCTCATTTATATCGGTTTGGCTTGACATGTAATTTGTAGGGACACAGCTTGCACCCTATGTACACAGAATGTTGCAATGAGATTACAAATGCCAACCGGGGTGATTGCAAATAACTTCAGGTTAAGAAGGTCAGAGTTGTACCTCAGTTTTCCTGTAAAATCTGTAAATTTCATCTACATAGTCAACCACAGCCAGAGAGTTTCCTGCATCACAACTGTCAATATCAGGTGCTGCCTCCTCAATATCTTCCATCTCGATCTCTTTCAGTTCAGAGCTCATCTGAAATGACATGTGTTAGTAACAGTTACCAAATAGACAATCTATTATGCTTACCAAGGGCCAAGTAATGTCAATTTACCATTTCATCCATCTCTGACAGCATAGGCAAGGGAATGTCATCAGTCATTTTTGTGCTTTCCATATCTGCAGGTGTGTGGAATGCTGTATCTGCATTTCTTTTCAGTCTTTCGCTTCCAATTGGGGCCTGCACAGCAATTAAATATCTGAGCTGATGCATGAATACTACTATATTGAAACAAGGTCTGGTGTTAGTGTAGTAATGTGGAGATGTGAACTGAAAGAAAGTTGCCCAGAATTTATATGAACAAAAGATCTAGAATAAGAGAAGAATAGTAGAATATTCAAATCTGTATATGCATATTCAAATTTACACAACATACAAAAGCAGTCAGCACAGATTAGAAGATTCAATGCATAGATCAAACTTTTATATAGTAGATTAGATGCAAAAGCTGAATTTATTATATAAAGGAATTCAATAGGTTACATATTTGAATGGCCATATTTACCACAAGTTGCAGTAACATCCATCCAAGAATTGTCAATTTCACAGCAAAATCATAGTACATCACATTCAAATATTTCAAAACTTGAAATGCTACATGCAAATAAAATCTGAATTCTCTTTCACATTGATCAAATGTTTGAATTACCGTAATTACCAT
The DNA here is from genome assembly GCA_023333625.1 of Bothriochloa decipiens. Taxonomy (NCBI): domain Eukaryota; kingdom Viridiplantae; phylum Streptophyta; class Magnoliopsida; order Poales; family Poaceae; genus Bothriochloa; species Bothriochloa decipiens. The sequence goes on along the minus strand of CM041638.1, from coordinate 1,836,799 downwards.
AAGAAGCAGCAGCATCTATCAGAAAATATCTAACTGACATCAGAAGGACAGTGCATTGCATTCACAATCTGGTTCCTACATCAACTCTAAGTTGTACAATGCCATAATTGGAAAGTTTACAGAAATAAACAGCAGTGCACATAGCAGACACTATCAGACTAACAACAATTTGAATATCTTTGTTGACTATTACCAGATGGGCAACTGTAGGTTGGTTTGCCAATGTTGCAGCGAATTTCCTGACATAAGAGAAAGACATGCTCTACTTCATTAACCTGATATATATGGTAATTGGATCCAGGATGGTAAATAATAACTAGTACAGGTGAGGTGTTAGATTTCAAACCTTGTGACCGGACGGTGTCCAACTAGGCCAGCTTGATCCTTAGTATTTACAGCAGCAGCTGGTTTTCTGAAACAATCGAATTAACTCAATTAGAGATCCAGTTCATACAATTGGAAGCTGCAGGTCAAGCAAAATTTGGGCACAGCACGGGGGACGGGGGCTTACTCTGAGAGACCCCTCTTGCTGACAGCCAGGTGCTGGTGCGGGCCTCCGATTATGTTCTTGATGTCGCTGAGGGCTCTCCGGTTGGTGTTGGCCATCTCCGGCGCAAACTTGACGCCCTCCATGGCAACACCCTGGTGATGATTTTCAGATCTCAGATTCTCCATTGCTGACGGGCTACTGCAGCAAGAAAGTCAAACCGAACTGTACATGAGAACCCGATAAACGCCAGGAGCCACGCGGATCTGCTTAAAGCAAGGGCTTTTTGTTTGAATATCGCATGACATTCCGCATCGTAGTACGAAGGTCAAGAAATAGATTAAAACGCTGCGAATTTCGCGGAACTTTGAAAAAAAAAGATCCTGCTGCTGAGCCACTGATGGTATGTTCCATAGATGGAGGCTGGAGAGAAGCAAGAGATCCCCCCCCCAGCTCAGGCTCAGCCAGAGAAGAGGAAAAGAGACAACTTTGAGAAATTCAGAGCAAGAAAGCTCGCAAGAACTCGGGGTTCCGAGAACGGCAGGCCAAATTCTCGGCGTTCTTCGATGGAATTCGAAGAGCAGAGGAGATCTTCGGGAGCAGATCAGCCTCCATCAGTCAACAAAGCTAGCTAGCTACAAGTCTGAACGCAATCTCGCTTTCAGCTAATCTTCTCCCTGAATTGCTCCATCTAACCGGAGATCCAAGGGAGTCGCAGCTCAAGAATCCAAATCCAACGCAAACCAAGAGCAGTAAAACAATTCAAACCCTACCGCCAACTAAAGCTCAGACTACCGCATCCAACAACCCCGTTCAAGAAACGCACGCGTCGGTCCAAGAACCAAAGCGTTCTTCCACCCCCACACGGCCGCCGGCCGGACGCGACAGAGAAGCACGCACGTACGGACCTCGGGGAGGCGAAGCGCAGCAGCACGGCAGGAGCTCTCCCCCCTGACGGACGCGGCCTCGCCGCCTCTGCGCTCGCTGCTGGTGGTGGTGGCAGGCAGGAGCCAAGAGGAGGAGCGGAGGAGAGAGACGGGCCACGGGAGGCGATAAAATAGGGGGAGGAGACCCAAAAGGGGAAGGGCGGTCCGAGCCGTTTAAACGCAACGGTCGTGCGATCGGGGCCGTCGGATGGGATCTGGACGGCGGACGGAGCTGTGGGGCGGCCCTCAACGGCTAGGGATGGGATCCCACATGTGCTCCTCTGCTTTCAAAAATAAGGACGCTTTGTTTGCAAGCCTTGATGACCCAGCAAAGACTTTTAAGACTGGAGATGGATAGATGACCATTACATGAGCCCGCGTCAGCTTTAAGTCTCCATCTAGCTAGTAGACAGTATAGATGTGCAGCTTTTTAATTAGCTATAAGCTATGTATGTATAGGAAGGATCAAAAGACAGCATGTGTAATTCCAATGTAGGAGTATTACTGATTTTAGTTCCATGGGTTGTTTTCACATTCTTCGTGCTAAATTTAACAGATTTATAATCACCACAAAAATTCATGTATCGCTGATTTTGGTTCCATGGGTGGATTTCGCATTCTATACTAAACTTATAATTAATATAGTTTTATAAGTATCACAATATGTACCGCCGTTTTTTTGGTTTCATGGTCGGATCATTTCACGATCTTTGTACTAAATTTATAAGCCTTATAATTGTCGATCGAGTCTATTGAACGTGCGGTAATTGGGTTGATTTCATGTCTATGTACTAAATTTATAGTCTTATAATTGCTGCGATACATATTGCTAATTTTAGTCCATATGGGTTGATTGCACGTTCTTTGTACTAATTTCAATAGCTTTCATAGTTATTGCGGTACATATATACTGCTGATTTAGGTTCTTGAACTTGGAGTAGTTTGTTTTTTAAAAAAGAAAAAAAACTAACTTGGAGTAGTTTGTGGTTGATTGCGATTATTAAAATTCCATGTCCAAATTTTTTTATGATAATGTACTTTTAATTAAATTGATTTATCATGGCGTTACAAGGAGCTCTATTTTATGCTCGATTCAGTCTGGGAATATGGTTTACAAATCAATACAGGAAGAACAAGTATATTATATTCAGCATGGTGTTGTAGCTCTGCTACTACTACATACTGCAGTGTTTGAACTAGTAGTTCATGGACGGTCATATCGCTGCTCCTCCGTAGAACTGCTTCTGCCTAGCTGTTCTCGCCTGTGGGCCCCACTCCGTGCAGTCACATCGCTACCGTTATGCTGAGTTGCTGACACTGACAGTAGCATCTCGTTCGCTATTCCCAAGAGGAGAATGAGAAATTAATCAATGTTCAACAATTTGTAAATTCCTAGCGTGAAACATATAGGCTAGATATTTGGATTTCAAATTATTTTTTTGAAACGGAATTTCAAATTAGAAAATCAGTTGAAATTCGTGGCAAAATGAAATTATTAAAGGATACTATACATGCCAAAGAAAACTTAAGCGTATCTTCTGAGCTAGCTAGGTAGCTAATAATTAAATGGTTGGATGCAGTTGTTTACAAGTTTCCTGTCCCTGGTTTAAGATTTTCCGTATAACATATTTTTGAATTTCATCTGTGTAGGCCCACTCTAACGACTTGAAATTCATAAAAAAGAACTTGAATCTTCAACATGATGAATAATCGCGATCTTGGAGTTTACAAAATACTTTTTTCAAAGGAAAAACAATTCACCCAAAATGTTGCGCATTGAAGATTTGGTGCAAAAGTGGGAACGTGGCAAGAAAAGAGAGTTAGAAACTGTTCAATTTTAACGTTCAAAATGAGACATAAGCATGAGCTTCAAATTTCCCTTATACTAGTCTTATTAAGGACAAATAAATCGTTATTACGGAGCCTATGCAAAATCAATGTTCAGCGTGTGTGCATTGCCAAGACATGTGATGCAGACGCTCTAACTGACTGACTAGCGAAGAGCGAGGGGTGGGTAGCGCAAAGGATGATGGGCAATGTAGCCAACAACAACAACAACATAGTCACTACAGGTAGAGAGCGCGGTAGACAATGTGGCAGTAGTAGAGGTGCCTTAGAGGGGAGGGGGTGTAGTTGGCCTGGCGGTGGCGACTCTTGCAAGTGAGGCAATAGAGGCAAAGCTTTGTCATCTTCCTTTTTAGAAGATTCCAACTAGAGTAGAGTAGAGTGAAGTGGTGGGGTGGACGGTAGGCGGTGTTGCCAGTACCAGCAACAGGGGTGTAAAGACACATTAAACAGGAAAATACGGGGAATTGAAAACTGAACACTCACCTAGACCGCCCTTCTGAAATGTATCTCTAGTTTAAAATAAGTTCTTTTAATTTGAAATGACAAATATAAATTTCTAAAATGTGAGTACTCACATAGCTAAAAAGAGCCTCTTCTCAAATGTATCTCTATTTCATAATACGATTTCTTAATTTAAAATGACAATAATAAATTTGAAGAAAAAAATAAATGGTAATGATCATAAACCTATAAAAGTTTCTGCAAAACGGTGGACGATGTAATGTAATGCATGACAATAGGAAGTTACTAGCATCATCTCGTTTCTTTTGGACGGTAGCCTTTGCTCCATTTTTTATTCTTATCTTGTCTCACTGGAACGAACTTGCGCCCATATTTCAAACTCGCAAAATACGCAAAACATGCACAGATAAAGTAGAACAGTTTTATAATTCCTATGTATTGCTGATTTTATTTTGGTGCTATGGGTTTGATTTCACGTACTTCCTGCTACTAAATTTAATAGGTTTATAATCGACTCGTTCTTGCTACTAAATATAGTGGCTTTTATAATTGTCACGTTATGTATGGGTTGGTTTCACGTTCTTCGTATCAAGTTTATAGACTTTTATTGCCACGGTCGAGCCTTGTCAAACCTTTTGAATGAGAAGTACTTCGGTTGATTGCAATATTAAAATTCCATGTCCGAATTTTGATGATAACTTACTTTTAGTTAGAATGGTTTTTATTGTGGTGCCACGAGCAATTCTCTTTTATACGTGCATTAGTTATGCTAGAAAAATGATTTCGGAAAAATAAATATATAAATTTTGTTTTATGCTCAAATTGGTTATGCTGCAATGTTCTATAAAAATAAAATATAGGAAGCACAAATAGTTACTTGTAGCTGCAGTACAGCTACAGTGTTTGAGAGCAACTAGTCGTTCATGAACGGTTTTCCCCTATTTTTTTATAGAATTTCATGGACTGCTCCTTCGTACACGGGCCTCACGGCCTATTTGTTGTCACCGGTGGGCCCCACTCCGTGCAACACATCTCTCCGTTCCGCTAAAAAAAAAAAATCTCTACCGTTATGTTGACAGTGTTCAACAATTTGTAAAAGGCCTACAGCTAGTGTGAAACAGATAGTCTAGATATTTTTAGATTTCAAATTTCGAAAATCACGTTGAATTTTGTGGCCAAATGAAATTAATGGATACACGCCAAGAAGAACTAAGCTAATAATTAAAATATTAAATTAAATGGCTGGATGTAGTTGTTTTACAACTTTCATCTACCAGGTTTAAGATTTTTCATATAATCTGTTTTTGAGTTTTATCCCGACTTTAACAAGTAGGAGTTTAGGAAGAAGCTGGAAAAAATAAACTTCAAACTTCAATCCAATGAATACTCGTGATCTTCGTGTTTTCATAAGTCGTTTTCTTTAAAGAAAAACAATTCACCCAAAAGTTGTGCACGTTAACATGGCAAAGAAAAGAGAGAGAAATAGTTCAAATTATTCCAACGTTCAAAATGAGAGGCAAGCTTCAGCTTTTTTCCTTACCGACAGGGGCAAAGCTTCGTCGTCTTGCTTCTTAGAAGATTTCAATTAGACCGTGGAGAGTAGAGTGGAGCAATGGGGGTGGACAGTAAGCGATGTAGCCAGCATGGGAGCAAAAGGCACATGAAACATAAACATGGGAAGTGAAAACCAAACACTTACCTAGAAAGAGCCCTTTCTCGAATGTATCTCTCTAGTTCAAGTAAAATCTCTTAATTTAAAATGACAAATATAAATATGAAAAAAGTGAACACACACCTAGAAAGAGCCCCTTTCTTGAATGTATCTTTAGTTCAAAACAAGATCTTTTAATTATAAAGAAATGACAATTATAAATATGAAAGAAAGTAAACGGTAATGACATTAAATTAAAACTATAAAAGTTTCTGCAGAACAACGGACGCTGTACTGCAATGACAATATAGAAGTTACTAGCATCGTCTCGTTTCATTTGGACGGTTCCATTTTTAATTCTCATCTTGTCTCACTAGCAGTAGCACTGCCTTGCGCGTATATTCAAATTCGCAATGTACAAAACATGCACGGATAAAGTAGAACATTTTGTTTCTTTTGCTGTCACAGGTCAACTTTTGGATAAAGTAGAGTGGAGGAAATTGAAACATTTGGACCACGGAAGGAATTAAGCTCGCTGGCGGATAAGTGTTCTAAACGTAAACAATTATTTTAGTCTTGGCAAAAGCTGTCTAAAGGAAAGTCATAGTACTCCAAGCGTGTCATTCTATTTTACCCCTAGTCAAATTAATTAGAGCTAAATCTCTACAACTCAAAACGCACGAAATAATTTTGTTTTGTAATTTCTAAAACAAAATTACTCTTCACACGCACAATGCATGTTGCTGCAAATATGTTATCATACATTATATCACAGTAGGTACCATCGTTTAGAGATTTATTGCCGTACTATTTTATAAATTTGCATCTACATATATAACTTACTCTTATATGTATTATTTTTTTCCTTGTATTTTTTTTGAGAAAGTTTTCGTTGCAAATTTCGTGAGTTTTATCCCATTTGCTATTTTTGGGAGTTCGAAAATGACAGCTCTCCCCTGGAATTCAGCTCAGCCCGCGAAAAGCCTTTCTTCCTCCTTGCTCTCGCTTGCTCCTCCCGTTCGTTTGCCATTCCGTCGCCATTCCCTTCCCCGGAGGATTCAGCGCACCCATCTAGCGCATCGACCGATCGATGCTGCCGTGGTCCATCTTTCCGCGGCAGGCGCCCAGGGGCGACTCGGAGCCGGACCCAGAGGCGGACGCGTCCGAGCCGTCCGGGAGGCAGCTGTCCGATGAGGCCCTGGTGGAGGACCTCCTCGCCGCCGTCGCCGCCGCGCGGTCGTTCCAGGAGTTCCGCCGCTCGCAGCGCAAGGAGTCCTTCGGCCTCCAGCGCTGGCTCCAGCTCGTGCTCCCGCTCATCCAGGAGATCCGCGAGATCGGACCGTCCCTCACCGATGACGCCTACCGCCGCCTCGCCCTCCTCGGCCGCGCGTTCCACGCCGCTCGCCGACTCCTCCGCTGCTGCCATGACGGTAGCAAGATCTTCCTGGTAATAAGACTGCAGCAGCAGCACCATTCCCTTCTTCTTGGCGTTGGCGGCCTCTGAAATAAAAATGCTGCTATTTCAGTACTCCTGTTTATGGCCCGTTTGAAAGATCAGATTAATTTTTATAGAATGTAAATAAATGTTAGATTTTTAATCCTAATCTGTTTGTCTGGGTCCTATTGGTCTAAATTCCACTTTAGGTCTGCACTGCATTGCACTGCCTAAAAGTGTTGTCTTTACTGTTACCTCGTATCTGTCAATCTGCCATGTGCAGACCAAAATATTGATGATCTTGTTCCAAACTTTCAGGCCTTGGAGAGCGAGGCTGTGCTCGGAAGGTTCAGAGCCGTGTATGAGAAAATGAATCTTGCATTGGATGGGATGCCTTACTCTGAGATTGGCATTTCTGATGAAGTCAAGGAACAGGTAATATACGTGCGTTAGAGCATATCCAATAGTTTACAGAAAATCATTTGGTAAATCAATGGGTTCTCAAAGTCGCCAAGAAAAATAGGGAGCAGAATTGTTGGCTTTCTCCAACCGTTTCCAATTTTTGCTCCCAAAAAATCAACCGCACCAAAAATTTTGCACCACACCTCATCTCGTTCATATGTTAATGGATCTAGCACGCGAAACGCCATTGCCATGCCCTGTCAGCCGGTCTGAAAATCTCAACGCCTGGCTCCAAAAGTTGTTCATCAGTCTATAATCTAGAACATTGGTTTAAGGAATTCCTCACATTTTAAGAGATTGAGGGGCTCCAAAATTCGGTCAGTTGAACTGAAACTCGAGTTTGATTTCAGTTCAGGCAGTTTAACTGAAACTCGAGTTCAGTTTCAGAGCTACTGACAGAGCTACTTTGATCAAGTACTTGATGTCCAATTACCGTGCCATTACTACAAATAATCACGTTTGTTGTTAGCCCATGCACTACACTTGCAAATAACACCAAATTTGTGTGTTGGCTTATAGGTCAAATCCATTTTAATTGAGCTTCAAGGTTTGACAAAAACACTGCTCTTCAGACATTCAGTTTTAAATTCCAACAACAGCAGCTGATGATTATTTTAACTAAGTGATTACTTTTTAATTTCTTTTCTATTGTCAGCAACAAATGTCTTCTTTATCTAAAGTTCAAACTTGGTACATTTGAACTACAGAAAGGTTGCATATATGTTTGTAGATGAAATTTATTTAAACTAGGCTCAAAACTTTGATCTTGACCATACCATTGTTCGAATTATCTGCATTTGAAGACCATATGCTAGAATCTGTCACAGAGAGCATCAGACGACATGAATTGTGTGTGATAAAGATGCAGAAAAGGGCAAAAAGGCTCTGGCTCTGCAGATACGCAGACAGAGAAGGCCCTCAAATCGATCTACGTCTGCTACTTCGGACAGTCATGGGCTCATGGCTGGGGGCGGCCACAACCCTCCAGGTGTGGCTAGATCATACCAGGAAGAAGCTAGGGCATAGATGAGGCGGCAGGGATCTATTGTACCTGTGCTGGAGGCAGAGATCAGCTTCCAATGGCTGCAAACCCCTTGGGCATAAAAGGGGCGGTGCCAACTTCATTTCTTTTGGTGCGAGAAGGAATGGCCCGGGAAAAAAAGGAACATACAGGGATTCCAAGTCGCAGGGTCGTGAGGAGTTTTGTGCAAGCAGGACTGTTTTTTTTTTTGATTGAAAGGAATGATTTTCTCAAGTCTGGATTTTTTGGGAGTAAGGACTAGGGAGTTGTTGGAGAGTTTTTTTTTTCATTTGTTTCCAAAAAATTAAGATTGGCAGTTCATTTTGCGAACTATTGGAGATGCTCTTATGTCAATATGTGCCAACATTTTGATGAAATGAAATATCTGATGCAAACTGCAACTGCTTTGGTGATTTCAGGTTGAGCTCATCAATGCACAATTGAAGAGGTGCAAGAAGAGAAGTGATACTCAGGACATGGAACTGTCCATGGATTTTATGATGATACTCCAGAACAAGGAGGATGGAAATGCAGATAGAGCTATATTGGAAAGGCTAGCCAAGAAGCTCGAGCTACAAAGCCTGGCGGATTTGAGAGCAGAGACTATGGCTATTAAAAAGCTCATCAATGAGCGGAATGGCCAGCAACCAGAAAGTACCAAGCACATAATAGAACTCCTCAACAAGTTCAAGGAGATTGCAGGGATCGACAAAAAGAACATCCTTGGGGATGTCTCCATACCAAAATATCTGGAGAAATGCCCATCTTTGATGATCCCAAATGAATTCCTCTGTCCAATATCACTGGAGATCATGACTGACCCTGTTATCATTGCGAGTGGGAGGGTATGCTTTGTGCTATGCCATTCATGTTCCCTGATTACAAAGCAGGATTTATTGTCTCACAATCCATATTTCACTTGATTTGCAGACTTATGAGAGAAGAAGTATCCAGAAGTGGTTAGATGCTGGCCAGCGGACATGCCCAAAGACACAGCAACCATTAGCTCATCTATCACTGGCACCAAACTTTGCAGTGAAAAACTTGATCTTGCAGTGGTGTGAAAAGAACAAAATTGAGTTTCAGATGGGAGAATCTGAGCCTGTAGCTCAGGAAGATCCCAAAAAAGACATTCCAAAGCTGGTGAAAGATCTGTCGTCTGTTCATCTTGATGTGCAGCGGAAGGCTGCCAAGAAGATTCGGACACTTTCCAAAGAAAACCCAGAGAATAGAGCACTGGTCATTGATAATGGTGGGCTCCCTGCTCTTATTAGCTTGGTGTCCTATCCTGATCGGAAGATCCAGGAGAACACTGTGACTGCATTGTTGAACTTATCGATTGATGAGACCAGCAAAGTTCTGATAGCTTAAGGAGGAGCATTGCCTTTGATCATTGAAGTCCTTAGGAGTGGCAGCGTTGAAGGTCAGGAGAACTCAAGGTCAGGAGAACTCAGCAGCGACATTGTTTAGTTTGTCTATGATAGATGAGAACAAGGAAGCTATAGGTGCTTTGGGTGGTATAGCTCCTTTGGTGGCCCTCTTAAGGGATGGGACAATAAGAGGCAAGAAAGATGCTGCTGCAGCACTCTTTAATCTGATATTGAACCATCCGAACAAATTCAGGGCTATTGAAGCAGGAATCGTGGCTGCTTTGCTGAAAATACTCGGTGACAAGAAACTAGACATGATAGACGAAGCATTGTCCATTTTTCTCCTCTTGGCATCGCATCCTGGCTGTCGAAGTGAAGTGGGGACAACGTCGTTTGTTGAGATACTTGTTCAGATCGCAAAGGAAGGGACTCCCAAGAACAAGGAGTGTGCACTATCTGTTCTACTCGAGCTAGGTCTGCATAACAACTCCCTTATGGTGCACGCACTTGGATTGGGTCTGCAAGAACATCTATCTGATATTGCAAAGGCAGGTACTAGTAGAGCGCAGAGGAAAACCAACTCGTTGATTCAGCTTTCTCGCAAATGCGCACAAGAGAACAACTAAAAACAAAACATCCTGATGATTTTGCACACAGATACATATAAACCGAGTTACTGAAAAAAAAGAGAACCGAGGGGGAGGGGAGGTTGCAAAAGAGCAATGGTGTAGTGATGTCTTTCAGTAAGATCATGAGAGGAAGATGGTATTAAGGAGGCAACTTTCGAATACGGAATACTCAGGAGAGAGCTAGGCATAATTTGAATTCAGATACAAGAAACTGGTCTGAATAGAACACTTCCAAGGTAAACCCTTGGATCAAGTTAAAAAAAAGAAGAAATGAGAGCAAGGGAGGCAAAGGAGGGAGTTACAAAATCAATTGGTGCGCCACAGAGCAAAAATAAACAACTGTGTCTAAGCAACTAAAACTAAATCTGCCACAAGGTACTCAGACTCTTTGTTCCCGCCATGAAACAACAATAGCATTGTAACTTTAAATTAGTACACAGGTCTGCTCATCCACAGCAGAATTCATTTCTTGTATGCAGAATTTTGTTGTAATTCTTATACGGTAAATATATAGAATCTTTAATTGATAGGAAGGGTACATAGTATATTGGGTGCATTGAAGGTATCATGTCTCAGCGATCACAAATTTTGCAAGTTCTGACAATGCTGTTCAGTTTCTTGATATACAACTCGAATTGTCATGCCTTGAATTTTTTCTATTCAATCTTGAAAATAACGTACTAGCAAAAACAAACATCAAAATCTCACCATGGAAAACAATATAATCTTACCCACATTCAGCCATTCTGCATTTCTGTGTCAGACATCACTTAGCTGAACCAAAAATGCATCAGGATGGATGTTCCAACTCCAACATCTAATTACTCACCTTAACGCTAAGGATTCATCTTTGAAATCCTGGGGGGTCACAGCAGGTGGAGTACATAAGCGTTTCTTGGATTCAGTTTAATTAGATCTATCGATGTAAAGTTCTTAATGATCATCTGAACCTGACAACAGCCGTCAGCCGGTGGGCAGCGGGTTTGTTACTTGCCTCCGTCCCAATAACAGGCCCGGCCCTGGGGGCGGGCGAGCGGGGCGGCCGCCCAGGGCCCCCGATTCGTAAGGGCCTCCAATTCTGTACGTATAGTTGTATACAGTGTAGGTATTTTACTAAAAAAATATGATATATTTGAAGCTCACACGCCCAACTGAAGACTGAACCATATAACTAGCAGAGTTAACTCCACATCATGGATCGTGCGCAACAATTCTCTCTCTCACTCTTTCCATGCGGCTGTAAGGGATGCTCACTTTATGAGTATAGGATATATATGTTTTGTGCTGGTTTCAACTATTAAATGTATTTTAAAATTTCACCACATGTCTTCTGCCATTAGTAGTTAGATCAGTCTTAACGGGTTTCATAAAATTTTATAGACATTAAATATGCTAACATGCATTGTATTGATAAAAAGAGATGGTCAAAGTTTTATGGAAATATTAAGAATTTTACAGGGATAAAACTTTTTTTGCATTATTTCCAAAATATGATGTGTTGAAACAGGGATATAAAATCTCTCATTGGGACATGTATTTATTTTGGGACATAGCAGTGGCAAAGCCACATATTCATGCTTCTGGGTGCAGATGCACTTACAAAAAATTGAAAAACCTCTGTTATGATCAATTTTCACCATGTTTGTTGGCGAAATTTTTACATCATAGAACAGCACAACCCTCTAATTTGCTTTGGCTTCACCACTGGACATAAGAGTATGAGACTATGTTACTTTTGAGGGAAAAATGTACAATTATAGGGCCTCATTTTTTAGTCTCGCCCTGGGCCCCCGAAAACACAGGGCCGGCCCTGCCCAATAACCATGCATGCAGCAAGCGCTGCTGAGCATGTTCCGTTCGTTCTCTCTAATCAGTGTCTTGCTCATCTGTTGGATGGCTATGCATTTCAGAGAGCTCAATATCCACTTACCCGAAACGAACCCAAGACATTTCAGCTGTTAAATAGCAATGCTAGATAACAATACCCAAGGGTGTGTTGGTTTTGAGAAATGTGATAGCCCATCATCCTCTCACCCATCAATTTTGTTTGATTTTGGAGTTTGTGGATTAGAATGGGACGATCTCCACCACTTATCCTTCGTAAGCTAACTGGGTGCACGGTTTGCCTTATCTTGCTGTCTTATTTACTACTACTCAACATAAGCCTCATAGGTTCTCAGGCAAAGTTTGTCTTACCTTGCCAACAGAGAGCTTGCCTTGCTTGGTCAATTTGGGAAATTAAAACTAGGCTAAACCCATGATAGCCTACCTAGCTAAACTAGGTCTCATCCAACTCAAATGTCTTGTCATGAATCCTTTGATTTTCCTCAGATTAATTATTAGAAACATTGGTCAATATAATAATAATATGAAGTGGTGTATACATGTATATATGCGTGTATACCTTGCAACACATGTGGAGTTGATGAGGTGTGGTGTATATTGACTTTATCCAAAAAAAAAAAAATCGATGGGATCACCTCATTCCTCGTGCGTTGCCATAGAGCCATCACGCGTACGTATGTTGAGTAGCAAGAAAAAGTTCCAAATTTTTTTTTTGAAACTGAAAAAGTTCCAAACTTGTGCATGTTACGTGTAGTCTTGATCCATTTTCAAACGGCTCAATATAATGTCAATAATCTCAATACCAAGTATATCTATGGAGTAATCATTGATAGGATCTAGAACCATTTTTTACATGAGGAATGAACACTGACCAAGAAATTAAGGAAAGGCAAGAAAACAATAAATATGCATCATTCTGCTCATGGGTCTATACTCTATAACCAATCTTTTTGTTTATCTAGTAGCTAGTATCGAATATAAAAAAAAGCTCTATATAAAAAATTGGACATTGGACAAACACATTCAATATATAGCAGTGAAAGTTCTTCATAACTAGGAAATAACACGCAACAATAAGTAACAATGAAGCCTGCAAAAAAACCACTTTATAATAAGCTGCCACAATGATAACCGACAAAATGCCGATTTATAATCAGCTGCAAGTGATAGCTGATAAATTGCCACTTTATAAGTCTGCTGTTAATGATAATTGAGAAAATACCACTTTATAATCAGCTGCCATTGACAGCCAAAAAACAAATGCTTTATAATCAGCCGCCTCTGACAGCCAACAAGAACTGCTATATAATCAGCTGGCACTGATAGCTATTAGCTGGTAAAAAATCACTTTATAATTAGCTGCCACCGATAGCCGACAAAATACCGCTTTTATAATCAACTGCTAGTGAGATTGCATCGAGAGCTAAGGAACCCAATAAAACCGTGATTTGTGGTCAGTTGACGACGGTTTTGCACGGGGAGCAATCATAAAATGTATGCCATGCATGGTGCGCATTGACAATAGCTTCGGAGGTGCTTGTGCACTTTATTTTGGAGAGTTGGATAAGTTTAAAGACGGCTATATCAAATTTTTTTTCTCATAACAGTTCCGTGATGTGCATCAAAGATTTGTGCTACGCTTACATATATAGCAATGACAAGATATTAAAGCATAAAAATGTATAATTTTGTTTGGGTGAACTTTTTTCTTTTCTTACACACTGGTAAAACCGAATTTCATTACCCAACAAACGAAATTACACGGACAGATAGTATAACTTGTTAGTTACAATTTTTAGAATATGTAATTGTGGGAATATACTTAACATAGTGGACTAGACTAATAATGTATAGTACTCAATCCTTTTTACCTGTTGTGTAGATCTCGTTTTATCTTTTCTAGATGCATAAACAACATTTACTATGTATAAGATCAAGGAAGGCTTCTGACATGGCTCTAGTTCTTCTACATCAGATCAAGCCAACTAAAGGGGGCCAAAAAATAAATTTATATATCTATATCGTCTATATCTATATATCTACGTATCTATATTATATCCTGAAGCTTAAGCTTGCATGTACGTAGCTGACTGCGCATGTCCGTTGCAGATCACTTAGCTCCCGATCGAATGAAACAAAAGGTTAGTTCAAAACCGATAGAGAAATAAATAATTTATATATTATATTAAAGCCAAAAGAGCATTACTACTACTGGACTCCAAGCCTTGCATCTTTTCCTAGTCCTTGTTTGGGCACCGGCTTTCAGTGCGCACGTAGTAGAGCAAAGGTCAGTCAAATCCACATACGTGTGCATGTAGCATGCATGCGTGTATATATGGAGAACTAGCTTATTGTGTGTAAGAAGCATCCATAATGAAGTGAAGGAGAGGAAAAACATTGGCACACAAGTCGCTTACTTAAGGGGTTAACATATTGGATCATATTATAAGTTATTCCAGATCAAACGTATTACACACACACATAAACATTTTCTATAATTAAGCATCGTCATCTCTAGCTATATCTTGTAGTTCTAGTGAGGAAATAAATAATATATAAATACTTTCCGTGACCAGTGTGACCACAAAAAGTGTGACAACACATACACATGCATGCAGAAGCTTGTTAACGTTTACTCTATCGTCCCCAAGCTTTCTAAGGAAGACCGAAAACTCCTGCGTACCCTACTTTCTGATGAAAGGCTTGCTGGGGAACCGGCGGTTTTCGTATGAAAACAAAGGGTTCAGTTGCACCGCACAACCTTACTACTATTTGGACGACAGTGCAGCACACGGTCACACACTACCATTAAAAGATAGCCAGGCCTGCAAAAACATAATATTAATATTGTGACGATGATAGGCCGGGTTTGCGGTTGCCCCACCGTCACCTTAAGAACTGTTGATTCTTTTCACCGTGCGTGACACATTCACTGCGAGATTGAACTTGGACACAACTCACGTTTTACTACCATGCCACGTGGCGGAAGGCCACGGTACCGTACGTTACCACACCACTGCACGCAGCCCGTCCCGCTATGGTCTCAAACACGTCCGAAATAATTAATAAATCTCTCGCAGCAGCCATGAGATCTGCAACCCTACAGATCTCTCATGGAGATACAAATATCATGCAGCTAGAACTAGAATGAGCTAGAGAAGGAGCCGGACTCGAAACAAAGCTCCTTGCACATGTGAGAGAATAAGAAGGTGAATCCTCGACTAGCTCGAGGAATCTAAACCCTCCTTCTAGCTCGCAAGGTCTCTAGCTAGCTAGCTCTCGATCAAGAGAAGATCAAAACATCACAAACTGTATTATTTATTCATAATATAGCTTGCGTTCTTTACTTAATCGATCCATCGATCTTACATACGCCTGCAGTCATATATATACTTGCATGGTTAATCCTCCAAATTACTACTAGAGCCCCGATTTATCAGTTATTTATTTACAGGGCTGCAACCGAACGATGCATGAAGGATTTAATAACTAGCAAACGAACGATATATATCTAGATTATTAAGACGCAACCACGCTGGCCGCCGTCTCGGTGATCGACCGGCGGGAGGAGCCCTAGCTGCTCCTACTCCTCCTTCTCCTTGTCCTCGTCGTCTTCCTCCTGCTCCGGTGGCATGGCTGGCTCGTTCAGATCGAAGGGGAACACGACGTGCTGCGCCGGCCCGTCCGGCTGGTTCTGCTTAGATAGCCAGTAGCAGCCGATCTTGCCGCTGTGGCTGGCGCGGTGGCCGCCGAGCGCCTGGCGCGTCTCGAACTGGGCCCCGCAGCGCTCGCACGCGTAGCGCAGCTGCCTCCCGTCGGCGGTCACGGCAACCACCGGCGGCTCGGCCGGCGGCGCCATGCCGCGATAGGCGCGCTCCGGGTGGCTGCGCTGGTGCCCGTGCACGGCTTTGGGGCAGTCGAAGCGCCGGCTGCAGACGGGGCAGGGGTGAGGCCCGTCCCCGGACTCGTTCTTGCTGCGGTTGCGGGATGCCACCGCCTTCTTCTTGCGCTGCTGTGCCGCCGGAACGGCGTCCGCCTCGTGCGACGACATGGGGCGCCACGGACGGTTCGGGTCCTCGCCCCCGCCGCCGGGGGGGCGCGCCCACACCACCGGCGAGGTACTGCCCGTACGCCATTCCCAAGAAGAAAACCTGAGCTCCGTTCATAGCACTCCTGCCAAAGCTAAGCTCCGCTTGTGTCACCCGTTGCGCGTGCAACGGGAGACACAAAGCGTGTAAAGTGGTTACTCGAAGAAGGTGCACTACTTGCTGGGTTGTGATGGGCAGGAGTACTCTTAGTAAGTAGGGTCTATTTATATAGACGCTCTCTTCGTGGATCCTACTTCTCTGTCGGTGCGTCCTTTCTTTCCACCTTCCTCTTTTATATTTTTTTATTCTTTATATCTTTCATTCACTTTTTTCTTGTTTTTCTCTTTAGCATTTGTTTTTGATAACTTTGTAGATGAGCCATTAGCTTATGTGACACCTCGTTACTAACTTTATTTGCACCAATAGTTATCCTAAGTAAGAGTTATATAATCCTTATATGTATAATAGAATTCTTGTGAACACTTTGTTATACTAGTGGTTTGCATCGAGGGTAGGAGATACAAACTTAGACTAAAAGTACCTTTGGTCCTAGTTTGAGACACGAACCCGGACTAAAAATGCCTCTAGAACGAATTTAAAAGACAAACATATCTTAACTATGTTAAATGTCTAGTCGAGCTGAGATGGTAAGGGCTAAAGTGGGAGGTCTTGAACTTGACTCTCCATATCTCCACTTAAATAAACACAAATTTAGTCCCTTTTATAGGAAAAGGGGTGGGAATTGAGACTAGCGGCTGTTTGAGGAGCTAAAACGTGAAATACACTAAAGAAATGGTGCTTTACATGATGGATTGATTATTCCTAGATTTCATCTTATAGTGCACAAATAGTCTTTAGATGACTAGTTATCGGATTTAACAGACCTATTTTGACTTATACACATGTAATTTGTCCCCTAATGATTGTCCATTCTTTCGTGAGATTAGTTATTTTCTTTAAAACCAAGGTGAACAATCTCTGTAAAGCCTCTTTTATTTTTATGACAAGCCGGATATACTATTGGGATCAGGCGCTTTGCCGAGTGCCTAAGGCACTCGGCAAAGGCTATTTTGCGCTCGGCAAAGCCTTTGCCAAGTGCGACACTCGAAAAAGAGCACTCGATAAAAAATTGGTCGGCAAAGAGATCTTTACCGAGTGCCTTTTATTGGGTAGTCGACAAAGCCTTTTCCAAGCGCCATAACACTCGGTAAAGTTTTAGCACTCGAAAAAGATAAAAGTCAAAAAACCCGAAAATAATAGATTTTTTCTAAAATTGTGGGTGGGACCCACTGGCCAACACCAACTAGCCCTAGCCATGGTCTTTGTCTAGGATTTTTGCAGACAGTTTCTACCTTAAACACTGCACTACGTAGTTTTAGTTCCCCACATATTATCTCAAATCGAGTGTAAATTACTTTTTTGATGCCCTAAATAAATTCAAATCAAAATGTTATCAACTATAAAGTTTCATAACTTTTCGAGATCTACACTTTTTATTTAGAAATTTTTTCCATCCAAGGTCATTTATAAAATTTGAATTTCACATTTGAGAAATTCAAACATGTGTTTAGCATGGCAAGATGAACTCAAATGAAAAAGTTGTCAACTATAAAATTTCATAAATTTTTGAGAGCTACAAACTTTACTTTGGGTGTTTTTCCATCCGAGGTCATTCAAAAATTCATATTTTAAATTTTTGAAAATTCAAATGTAGTTTACCATGACAAGATGAACTCAAATGAAAAAATTTTAACTATAATATTTCATAACTTCTCAAGATCTATAAATTTTATTTTTATTAATTGATCATTTGATCATTCGATGTGATGGTTCTAACATAGTTAACAAATCTTATATCTCTTGTAGTTTCATAAACTATGAGAAAGACATGTAAGATTTATGAACAAGTTTACTTTTACTTTATCAAATAAAGAAATGATCAAAATAAACTTTATAGACCTTGATGATTTAAATAACTTTGTAGTTGAAAACTTTTTCATTTGAATTCATTTAGGGCTTCAAAATTCGATTTGAATTTTTCTTTGCCAAGTGCCAAAGAAAACACTCGGCTAAGAACTCTTTGCCGAGTGTTTTTTGGCACTCGGCAAAGAAGCCTCTTTGCCGAGTGCCCACAAAAACATTCGACAAAGCGAAAACACTAGGCAAATTAGTGGATTCCGATAGTGATAAATGGGTATTAAAAAATTCACCTACATGTAGCAGTGCTCTTAGTTTAATGTGCACTTTAACTAAAATTCAGTGTTCTAAAACAAGTTTCCACTAATGTAAGACTACTACCAGGACAGTCATCCTTTGGCCTTGTGGACTGGTTGATGTAATCATGTTTGTGATCATTATATATGGTCATATATGTTTGATATAGCAAATACTAAAGCTTTGGTTCAGGTAATAATAAAAAACATCTCTCCATAGTGCATTTAGGACGCATGGCTTCCTAATAAATAGGAAAAAACATAAACTAACACTACATGACTAATTATATTGGAGAGACGAAGTAGTTTCAAAAAAAAAACATTAGCAACATTCCACTATTGCATAATTATGTCGTTGTTCTTTTTATTTGTCTAAGGGTTACCCACCTTATATATGAACTAAAAGCTAAACTTCAGAAACTATAGGAAGCAGTTGTTGGTAAGGTTGGATCTCAGATGCTCAGTACATAGAACTATACATATTTCTTTTACTACTAGAGCTACAATGGTGTAGAAGAAATTGTCAAAAAATTCCACCCAAAATGCCCAATTAACAACAAGGATCGAAAATCATATACTTTAATAATAAGTGTGAAATTTCATTGGGTTGATCCAGAAACACACAATGCCATGTATAGAAAATAAAACCCGACAAAAACCCACTTTACTAGTCTATATGTTGGACGACCATCTAACAAGTACATTAGTCTCCATACATCATATTAGTCAACAAAATCAAACTTGATTGCAAATGTTGCTTTAGAAATCGAATATGATGGTTAACACCACAACAAAGCAAACAGAAATGGTACATCTAATGATTTGAGAATGATGTCATTTAATGCCACAACAAGCATATTAAAGTCCATGACAAACAACATAATACCAATCAATTGTTCAATAACAACACGGCAAAACCATTGATCATTGAGTTGATATGTTTCCTTCCCGCGATATAGACAACAATGTATATACATCACACTATGTGTAATGCCAAAAATCCCTAACCCACTTTACTAGTCCATATCTCATTTTCCAACAAGTTGGGCGGTCCATATCTTGTTTTCCAAGGTTGGGCAGCCATCCAACAAGTACATGAGTGTCTAATAATCCGTACATCCTGCATACTAATTGACAAAATCAAACTTTTTGAGTATACAAATGTCGCATTTAGAAATTTGGAGTATAATGGTTAACACCATGATGACAAAGACAATGGAAGTGGGCAATTACGATTAATGTCACGACAAGCATACTAAAGTCCATGAGAAACAATATAATATTAATTAATGGTGCGACAACAAAGCAAAACAAAACCATCGATCACTGAGTTGATTTGTTTCCTTCGTGCATGGTAGACAACAACGCATATACGTCACATACTATATATTTATGTTTCCTCACATGGAGCATCTATCCTACTATATGTAATGCCTCCCTTAATCTTCTTTAAATTTCTTGTACTCCCTCCGTCCCTAAATAAGTGTCGTCTTGGTGTGCGTGCTAAAAGTTTGATTTAACTTTTAGAAAATGCGTGTAACATTTGTGTTTCTAAATAAATTTATTAAAAAACTAGATTTAAAAATCTTTCTAATGATATTAATAACAATTATAAATATTCATATTTTTAAATATATATTTAATTAAAATTATTCCCTAGAAAGCATAAGCGGCAATTATTTAGTGACAGGGAGAGTATATATTTAATACCCACTTTAATTCTGTAATTTATTCATTTATTTACTTGCATACATTACATAAATTACCTAAATTATTCTCTCATTGTGGCTTGACTCATGATTCACAACATAGGGAGGGCGTCATCCCTTCGATTCAATACAAATTTTGAGTACCCTAGGGAAAACAAGTAATTAAAACAACTAGTATATATTTAGTCGTGGAATTATCTGGCTTATTAACAAAAACATCTTTTAGAATTTCTAAAGCCTACAAGCTCATAAGCTCACGCTGTCTACGTACATGCATATGTGGTTTGCATTTGTCGCACATGATGTGCTTATATACACTTTGAGTTTTTTTTATGACACAATGAAAGACGGAGTATTCATGATGGTAGAAGGATGTAATTTCCACATTTGGAAGGTTGCTGATGCATTTCCACACTTGCCTAACTTCGGAATAGCCTCTCGAGAGCTCCCAATTCATGTTTTGTGCGGTGTTAAATTAAGGACGGGCCAAATAACCGACCCCCTTCTGGTGGAGGTGCGAAGGAGGAGCCTTATCTGAGGGCCGCTGAACCTCTATATATACCAGGTGAATTCCCCGCGCGTTGCTGCGGGACCAAACTTAATTTGAATGATGTTTTGGACACTTTAGATGTTCTATTTAGTTGTAATTTCAGAAGCATATCATGGTTAATTTTTGTAGCAGTAAATACTGATGAAACCTTGCTCCCTTTCGCTAGAAATTAGTTGCAGCGAAGATGTCCATCTGTTTATTATAACCATATGCTTCAAACATTGCAGAATATTGCACATCAGATTGATTTGGCACCAACATTTTGGATTCTAGTTTTCTTCAGTATTTACACTGCGATCTAAAAAATTAGGAATACCAACATTGGCAGGAGTCATTGTAGTATATACATGCATGTAGAAATCAAGAAGTAAATAATGAGAAAGAGACGAAGACCAAATGGATGTTGAATCGATGTAGTTACCAAAGATGATCTAGAGCCGTCATCATTAACAGCTGCACAGAACTATGTCACCGCTGAACGGATGCGCATGCATGCGCATGGTATCTGTAAGAGATGCAAACTTGATTAAAATAACTTTGTAGCTAAGTAAAATACAGGAGATCCATATAAAAGAGCAATATGAATGGATGCAGGTGAGGCTAGCATCAAAGGAGTTCTATCAATAGGTACCCAAGAAACACAGGAGGTAGCATCAGTGGTTGACATTACAATGATGTTTCAGAAAAATAAGGCTACCTGAAAGAATGCTAATCTCCCGTTAATCCTACTTAGAAAATGTTTGGATCTGATCAAGTAGAAGTGACATGAAAACAATAGGAGTACAACAGTGGAAGGGGTGTCCTGCTCGGCTGGCAGCTGCGATATCTGTGTGGCCAGCAAGAGCGATAATGATCGCACAATACACCACAATCGAGCCGCTCGGCTGCTAGGAATTGCAGATGGAGGAGTATATGAAACATATGAGTGACCGCTTCGGCTCCCCGACGTATGGTTTCCTGAAGCAAACAAAACAATATATTTTGGGCAGAGCAGAAGATATATATGCTGGGGTGGGGTGTGAAGCCGAACAGATAGAATCTTGAAGGAGCTGATAGTTTGAGCAGGGCAGTGCGATGATCGAACCATGAACTGCCATCGTTGCATGATTAATGATGATTAGAAACTGAAAACAGTTGATGACGTGGATATGCTGAGAGGCGAGATTTAGAGGTGGTGGATTGGTAGTGCGTATGAACTATATAGGTATATAGGATAGGATCTGCCGTACCTCTACAGATTGTTAAGGCAGCAAGGTGGTGCATCATCAGACAAGACGACTGACAGAGCGAAACGAACAAAACGGAGTTTATCTGACACACACACATCTGAAATCTTACATCTTACAAAAACACACACACACATCTGACATCTAACAGGGGTAGATTAGCTAGTACACGGTGAAATCCAACGAAACTAAAATAACGATAAAGCTGAAGCGCGCAGCACCAGCAGCAAGGGTAGCACACTGGCATGCAGGCAGGCTGCCGGCGGAGACCGATCAACAAGGAGCCACTAACGAGGGCCCCTCCTGGCCGCCCGGACGACGGCGGCGGCCTGCGCCAGGGTGAAGGTTTCGACCATGATGTGGTTGTAGCGGGGGTCGACGTGCAATTGTGAGGAACACGCCGGACCGGTTACCGTGGTGAGCCTTGACGGCCTCCTCCGTCGCGAACGCCAGCCTGCACGGCTCGCACGCGAACGTACGTCAGGCGGCCCGGGCCTCTGATCGGCTCCAGGTCCGCCTCGTGCGCCTACTGGAGGCGCCGCCTTGGGAGCGCGGGGTCATCGTCCCCGTCGCTGCCGCCAGCGGCGCGCGGCGCCCGCCCACGGCGCCGGCGGTGGATGGTGCGGAACGACCGGATCGGCCACGCTCATCTTGTCACTGTTGGATGGGGGGGTGGCGGCCGCGTGCAAGGGCTGCTAGCTAGCTACTAAGGTTTGTGTGTTCTGAGTGGTGACAAGACGACGGCGCCCGGAGGAGATCGAGTTCGACGACCGACCGACGAGATCCGAGACGGAAGAAGCACACCGCCGGGAGAAGGGGAGAGCGTATCTAAAGTGAGAAGAGACGAGCGATGGCTAGCTTGGTGTAATAAGTTGTAACGTATATGCCGGCCCCACCCACCAGCGCACTGCGTGCAGTGTGACATTGCTTGGTCGCCGTCAAGTGGACTCGTGGTCAAATGCTGCCGTCACGTAATTTGCATAGTGCTGAAACAGATGAAGGAAAAGGGGGAAGCGCAGTACTGTAATGTGAAGGAGGACCTAAAAGTTTTGATAGGAAAAAGGACTAATAGAGCCACAAATTAAAAACCACACTTTCTTAGTCTACAGCTCGTTTTCCAACTAGGTTGGACGGTCACCGAACATGTACACGAGTCTCGTACATCTCGCATACTAGTGGACAAAATCAAACTTTTTGGGCATAGAAATGTCACATTTAGAAGCTTCAGAGTATATATAATGGCTAACAGTGGCGAAGCTAGAGCAAATTTGAAGGTGGTGCACTTGCTTTGTGGATGCGTAGATATATTTTATGGGGGGTGCATATATAATAAAATTTTAGTTAATTACATTGTTTTTCAGTTTTTTAGGTGGTGCATGTGCACCCACAGCTTGTAACCTAGCTTCGCCACTGATGGCTAACACGTACCATAACATAGGAAACGCAAATAGCCACATTATGACATCTAGTATCGCGACAAACAACATATTAAAATCGACGACATGAACAATATGCTCTCAGTTCGCCGACAGCAAACTGACAAAATCATCGATCATTGAGTTGATTTGTTTCCTTTGTGTGATAGACAACAACGCGTATACGTCACATACTATGTATTTCCGTTTCATCATATTAAGCATCTATCCCGCTATGTGTAGCGCCAAAAATCCCTAACCTAAGCTCATACTATAAGATCGATATGTCTTACACGTTTATGAAACATACCTCATCCTAAAATATGTATTTTACTTCTCGAGTTCTCTTGAAATTTCTTGTATTTACTTAATACCTAGTTTTATTTCGTAATTTGTTTAATTTATTTACTTGCATACATTGTATTTCTATATGAATTATCTAAATTACTTTCACTGTGTGTTCCAATATGTGGCTTGACACTTGATGGCATATTGGCAATGTCCTAGTCCTTGTTTGATTGGGCACCGACTCTCAGTGCTCATGTCAGCCCTCTATACGTGTGCATGCGTTTATATATAGAGAACTTACTGTTTGTAAGAAGCAGCCATGATGAATTGAAGGAGAGAAAAAAACATTGGCAGCAGTCGCTTAATTATTTATGGGGTTAACATTGGATTATATATATTGTAAGTTATTCCAGATCAAACTTATTAATTAGACGAGACACATAAACATTTTCTATTAAGCTAGTATCGTCGCTCATTTAGTTCTAGCTAGTGAGGAAATAAATAGTATATAAATACTTTCCTTGGCCAGTGATTACCACAAACTAGCATTTGTGCTATAGAGTAGGACAATTTAGGAGCAAAGAACTAATGAGTTCATCATGACTGTAGTTTCTTATTTTATCACTTGCTTGCTGTGCAGTATAGAAAAAAAAAACACAATGTGTTAGACGATCCTAGCCAGGTTGATTTAATTGGGAGCACAGATCGAGAACACTGACCACACAAAACATGCATCCATAATGGTAGCTTAAATTCTTTAGTTATTATTAACTGCATGATTCGGCCTCGTTACATGCAGAAGCTAAGCCAACACGGCCGGCATCAGTAATCAGTTGTGGATGCGATAGTGGCCATGAACAGCCTTCATGGTCGGGAAGTGGCGGTGGCAGACTGGGCACCGGTATGCCGGCCTGTCCCAAATAGGGTCGTTCGTCTTGTGCAGCGCTGGGTCGTCGCTGTTGGCATCGTGCACCGCCTTGGGGTCCCATGGGCGGCGGCTTGGGTCATCGCCGGTGCACCCTGCCCCGCCGGCGAGTAGTTGTCCATAGGCCATGAAGAAGAACACCTGCACTCCGTTCATAGCTAGGAAGTTGGGATATTGAGAGTGGACAGTTGGGAAGGTGTAATGTAGGTTATGAGAAGCACTGTACTTATATAGCTAAGGCTCTGTGTGCCTCAGGGTCAGAGCTTGCTAATGGCCTAAAACAAAAGTCCAAAGAGAGAAAAGAAAAGAAAAGAAAAGAAAGATCAAGCTAAAAACGTGTACTACTAGCCATATATTATGTCTCTGCTGTTAGTCATATTATTGTGTTTTGTTTTGTATGGCAATATGTTATAAGATGTGTAGTAGTATATGATATCGTGTACCTACTAGATACCTTATAGCTTCTTAAGATCAGTGTATCCCAAAGGTCTAGGCTGTTGCTATTTTGGCTTGAGCGCCATATCAGAAATATATCTAAGCCTAGGCAAAAATAGCCGAAACCAAAGAATCAGAACCGAAACCAAAAGAACCGGAACCAAAAATCCAGTTCCTAATATTGAGGAACCGAAATAACTAAAACAAATTCGGTTCCCACCCATGGTTAAATGAATTAACCAAAATAACCGAATTATATCAATGGTGCTTCACTTGCTTGCATTTTGTATCGTTATGTTTGGTTTATGCGTGATATATATTTCATAGGTGAACTATAATATATTTGTGTTACTATATGTTTTCTTAATACAACAACAACAACAACATAGCCTTTTGTCCTAAGCAAGTTGTGGTAGGTTAGAGATGAAACCCAAAAAAGGCATGAAAACAAAGAACACATAAATGGTCCAAGAAAAAGATTACGGTTCAGGCACGTTCATTGCTAGTCTCCAAGCGCTCCTATCCATAGCTAAATCCTTAGGGATATTCCACTCCTTAAGGTCTCGCTTAACCGACTTGTCCCAAGTCAGTTTAGGTCGACCTCTACCTCTCTTTATATTATCGACCCGCTTAGAACCCCACTACGCACCGGTGCCTCAGGAGGTCTCCGTTGGACATGGCCAAACTATCTCAACGGTGTTGAATCAATTTTTTCTCAATTGGTGCCACCCCAACCCTATCCTGAATATCGTCGTTCCGGACTCTATCCCTCCTTGTGTGCCCACAACACCATCGTAACATACGCATCTCTGCTATACTCAATTGCTGGATATGTCGCCTTTTGTAGGCCAACATTCAGCACTGTATAACATCGTCGAACGAATCGCTGTCCTATAAAACTTACCTTTTAACTTCTGAGACACCCTTCTGTCATAGAGGACGCCTGAAGCTTGACGCCATTTCAACCAACCGGCTGAAATTCTATACCTAACATCTTCATCAATGTCACCATCCTTTTGTAGCACCGATCCTAAATACCGAAAAGTATCCTTCTTGGCCACCACTTGCCCATCGAGGCTAACGTCTCCCTCCTCATTCCTAGTCGCGCTGAAATCGTACCTCATGTACTCGGTCTTGGTCCTACTAAGTCTAAACTCTTTTGACTCTAACGTGTGCCTCCATAGTTCTAACTTCCTATTAACCCCTGCCCTAGTCTCATCCACTAGCACCACATCATCAGCAAAGAGCATACACCAAGGGATATCACCTTGTATGTCCCTTGTGACCTCATCCATCACCAAAGCAAATAAATAAAGGCTCAATACCGACCCTTGATGTAGTCCTATCTTAATTGAAAAGTCACTGGTGTCGCCATCACATGTTCGGACACACGTTACCACATCCCTGTACATATCCTTGATGAGGGTGATGTACTTAGTTGGGACTTTGTGCTTTTCCAAGGCCCACCACATGACATTTCTCGGTACTTTGTCATATGCCTTCTCAAGGTCAATAA
Source organism: Bothriochloa decipiens (assembly GCA_023333625.1). NCBI lineage: Eukaryota > Viridiplantae > Streptophyta > Magnoliopsida > Poales > Poaceae > Bothriochloa > Bothriochloa decipiens. The sequence goes on along the minus strand of CM041638.1, from coordinate 1,810,298 downwards.
AGACCATGTGCAAATCCTTCTTCTGCTCCCTATACCTCTCCATCAACTGTCGTAATAAGAAAATTGCCTCCATGGTCGACCTACCAGGCATAAACCCAAATTGGTTTTGGGTCACACTTGTCACTCTTCTTAGGCGATGCTCGATAACCCTCTCTTAGAGCTTCATTGTATGGCTCATCAACTTAATCCCATGGTAATTAGTACAACTTTGAACATCTCCCTTATTCTTGAAGATCGGTAGTAATATACTTCTCCTCCATTCTTCAGGCATCTTGTTTGATCGAAAAATGAGGTTAAAAAGCTTAGTTAACCATACTATCGCTCTGGCACCTAGGCATCTCCACATCTCAATGGGGATACCGTCAGGGCCCATCGCTTTACCTCCCTTCATCCTCTTCAAAGCCTCCCCGATCTCTGCCTCCTGAAATCTCCTCACGAAAAGGCTGTTGGTATCGTCAAATGAGTCATCCAACTCCAAGGTAGGACCCTCATTCTCCCCATTAAACAACTTGTCAAAGTACTCTCTCCACCTGTCCTTGATCTCCTCATCCCTCACCAAAAGTTGATCCGTCTCATCCTTGATGCATTTGATTTGGTTGATGTCCCTTGTCTTCCTCTCGCGGATCCTAGCCATCCTATAAATGTCCTTCTCCCCTTCCTTCGTGCCTAGTCGCTGATAGAGGTCATCATACGCTGACCTTACACTCACCGCTCGTTTTGCAGCCCTCTTCGCTATTTTATAGCCCTCAATGCTGGCTGCACTCTTGTCATGATGGAGGCGCTTGAACCACTTCTTCTTCTCCCTAATAGCCCTTTGCACCTCGTCATTCCACCACCAGGTGTCTTTCGCTTCCGGTTTGCCTCCCCTACTCACTCCAAACACATCCGAAGCCACCTTCCAAACACATGTTGCCATCTTTAGCCACATGTCATCTGCATTTTCTCCTTCTTCCCACGGCCCTTCATCTAGCATCCTCTCCTTAAATGTTTGCGCTGCTTCCTCCCTAAGCTTCCACCATTTTATTCTCACAATCTTGGCCCGATTGTCCCGATGGACACGTACCCGAAAGCGAAAATCCGCCACCACAAGCTTGTGTTGAGGGACAACACACTCCCCAGGTAACACCTTACAATCTAAGCAAGCACGTCTATCCCTCCTCCTTGCAAGGATAAAGTCAATCTGACTCAGGTGTTGTCCGCTACAAAAGGTCACTAGATGGGATTCCCTCTTCTTAAAGATGGTGTTCGCTATCAACAAATTATAGGCCAACGTGAAGTTCAAAACATCCTCCCCCTCTTGATTTCTACTACCATACCCGAAACCCCCATGCACCCGCTCGAAACCTACATTAGTCGCACCCATATGGCCGTTGAGGTCTCCTCCTATGAAGAGTTTCTCGCTGATAGGCACAGTACTAACCATGCTATCGAGATCTTCCCAAAACTGCGTCTTGGTGCTCTCGCAAAGACCTACCTATGGGGCATAGGCATTGATCACATTCAGAGCCAAATCTCCAACTACCAACCAGACTAGGATAATCCGGTCGCCTTGCCTCCGCACCTCAACTACTCCATCCTTAAGGCTCCTATCGATCAAGATACCTATACCATTCCTACCCGATGTTGTCCCGGTGTACCAAAGTTTGTAGCCAGTATCCTCCACCTCCTTCGCCTTCTGGCCCTTCCATTTAGTCTCCTGAACGCATAGAATATTTACACGCCTCCTAATTGCTGTATCGACTAGCTCTCTTAACTTACCCATTAGGGACCCTACATTCCAGCTACCTAGACGAATCCTAGTTGGCTCGGCTAGCTTCGTTACCCTTCGCACCCATTGAGGGAAGTGCGAAGACCCTTGCTCATTTTTCACTATACCCAGGCGCAGATGTAGCGCGTCACAAAGGTTGCGATGACCCGACCCTTGCTCATTTATCATCGTACCCGGATCATGATATGACACACCACTAAGGGGATGATGACCTGTCCCTTACACATTTGACACTACACCCAGGTTCCGATGTAGCGCGTCGCTAAGAGGGTTACGCCCTAACGAATCTCTTGTGGGTTTCATATCCATGAGAGTGGCTGGTTTTGAAATGTTGGCTAGCCGCACCTAACACACCCTCCTCCTTTATCTGGGCTTGGGACCGGCTATATTGAAATGACTCAAGAAAGTCTTCCAATCAACATAGACAAAGTTATATGTTTTCTTAACAAATTATTAATATCTATAATGGGCATAATTTGCTTTAGAACATGCATATTTATTGTTGTCTTAACCTCTTATGAAATATTTTGGTTAGTTTGCCTCAAAAAAATTATTTGGGTTAGTTCAGTTAGAACCAAAAACAAACTGAAATAACCGAGAACCGAAATGGTCGGATCCAAGAATTTTTGAGAACTGATCAGTTTCGATTTTTAAGAATAGATTTTTTTTAAAAAAACCGAGGAACCGAACACCGAATGCCAAGGGTGAAATATATCTATCTCTAGCTCCAAGACTGAAAATTCCTATGCTTCTTATCACACTAAATCAAAAAGCTATTGAAACTATGTCTTGCGTAGAAACACTAGGCTCTAGGCTTAAGGAGAGTGGTAAAAATATCTAATGTGACTTTATTATATATGTCCATGTGAGATCTATGTATAGCAGATGTTTCCATGCTAATTCATGGAAATCTTCATGCTACCATTTATTGATTTGCGAAGATTTGCGTCTATTCACCTATTCACTCAGGCTTTTGAAACATATGTGTAACCTTGGGATAAATTATAAATTATGAACATAGCTATATTCATTCATAGTGGAGTGAGTAATTAATTAAATGAAAATGAGCTTGAAAGCCTTTGAATCACTAAGGATATAAGCAGGTGAGTGAGCTGCTCATCCCAAAACTTGTGCAGCCAAGAGGTGTTGTAGTTAAAACATCCATTAGTAACACATATTGAATAATATATCTTTCAAATGAAGTTAGAAAAACTCAAAATTTTATTTAGAACAAGACATGAAACATTGCAGATTTGGACCATGATTGTGTTTGTGCATGATTATATTATATTTGTGTTAATATTCTCATCTATTCTTTATCTTTAATTTCTATCTCTATCCCTATTTTGTGTTCATGCATGAATAAATATATTTTTTACAAAAAATAAAATATATATTTTGTGTAAATATACTCTATATCTATCTCCGTCTATCATCTATCTATCTCTATCTCTATCTCTGTCTCAATCTCTATCTCCATCTCTATCTCTATCTCTATCTCTATCTCTATCTCTATCTCTATTTTGTGTTTGTGCATGATTAAATTATATTTTGTAATAATATGCTCTATCTCTATCTCTATTCTTTATTTTTAATTTCTATCTCTAACTCTATGACTATCTCTATTTTGTGTTTGTGAATAATTAAATTATATTTTGTGTTTTTACAAACAATAATACTGTGTTAATATACTCTATCTTTGTTCTCTATCTTTATTTAATTTTCTATCTCTATGTCTATCCCTATCTCAATCTCTATCCATATCTCTATTTTGTTTGTGCATGATTAAATTATATTTTGTGTTAATATACTCTCTATCTTTATATATAATCTCTATATCTATTCTCTATCTCTATTTTATATCCCTATCTCTATCTGTAATTTTTTGTCTCTATCTTAAATTTCTATCTTTATCTCTATCTTCTCAACCTCTATCCTTATCGTTAAAAAGAGCAAAGATATCGTCTATGCGAACTGTATTTGCGGTAGTATGTCTATCCCTAAGTCTATCTCTATCTGTATCTCTATTTTGTGTTTGTGCATTATTAAATTATATTTTGTGATTATATTATCTATCTCTATTCTTTATCTTTAAGTTCTATCTCTAACTCTATCTCTATCTCTATTTTTGTGTTCTTGCATGACTATATTATATTTTGTGTTTTTTACAAATAATTATACTATGTTAATATACTCTCTATCTCTATTCTCTATCTTTATTTAATTTATATTTCTATGTCTATCCATATCTCTATCTATATCTATATCTCTATTTCGTTTGTGTATAATTAAATTATATTTTTTGCATTAATATAATCTCTATCTTTATATCTAATCTCTATATCTATTCTCTATCTCTATTTTCTATCCCTATCTCTATCTCTAATCTCTATCTATAATTTCTATCTCTATCTTCAATTTTTATGTTTATCTCTATCTTCTAGCTCTATCTCTATCCCTATCGTTAAAAAGCATCAAATATATCGTCCAAGCGAACTGTATTTGTGGTAGTATCCCAGTTTCTATCTCTATGTCTATCCCTAACTCTATCTCTATATGTATCTCTATTAAGTGTTTGTGCATGATTAAATTATATTTTGTGTTAATATGCTCTATCTCTATCTCTATTCTTTATCTTTAATTTCTATCTCTATTTCTATTTTGTGTTCATGCATGATTAAATTATATTTTGTGTTTTTAGAAACAATTATTCTGTTAATATACTCTATCTCTATTCCCTATCTTTATTTAATTTCTATCTCTATGTCTATCCCAATCTCTATCTATACTTATATTTCGTTTGTGCATGATTAAATTATATTTTTGTGTTAATATACTCTCTATCTTTATCTCTAATCTCTATATTTTTTCTCTATCTCTTTTTTCTGTCCCTATCTCTATCTCTAATCTCTATCTGTAATTTCTATATCTATCTTTATCTATATCTTCTCTATCTCTATCCCTATCTTTATCGTCTACACGAACTGTATTTGTGGTACCATCCCAGTTTCTATCTCTATATCTATCTCTAACTCTATCTCTATCTGTATATTTAGTTTATGTTTGTACATGATTAAATTATATTTTGTGATAATATGCTCTATCTATATCTCTATTCTTTATCTTTAATTTCTATCTCTAACTCTATCTCTAACTCTATCTTTATCTCTATTCTGTGTTCATACATGATAAATTATATTTGGTGTTTTTTGACAAAAAAATATTGTATTAATATACTCTATCGCTATCTCTATTCTCTATTCTCTATCTTTATTTAATTTCTATCTCTATATATAATATCCATATCTACTCTCTATCTCTGTTTTCTATCTCTATCTCTAATCTCTATATGTAATTTCTATCTTTATCTCTATCCTATCCCTACTCAAAAAAACGGCAAAGATATCGTCTACGCGGACTGTATTTGCAGTGGTGATCCTAGTTCGCCGCCCCGCTCTCCCCTACATGGTTTCCTTCGGCAAATCTCATCGCCTCCTCCAACTTAATTAGCTTCTCATGGCCCATGATCAATGCCTAAACATGCGACTGCCGCTAGCAATCATTCTGCCTTCTTTATGCCTCTTTAACATGTTTTGTTTGTGGGAAATTATTAAATTTGATATAATATGTGCTCATCGAGTTCTATGGATTACATAATCTTAAGAAAATGTGACGACACACAAGCCTCAAAACATTATTCCTATTGCCGATTGACCCTAGCAAAGTCAACTGATTGCCCTCTGTCACACTCCACTTTTAAGGATAAAAGTAGAATGCATAAATAGCATTATATGCGCCCCAGGAACAGTCGCACATATAGGATGACAAATTACAAAGAGTATCATCACCCTGTTTATTACATAGCGAACCAATATTCATTACAGAGTATTGCGCATAAATAATAAATAACTAAGATATCTTTATTGCGGAAGCTCCACACAGGGACACGTCAACTGGTGAACACCAAGCCTAGTACTCATCGCGATAGCTCTCATTCCAACCTTCATCTGTTATCCATCTGGGATTTTCTAAAATTGAAAGTAAAGCAAGCGTAAGTACACAACCGTACTCAACAAGCATAACATGGGTTAATGAGGCTCAAATAAGCTGACACTGTTTGACTGCATTTAGCTTTTATAACTTAATCATATTAAAGCATAGCATCAAGGTAGTAATAATTCCCATATTCTCATGATCAAAATAACATTAACCAGTGTGTAGCAATAACGACATTAAGATGCACACATTAACAATTTGAGAACCATTATCTTTTGTAAATGTGTCAAGGCCGCCCTAACCAAGGGCACGGACAATATATTGATTTAAACTCTGATCAGAGGTGTACACTTTCACTGTGAGTCATGTTTTGCAACTGAGTGGACTTATAACTTCTAAACCACCACAAAATATATAAAGCCTCCTATAGGTTCTCCTAACCAATCAGAGATACGAAAATACCGTTGTGTTAGGAACTCCCCTTCCAATATGGCACACACCTACCCGGCTATACTCATAAGGACAGAGGCAGTCCTAAACCTCAACTTCCAGACCACCAACCAGCTAGAAAAGGGCCTACAAGTGACTAGAGCCAGAGCCATATAGCCCTCACAGCTGTACGGATTCTCCATGATAAATCACTTACAGACAAAAGTCCATGTTTGTTAAAAGTCATCATTTTCGTTAATAGCATAACACACATCAAGTTATAAGATCATGACCATTAGAGCACTAGCATCATAACTACCCAATGCAACCCAAAAGGTTCAAGGAATCAGGATATCAAAGCTAGTTATAATTTCTAGGTCATCAAACGGATACATGCATATGAATTGTTATTTATAGTGAATAGGTAACAAGGATGATCCATGCTATACTTGCCTTGATTCACAAAGTCTTGCTGATCCTGCTGATCCTCAAAATAGCTTTGCTCAGCAAAAACCTCACCGTCTGAACTCGACATTAACAATCAACACCAGACAATCCAATCGAGCATACATACACGAAGCAAACAAAGAATTATTAGAGGAACAGTACATCAATCTCATCAAAATAGAATAAAAAGGTTATAAAACTATTCTAATCGCTTCTATGATCACACAAACGTCAAGTTCACCGAAATCGGACTTACAACGGCGAAGATATGAATTTTCAAAGATTTCCTATAGATAAATAAATAATTTAAATATAGACTAAAAATATAAAGTTTCCAAAATACTTCAAAAGTAGTACCACTACGTAGATTATGAAATTATGAATCTAACGAAATTTGAACAGACCAAATCGGAGTTAAAACATGAAAGTTATAAGCTTTTAAAGATAATGGCAAAACTGTAAATAGCTGAAAACGTCTTCAGAACTGAAACGGGAAAATACGTTTTCCAGAGGAGAAAACGTATTCTGAAAGTAGTTATAAAGGAAATACGCTTTCCCAAGAACAAAGCGTATTATGGATCTGTTAAGAAGATTTACGCTTTCCCGTGGGGAAAACGGATTCTGACCAAGGCGCCAAGGACTCTTAACAGAATACATCAAAACCCAGGGGGTTTTCTGCAAAATCACCACACGAAGCGGTACGGTGTAATTCTGGCCGTCCGAATCAAAACGGACGACACAGACTCAAGATGACCAAACGGACAACCGATCGGACAACCGATCGGCCGGGAAAAATCCGACCACGGCGGCGTCCATGGCCGACGGCGTACGGAGCTCGCCGGAGTTTATGGAACTCATGACTCCGGTCACCATTAACCACAAGACCGGTACCAAATAAACGGGGAGCTCTCACCGCTCTCACCTGAGGCGAAGATGGAGACCGAGGCGGGGCGGGGACGGCGTGCGGCTCGGAGCGGCGGACGGCGACGAGCTGCTCATGGTAGGAGCTCGAGTTAGACAAGATTGAGTCAAATTGATGACGCAAACATGCTCAGGAGAGCATGGCGAAGTTCAAGACCAACTTACACCAATAAATACGCTACGGTCGCGGAGAATTGCGAACTCCAGCGGCAGCGATAATGGCGGCGGCTAGGGTTTCACGCGTGGCGGCTCGATGAAACCGAAGGCGGCGCTGACTTAGGGTTGCGGTTAGGAGTTGCGGCGCGGAGTCAAAGGCTTAAATAGCCCCGAGGCACGGGGTGCGACCGAGCAGACGTCGGGTCGATCGCGCGGGATTGGGCTCGGAGCTCCGACTCGCGTCCCGGTCGGATGAAGGAGAAGGCAACACGGGGTCCACCTGTCGGCGACAGAGAGAGAGGGAGGCGGCCACGCGGACGGACGGCGCACCTTGCTGGGCCGCGGCCTCGGCCCAAGAAGAAGCGGCGGGCGCGGAGGGGGAGGCGGTGGCGCCGGTTGGGCCGGAGCGGAGACGGAGAGAAGCGGGCCGCCGGCAGGCCGAGCGGGCCGAAAGCCAGGAAGGAGTAAATAAATGGTTTTCCATTTATTTCAAACATTTTCAAAGCAAATTTCATGTGAATTTTGAATTCCAAGTCAAATTCAAACATCACACAAGAAAAGTATGCACCAGCATGAATGCTCAAGCATGTTTCTACCATGTTGCAACTTTATTTTCTTAAAAACATTTACTTTGCCTATTTAATTATCCTCCCAAAATCATTTTGACTATTTATATATATATATTTTTTGGAAATTGAAAACTAGGGTGTTACACCCTCCAAGCCACGACGGTATCCTCTTTGTACGACACATCACTCCATAAATATTCTATAGATCTTAATGGTGGTCGTGTGAGCTTTGTTGTAATTCTTCTTTTCCTAGGGGCTTCTCAACAAGTTCGATTGGGACAGCTGTGCTTTGTATCCTTTGCGTATGTACTGATCTTTGTACACTTTTCTTAACTTTTAATAGTGTCCGGTAATATAACAAAAAAGTATGCCTGATGTCATTCTAGGGACTTCTGGCCGATATACACTTGAGACAACATAAATTTGGTAGTTTATCAAGTTCCCCTGAGGGACCCTAATTACACTAGCTAGGATCAAATATCAGCACTTAAAACATTCACATTAAAGCAAATAGATTGTGGAGGAAATAACATTAAAAACCAAAGTGCTTGAAATATTACAATACCAAATTCAAAGGTACGTATGATTAAAGCTGAAACAAATATAGGTTCAAAGTACACTGAGCTAGGGACAAAATCATGGACACTCACAAACTTGTGTCCTCAAGAAGAAGATCCTATATGTAGCTAGGGAACGCTTACATTATTATACCACATGCTGAAAATATAAAGATGAGATCTCCACCCTACTATATTCGTGTTCAAGTGTTATTGTGGATATATTGGATCTTCATTCTATGGAATGCATTCACCACATAGAGAGGAAAATGTGCTAATTGCTTGCAACTTGTTTATAACACCTCTTGCATTATTAGCTAGCGCAGACCTGCAGATGCAGAGAATGTTATCCTAGATCAACATCAAGACACTCCAAGCAGCCCATGAAGTAAACATAACCATATGATTTAAAGATTCTGAATGCTTGATAGGGCCATACCTTAGAATTTTATTAGGTACTGTGCTAAATATACTAATAATGTGCCAAGCATATTCCTCACTTATGACATTTCCCAAAATTAGCCCCAGTTAATAACCAACCAACGATGATCTTCGGCTCTGGACTTCGTCGTTTATATAGGCTCTCTGTGAATAGTAGTATTATATATGATATCACATATTAATATGTACTACCTTAGCTTCTTGACCTTTATCTAAAAAAAAAGCTTCTTGACGGCGCTAGTCTATCCCTAACATCTAGCTTAATATATGATATCACATATTAATATTTTTCTGTGAGGAAATTTCGAAACACACAAAAAAATTCAAATTTTTCTATGTGTACCGAGAAAAACACACAGATAAATTCATCACGCACAGAGAAATTCAAATTCGGGTTTCCAGTAGTGCTTGTTGCTATTTTGCTCCCAATCAAGACAAGGCCTCTGCAGCAATATGTCTCTCTTCTTTTTCTTCAAAACTAATTAAGAACTCCTATCATTTCCCTAATGAAATTAAGAACTGCTGAAAGTCTTGTTGGTTATCCGAAGAAATTTTACTGTATGCCAGGTAATTTGTAAACCAACACCAGCTACGTACTGAAATGTTCAGAACAACTACACTTAATACAGCCCAACCTGTTGCCTCACCAATTGCTCTTGTGCTAATCATTAGAGGGCCTCCCATTGCATAAATACATCTGAACATTTATAGAAACAAAAAAAATGGGCAGGAACATTACATGTCAAATAACAGAGAGAGGAACGAACAGAGCTCTATTCGATGTGAACTAAGCTCAACAATTCCTAATCACAACTGCTTAACTTCAATTCGCGGTTGGTCTAATAACTTGTTGTGGACGTCTACGTTGTATTGTGTAATTAAAAAAAAACTATAATGGATCATGCATGTCACAGGTACGTGAGCTGCACGGGTTCCTGCATGCTGCTCTCCAATGTCCTCTGAATATGTGCTTACTGTATTATTGCTGCCTCTTACTCATCAGCACTTGAATCCCTGCTCGCTATAGGCATCAGATAGCTGTGATCATGAATCTTGCGGCCAATAATATACTGATTGAACAGCTCAGCCAGCTTCGGTACCTGTATGCATATATTGAGCTACGTGTATTGTTGTATATATAGCTGCACTACCCAACGTGGTTTTGTGACAACGTTCAGAACATGTTTTTAGGCAAAGTCAAAACCCTTCTTCCCTTGCATTGTCTGGGCACCGAGGCAAGATTTTAAGCACTTCACTTCGCGCCCTGACATTTTTTTGTCATTTTTTTTTGCACCTCGTCTCGTTCCACCAGCTGCTTCTCCAATTTCTTTTTTTTTTCTCATCTCTTTCCAGACACCGGTACCGCACACGGAGGGATCTAGCAGTGGGGCGAGAGGCAAGGGGCTCGAGCCCCACTACCCCCGCCAGCGCCATGAAAACCCTCTATAAGTCCCCTATAAAAATTAGAGGCATTAACATTGCTGAGAAGAGTTATCTTGAGGTGTTGGAGAATATAAGGGGGCCCACAAGGATTATAAGTCTAGCAAAACCAACACCTATTTATTTTCATGCTCATGCCGTCTTGAAATATATATTTTTTAAATTACATAGCATACGCAGACGTCAACAACACGCATGCACACTGACCCTATGAACAGACGAGCACAAACCTCACCCCTATGAGCACCTCCGAGGGACGAAGTCGGCACATCTGGAGATTCCCGAAGTCACTGCTGGCGTCACCGAGCTAGGGCGCCCTCCTCTAGCATGCGGAGGATGTGGACCATCTCCTGGTCTACCTGCACGTGGCCTTCGTCATTCCCCTAATGAGCTTCTATAGTCGTGCTTCTTGTCGATGCATGTAGTCTGCCCAGCATGGTGGCGGTGTGCAGTGCCGGCTGCATTCCCAGGAATGCCTGGTTGATGTATTGCACAATGATGAGCCGAGGTGAGAGCGGGAAGGTGGAGCAGCTGAGGTCGAGTCAGTGCCGTCGTCAGCTCGAGGAAGTTCAAACACGCCGTGTGGGGGTGGGCAGGTGAAGTGAGCGCGCCCAAGGAGCGGCTAGTGCCGGCCTCTAGGCGCGAAAAGGAAGCTTAAGCGGTAATCATGGCACAAGTGTCACGAGTGACATCATAGTTTGCCTTTTAGATCATCATGCATGGCACATTGAGAGCGTGCACATGACTAGTGGGCTTAGTGGCATTGCCTGGCGAGTGGTGGGCACAAAAGATCAGTTGACAACCAAAAATGTCTATCTTGAGAAGTTGTCAAAAGTGAGAATCTGGCTTCACTATTGTGTTCCTTCCATCAAGATGGTCAAAAAACATATATGGAATGTTCAATTTAGAGTCTAGATCGATGCGAGAGTTGTGCTTCCAAGAAAATGCCTCAAGTATCAGTACACTACCGGTCTGATGAGACCAGTACTACCAGTAGCTAGCGAAGGTTTGACGAGAATATGTACTACCGGTAGAGTTGGACTGGTACTACCGGTAGGGTCTGTTCTGAATCTAACTTTGAGACTTCAAACAATTTTGTTTCTAGATCGATTTTTGGTAAGTTCTGAATGTGGGAAACTTAGAGATTAGGCCCTGGAGTTTTCTACTAGGATAACCCCTCTATAAATACGAGAGGATCATGGCCAATTGATCTCATCCAATCAATCATCAAACAAACCAATCTACTATCTATTTTACCCTAATTTCTCCTCTCAACCTTCTACTTGATGTTCATCCCTTGATTCAGGCAACCAAGGATGGCGTCCTAAGCTTGCCGGCCTACCTAGGGCAACCCTGCGATGTTCTTGCCGGTCCCTCCCGGGGGAGAGCTTTGGTGTTTCCTTTGCTAATTTGCTCTTAAACTAGTCGATTCTTCGTCCCATAAGTGCCATTGGTTATCCTTTGGTGGTTTGCTTGTAAACCTTTCCATGTTTCACCACACAAGAGTGATTTACCTCGATGTTTTTTTTGGCTCATGGCAGCCCGGGTGTCCAATGCCCTCTAGTGTGTTGGTCTGGACTAGTTTCGGCGTCAACAATCAGGTCTTCCATTCTTCATCTCGGATACATATGAACCTACCTATAGGATGACGACAGGCTGCGCGCGGCACCGATTTTGTTCAACTTTTTTCAGTCTTAGGGGGCTGGGATTTTCGTTATCGAATATATCCGGATGCTTAATCCTAAGGATAAATATAAGTATGTGCCTTTAACATATCACTGGACCAGATTAGATAAGGTACACTATGAAGCACTACCACCGCTGGACCATATTAGATAAGGTATACTATGAAGCACTATCGCAGATTTCCACATTAGAGATGTGTCTAGACTATATTAGTGACGCGAAAAAATGCATCAGTTATATTGCGTCTCTGATTTGATCACATCAATGGCGCGAAAAGTAAAGAATCTTGGAGAGTTAAAACATCTTAAGTTTGATGAAAACTATAAAAAAATTACAAAAATTTATGGTCAAATGATATACTACGAAACTATAATTAATAAAGAATCTAATGATACTTAGTTACATCATAGATGTTATTAAATTATTATATAAATTTGGTTAAACTTCAGATATTTTAACTATCCACATGTTTTGGAATGACTTATAATTTAGGATGAAGAAAATACTAATTTTTTTGGTATTATGCTTGGACGACAGTATTATACTTTAACACATTCATCATTTCGTGTGTGTACTATTTGTTGTGTTCATATGACACATGCTTTTATCATTTTACAGCTTTATACTACGTGTTGTGTATTTGTGTGTCACACATTTATCATGTCATATATGCATATACTGTGTGTGTTGCGTATGTGTATGTGCCACACACACACTAATCCGCGTGCAGTGTGCATACTGTGTCTCACACACTAATCCGCGCTGTGAAGTGCATACCGTGGTGTGCCTTGACGAACTCAGCTAACGCGAAACCTCAGGCAGCCAGGGCGGCCTCATCTGATAGGCTAATTAGCTGAGGTCACACGTTTATTTAATTTGCATCGTCCTAATGTGAATGAAACACAGCAAGAAAGAGGTGAACGAAAAGAAGAAAAACAAGGGTTCTGTTGCACTGCTTTTGGCTGATAACACCACTTTCCTATTTTTGGAAGACGGATCAAACTACCATTAAAAGCTAACTAGGCCTACGAAACATGAAATTAGTGAAGATGATATATATCGAGAACTTGGAATCAGTGTATTAATCATGCAGGCCTTTTTGTTTTGGCTTTGGATCCATTCATCGTTGCCCACACTAATAGCTAGGACAATTAAAACCATTCCATTTCTTCCAAACAATACAGATGCAGATGACTAAAAAAACCAGACCATAGGTGAAGACTCAAACCCCTATGTCTTTGAAATAAGAAGGCGTCAGGCTTTGAGCCCGGGTCAAACGGGAGAGTCCCAGAGCTCACTGCTCTAATCGGTGACACCGCGAGAAAGCTTGGCCATGGAGATGACTAACAAGATAGGAGCGGAAAATTAATTAATTTCTCTTTCAATAATCCCTCCCAATACATATATATGGATCAGAAGCAATTGTTATGTATGTTTCCTAACAAGTCCAGCTATGTGTTTTTCCCCCTTTCAATCTTTCCAGTCATAGTTTAGGGCATCAATCACAATTACCCCTTCGACCATCTACATAATTATAGGGAGATAATTATAAGGAGATTTTTTGCTGATCCATGATATGCAAAACATGCATGCCATAAGTGTACACACCGGTCAGCTTGCTTACTACTTGTTTTTTATGCTAATAATCGGGTCTTGCCTCACCACAAGCACATGTTTATTTCTGCTTATAATCGGGTTTGCCGTGGCCCCACCGCGAGCATCAAATAACCTCACCAGACATCTCTCAAGAACCATTGATCCTTTTCACCACACGTGTGACACATTCACCGTGAGAATGAACCTGGACGACTCACGTTTACCCATGCCACAGTGCGAGAGGCCACACGGTACGTATCGTTACCACAACACGCAGACCGTCCTGCTGTGATCCCAAACACGTCCTTAATTAATAAATACCTCTCAAAATCACCGGTCAATCCTTCTATTGCAGCAGCTAGCAGAGAGATCTGCAGCCAGCATATCGTTCATGGAGATACATGAAGGAATCTGAATGTGTTTTGTATGAACAAGATCAATGTTTCCTGTCATAGTTTAGGGCATCAATCACATATTACCCCTTTGATCATCTACATATAATTATAGGGAGATAATTATAAGGAGATTTTTTTGTTGATCCACGAGTTAAAAACATGCATGCCATAAGTGTACACACCGGTCAACATGCTTACTACTTGTTTGTTTCTGCTTATAATCAGGTATGTGGTTGCCTCACCACAAGCACGTGTTTATTTATGCTTATAATCAGGTTTGTCATTGCCCCACCGCGAGCATCGAAATAACCTCATTAGACACATCTCAAGAACCATTTATCCATTTCACCGCGCGGTGAGAATGAACCTGGACGACTCATGTTTACCCGTGCCACAGTGCGAGAGGCCATGGTACGTACCCTTACCACACCACACAGCCCTTCCTGCTATGTGTTGACACTTCTAATACCACTTCAGTTAAGTTGTTATCTCTAGCATGGCGCCAGAAATGCTTGTATGAAAACTGCTTCTCCAAAAGATTAAAAATAAGATCCGCAAGCGTACAGATTAAATACCATCGTAACATTTCACCGGAAAGTATTCCAAATATCATTATTTATATTTAGCTCAAGGGAAAGAATTAAGGACTTAAACAATGAGATAAACTTGCAAAACACGACTACTTATGAGTGATTAATTTCACAGTCACTTACTTTGGCATGGGGTAAACCATGATAAATAAGATAAAGTGTAAAGCTAGGGATTAAAGCACACAGAGATTAGAAATAGACTACTCAGCATAAAGATAGGTTGACGTCTGATTAGTTCAAGAAATAAAACTCCTATGTAGGTTCTAGTCTACTATATCATTCATCTACTCTAACGCTACACTATCATATATAGCACAAAAGACTCTTCATCGATCTACCACTTCCGCGATCTACCACACGACCCGGCCAATAGAGTGTATTTGAAGATAAACGGTATCTAAGCACCATGCTTACATGAAATCTACCACCTAACCCTCCCGCGAAGAGAGCTAAGCGCTTTGCAAACATATACATAAACTCATTATCGATCATAACCATATCAAATATAGAACTAGAATAAACTAGGAACATAATAAATAGAAACATAACGAAATTAGAATAAAGTCTTTAAGAAAAGATACAAGATAATACCAATCCTAGGTGATGAAGATCAGGAATTCTGAGCACAGGCGCCCGATTCTTCCTCTATCTAGTATAAACCTATGTAGAACTTGAAGATTTGGAGTAGCTATTCTAATTCTTTGGTGGAGAGATCTCTAAAACCCTGGCTCTTCAGATGGCTACCTCTAGATTGAATTCTTCAAATGAATTCTTGAATGAATTAGGGTTTCTCCTGGGGGCCAGGGGCCTTGTTTATATAGCCCTCTAGGATGCACCGCAGCCCTTGGATCAAACTGACCTATATAGATGGCTGAGATTGCTCCTCAAAGTCGGTGAAGGTAGGATCCGCGAGGTTGCCCTTGATTGGGCCAGGTGGCTGGGCGGCCGCCAATGTGTCCTGGGAGGCCGCCCACTGGTCTCTGCCATGTGGGCCTAGCTTCGTAGGGTTGCCTTCTCGAGTCTTCTAGATTATTCCTGAGTTGCTGGATGGGGTATTCTCTCTATGTAAACCCGATATGTGGGTCCTTTTTGGTTCTTTTCTGATAACCCCCTGCAAAAATAGATATTCATCAAAACTCATGAAAATTGTTAGTGAAAGCCCTAAGTCTATGGTGATGTTCATTTTGTACCCCCTTTTCTCTCTTTAGATGGCATATAAAATTTATGGTTAACAATCGTCAACACTATGATCCATAACACGTCCTTGATTAATAAATCCCTCCTAAAATCACATATCAATCCTTCTCTTGCAGCAGCTAGCAGAGAGATCTGCAGCCAGCATATCGTTCATGGAGATACATGAAGGAATCTGAATGTGTTTTGTATGAACAAGATCAATGTTTCCTGTCATAGTTTAGGGCATCAATCACATATTACCCCTTTGATCATCTACATATAGTTATAGGGAGATAATTATAAGGAGATTTTTTGTTGATCCACAAGTTAAAAACATGCATGCCATAAGTGTACACACCGGTCGGCATGCTTACTACTTGTTTGTTTCTGCTTATAATCGGGTATGCGGTTGCCTCACAACAAGCACGTGTTTTTTCTGCCTATAATCAGGTTTGTTGTTGCCCTACCGTGAGCATCGAAATAACCTCACCAGACACCTCTCAAGAACCATTGATCCTTTTCACCGCGCGTGTGACACATTCACCATGAGAATGAACCTGGACGAGTCACATTTACCCGTGCCACTGTGCGAGAGGCCACGGTACGTACCGTTACCACACCAGCCCATCCTGCTATGATCCCAAACACTTCCTTGATTAATAAATCCCTCCCAAAATCACAGATCAATCCTTCTCTTGCAGCAGCTAGCAGAGAGATCTGCAGCCAACGCATCGCTCATGGAGATACACCACGGCTCAAAGTTTTTTTTCTTGAATACCCTAGAGCATTGTGTGTCTTTGTATTAAGAAGAAAGAAGTATTCATATAAGAGAGGCCGTTCCCCGGCCCGACTAGCACCTTAAACTACATTTTAGCGATAACAACCCTAGGATACTCTGAGATCAGCCTAGACTACCCGCGGGCCTATGGCGCCATGCCCAATGGGCGGCGAGCTGCTCTTCCAGACCTCGCCCTGCTTGCTGGGAACATCTCGTCGGAGGCCTTTGCATCTGCGGCCAAAACATCGCCCTAGAAGTTGTATTTGTACAAGTGCTTGGGGCGCAGAGGACGGCGGTGATGATGGTTCCAGGAACCCCATCTTCCTCATGAGCAATACTTCCCCAAGTTTGGACGCCAGGATGTGATCCATCTTCTGAGCAGCAATCTGCCGGCTTCTAAAGGGCCATGTCCACTTCGGCGGCGACTTTTGCTTCTAAGGGGCCAGGTCTGCTTAGGCAGTGACTTTTTCTTAAAAGAGGAGCTGATGAGAGGGGACGACGTCTTTATCACGGACTGCTCTGACGGGAAGGCGTACCTGCATGGCTTGCACGCGGACGTTAGGCGGCCCGAGCCTCTAATCGACTCCATGTCCACCTTGTGTGCTGACTTGAGGCGCCGCCCAGTGAGCGCTGGGTCATCGTCCATGTCGCTCCATCATGTTCAACAAAATAATAAACATTCCAAAAAGAAATAGATAACATATTAAGATACTTCATTTTCCTTCCAAGATTAGAAACAATTAAATATAAAATTTTTCTTATTGCCTTCTATAAAGTAATGTGTGAAAAAACATCCAAGCCAACGGTCCATAGTTATTTGAGAGTACCATAACAAAGCCCAAAATCATATGATTTATGGATTCTGCATATATACTTAATATCATGGCCGCACCATACCTTAGAATTTTATTAGGGACTATACGTGCTAATTAGAACATCAGGCGGGCACCCTGTCAAATTTCTATCCATTGAATATTTAGAGAAAATTATATGCAAACCTCCTAGATCTCGCGTAGCACAGCAGCAATCTTGCCGGAGACAGGTTGTTCCTCTCTACGTGCTCGAACTCGCTGCAGCCACCCGTGCTGCCTCCTTCGCTCCCAGCAGCGTAGATAGATGGGATAAAATAGAGACAAGCGGGAAAAGGAGATAAGAGGAAGAGAGAGCGGCGGACGGGAGACAAGGCCGAGACCTAAAAGAAGAAGACTGGGGGCGGGAAGAAGGGGCCGCCGCTCTCGCTGCAGAGCTGAGCACCGCCGTAGAGCTCTCTCTGGCCGGCGAGGTCATGTGTCCACCGAAGCCCCGCCCAGCGAGGTCATGCGTCCGCTTGTGGGCGGCATGGAGAGCCGCATTAGCGCGTGGGAGAAGCGAGAGAAATGAGAGGGGATTAGGGGTTTGCTGTTTGGGCTAAACTGTGGCCCTCTCTAAAAAATGTCCAGGGAGTTATGCAAAAAAATGACACAATTCTCGCATTCTCTTCTTCTTGTCAGAATAAAATTTACATAAGGGGTTTATATATGGAAACTATTCCAATGTGGGCACAGTTTTTTTAATCAAAGGCATGCCCTTGGCTTTATTGAAAGCTTAACGAAAGCTAAAGGTCGTGACACCGAGGATACCTGTTTTACGTGACAACGCTTAAAACATCAACTCAAGACTGAACTTCAATAACATCTATCAGGGGCATCTATCAGGGAACGTAAGTAAACGAAGATAATAAAACAGATTACATCACACTAGTAGAACGTAGTACCGGAACCATCTCTTGTCATTCAAACCGACTAAGGTGCACGCGTCGTCAACAAGTTAATGACCTTATCTGCCCTAGTTTTCAGTTTTCGCTTGCGTAGAGGCTTCCAGGAATTGACCATTGTCAGTGTCTTGAAAATAAGCGTCGTTGGTGAAGACATCACCTTGGTGAAGACTGTACCATTCCTCGTCTTCCATATCATCCTCATAGTACCTGCATATATATAGAAACTGGTTTTCTTGTTTATACATCTACATATGTGAGCACTCTTCGGGGACGACAGACTAGATTGCGGGTTGATTTCAAAAAAAAGGAGGACCTTTTTGTAAAATGTACATAAACGTGTCTCATCGCTACCCATGCTCTGAACACTCTCGTGCGAGCAGGAGCCACAAGGTTTTGATGAACCCCGGTCGTTCTTAATAATAATAATGTGCTAGGCATATTCCTCGTGACATTTTCCAAAATTTATCCCAAATAACGAACCAACTGATACAATGTCTTCATGCTTTGGACTTCATTATTTATAGGCTCTCTGTGAATTGTAGTATTATAAGAGATCGATCCAAATCCCTTGCATCAGAAACCCAAAAAAGTGAATGCTAAACGCATGACAATACACACTCCCTATAGATCGAACAAAGAACTACTTGCATATGGAAGAAATCCTCCAAAACGTGAAAGCTAACCACCCGACAATACTCGCTCCACATAGATAGGTGGAAGAACTACTTGTATAATGAAAAAATATATAAAATTATTATTATATTTAAAATAAAAAGATGCACTTAATGGAACTGAGGAGTTAGAATAACGAGACAAGTACTTGTGCTAGCTGCATGGGCTGCTTGTTGTTGGTCTGGAGGATTCCAGCTATGCTCTACACTCGATCCATAGAGTACGGCAATGGCAGGAACGTGTTCGTGTATGGATCATAGCACCATAAGGAACCTGTTGGCAATGGCAGAAACTGAACGGTTATGAAGGTGCTACACTAGCCAGAAAATAAAACTTTTCTACCTCATAAACCAGGATCTACTGCTAGTTACAGGTTACGGGATTACCACTAGATGCGTAGGTGCAGCGGAAGACGACTCGATATAGTCGTATGCGTCGCAGCAGGCAGTGCAGTTGTGTGGTCGTCCGTCACGTCAATCCCCTCGTGCGGTTTGTCCCAGTGCTCCAGATGCAGCACCTCTGAGGAATCCCATACGTGCAGGGAAGAAGCGATGCGCCTCCGGACTGCTAGGTCGGCGAGGAGCAGAAGGCGCGAGCGTGGGGAGGGTGACGGCGGCTGTTCAAGGCGTGTAACCTCTGACTGCGCCCCTACCCCTTGCTTTATATAGACGTCCCTAATGAGCTCATGAGTTGGAGGCCCATTAGTAACCCTAAGCCTTGTCTAATTCGGGTCCAACCCGAATTAGGCTTCCAGCCCCTTAAGTGTGCCAACCTATGGGTTCACGCACACATTGATATGGGCCGAGTACTCCTACTCGCCCAATAGTTGACAACAGCCTCTAGCAAGACGTGACAACTCCTATGTGCACGCAAAGATCATATCAGACGAACCACTACGACCACATATAAGTTATTTCCTTTGCTACTCAATATATGGTTCAACTCGTGGATTAACACTTAACCCAAGCACGGCCATGCATTTATTGATCCAATCACTTGAGTAATCCAGTGATATCTCTCTCGCGTAGAGAGGGGCAAATTTCATCTTGATTGTCTATGCCTCATAGCATACTTTCCGACCATCCGAAGACCACCTTTATAACTACCCAGTTACGGAGCAGTGTTTGATAGTCCCTAAGTAGCCCGTTTCACATCTTGAGTACATACCACAATCTCAGGTCTAAGGACATAACGTATATGACGTGAATAAAGGCTTTCTCATGTCGGGTCAGTCCAGCCTACATGTCTCACATGTGCCCACATTATTAGTTTAACATCTCCATGTCCATGACTTGTGAAACATAGCCATCAACTAATACATGTGCTGGTCTAATATTCAAGTGTGTTCTCATAAGAACGCCGACCAGGGACAACTTTAGAATAACCATTCAAGTAATTGAGTTCCACAAATAATTCAATAATTGCCAATCAACACAAGTTGTCTATAATGGATATTTAATGAACACTTAATACATGTCATAGATATAACTGGAATATCATCATCTCTATGATTACCTCTAGGGCATATTCCCAACAGAAACTTGCTAGGGATCTATTTATTCAGGACAAAGGGAGTAACATGATGTATTGGTGAGTTTCTCTTATAGTACTAGTTTCTGTATTGTGCCTAGTATGCTTGGAGGACATGCTTATGATTATGCACGCTTTGTTGTCCATTGTATATTTTCATCTTGTAGCTAATGATATAATTCATGTAACATACCCAAACGCACTCAAAAGCACTATATATGCACCGAACCACCTTAATTAGAACCAAGCATATATAAGATCAACATGTCTAAGTCACACAACTCATCTATTTAATCAGGACAAACATGTCTCATGAGAGCAAGAGTAAAGTTACTCTCAAGCAGTGATTAATGCCAGTTGATATTCTTAGTTCTTTTTTAAACATGGACAAACCCACACACAT
>CM041638.1:1726188-1788982 GCA_023333625.1 Bothriochloa decipiens | reverse complement strand
AAAAAACCCTAGGGAGCAGACTTAAACACTATACACACCACACGTCCTTCGAGAGATCAAACATGAAGACAAGTGGGACTCCACAAGTGACACACCACACATCACTCATGCATATATATTACATTTTGTGTGTCACACATTTATCATTTCTCTTGTGCTTGTGTGTGAACTTTTTGTTGATGGTTGTTAACCATCAATTTTGTGTGTCAACTAGAGATAGAAAAGGGGACATAAAATGAACATCACCATAGATTTAGAGCTTTCACTGAAAATTTCCACAAGTTTTGGTGAATATCTATTTCTACAGGGGGTTATCAAAAAAGAACCAAATATGGCCCACATGGTAGAGACCAGTGGGCGGCCGCCCAGGCCATGTGGGCAAGCCGCCCATCCACCTGGCCCAATCAGGGGCAACCTCGCAGATCCTGCCACCACCGACTTTGAGGAGCAATCTCAGCCATATGTATAGGTCGGTTTGATCCAAGGGCTACGGTGCATCCTAGGGGGCTATATAAACCAGGCCCCTGGCCCCCGGGAAAAACCCTAATTCATATTGAAGAATTCGATCTTGAGGTAGCCATCAGAAGAGCTAGGGTTTTAGAGATCTCTCCACCAAAGAATTAGAATAGCTACTCCAAATCTTCAAGTTCTACATAGGTTTAGACTAGATAGAGGAAGAATCGGGCGCCTGTGCTCGGAATTCTGGATCTTCATCATCAAGGATTGGTATTATCTTGTATCTTTTCTTAAAGACTTTATTCTAATTTCATTATGTTTATATTTATTATGTTCCTAGTTTATTCTAGTTCTACATTTGATATGGTCATGATTGATGATGAGTTTATGTATATCTTTGCAAAGCACTTAGCTCTCTTCGCAGGAGGGTTAGGTGGTAGATTTCATGTAAGCATGGTGCTTAGATGCTGTTTACCTGCAAATGCACCCTATTGGCCAGGTCGTGTGGTAGATCACGGAAGTGACAGTTCCGTTGAGTCCTTCATATTCCATCCCCCATTGATAGGACTAGCAGAACCAAAGTTGCGTAGGAAGTCCTGCTATGTCTTGGCTTTTTATAGCAATGATCCTTATACATAAATGAAGAGTCTTTTGTGCTATATGTGATAGTGTAGCATTAGAGTAGATGAATGACATGGTAGATTAGAACCTACATTAGAGTTTTATTTCTTGAACTAATCAGACATCGACCTATCTTTTTGAGTAGTCTATTTCTAATCTCTGTGTGCTATAATCCCTAAGCTTTATACTTTATCTTATGTATCTATCATGGTTTACCCCCTGCCAAAGTAAGTGACTGTGCAATCAATCACTCATAAGTAGTAATGTTTTGCAAGTTTATCTCATTGTTTAAGTCCTTAGTTCTTTTCCTTGAGCTAAATATAAATAACGATACCTAGAATACTTCCCGGTGAAGTGCTACGATGGTATTCAATCTGTACGCTTGCGGATCCTATGTTTAATCTTTTAGAGGAGCAGTTTTTATACCAACACTTCTGCCGCCATGCTAGGGATGACAACTTAGCTGAAGTGGTGTTAGAAGTGTCAACAAGCATTTCTGGCGCTGTTGCCGGGGAAGGAATAAACTTTTCGAGAAAATTGCTTAAACAGATACTTAGAAAATGAGTGATTATCACTAGTCACCTCTACTTTTGCAGGATTACCCCTATTTGTTTTTCTATGTCTATATTTTATACAGGTTATTTGCAGGATTGAATCTGATTCACTCAACTCTATATCATCAGAATTGGATCAATCAAGAAGGAAGATCGTCACCAAGGCTAAGCTATGGCTGAAAAGACCTTGTTGGAGTTCTCTGCTCCAACAGTGGAGAACATTCTCATGGGTCCAATGTTAGCAACTGAAAATCTCGAGTTTAAGCTTAAGCCAAGCCACATCAACATGGTGCAAGCTATCCAATTTAGTGGAAAGGTACATGAAGATGCAAGTGCACATCTACAGAACTTCATGGAGATTGGAAGCATTATTGCCATAGGAGTTAACCAAGACATCGTACTACTTCACCTCTTTCCATTCTCACTAGTGGGAAGAGCGAAGCAGTGGTTCTATGCCAGTAAAGAAGACATCAATACATGGGCAAAGTGTTCCAAGACCTTTCTAGAAAAATTCTTCCCGATAGGCAAAACAAATGCCTTAAGAGGAAAGATCACCAACTTTCAGCAGCAGAAGACAAAAACTATTTTAGAAGCATGGGAGTGTTGGCAAGGATATATTCAAGATTGTCCTCATCATGGGATGGAAGAATGGTTACTCATGCAAGGTTTTTATCATGGATTAACCTAGAAGACACGTGAGCACCTAGATGCCACTGCTGAAGGATCGTTCTTATCACTCACTCTTGAGAAAGCTAAGAAGCTTATGGAGAATTTATTAGACAATCAAAGCTGGTCCCAAGAGAACATTCAACATTGTCATCAAAGCGAAGAAGCAATAGAAGAAGTAAATGCACTGTCTACCAAGATGGATGACTTGCTCAGCTGGCTTGACCAGAGAGCCAAGTACAAGGAAGACCAGAGGGCGACAAAAGATGCATACAAACATGAATCAACTCTTTTTGCTCTCAAATATCCACAACAAACAGGACAACTGCCCAATAGCCAAGGTATGAATACATGTAATTTCACCAAGCAACCTACTTTGAGAGAGTTAATTATGTAGCAATCTAATATAAATTTAGGCATCAAAGCTAGGCTTGATGTTAATGATCAGACCTTGGAAAATATAATTGCTAAAATGGATAGTTTTTCTTCTGCCATCAATAATTAGCTTGAGTATAATAAAAAGATAGAAACAAGGATAGCACAGTTAGCTGCTGCTTTGCCTGTTGCCACTAACCCTGAGCAGGTAAGAGCTATTACTACAAGAGAAGGAAGATCCACCCAAGATCCTCCCTATCCAAAAGGTGCAAGGAGACCAGTAGTAGTACCACCAGTGGTAGAAGAAGAGAATAACATTCCTGAAGAAATATTACCTGAACCAGTACAGGATCATGAAATGAGACGAGATTTCCAAGAGACAAATTATCTGCCATTCCCTCGTAGAAATAAAAGGTCACAACAATCAGATGAGCAGTTTGGTTAGTTCGTGGAGGTAATTCAGAAATTATATGTCAACATACCTCTGCTGGATGCCATATAGGTCCTTACATATGCCAAGTACATCTGAGATATTCTCAATAAAAAGAGACCACTGCCATCCACTGAAGTGATCAAGTTAACAGAAGAGTGTAGTGCGGCCATCCTCAACCAATTACCAGAGAAGAAGAAGGATCTAGGATGTCCGACCATTGATTGCATAATTGGAGATCAACATTTCAACAATGCACTCTATGACCTAGGAGCAAGTGTCAGTGTGATGCCCGCTGCAGTCTACTACAAACTCAATCACACTGCACTTGAGCCAACATCAATGTGCTTACAACTGGCCGATCAATTAGTTCGATATCCATTAGGCATTGTCGAAAATATTCCAGTCAAGATAAGAGAATTCTTCATGCCAGTAGACTTTGTGGTACTAGATATGCATCCAGACTCAAAGGTGTCACTCATCCTCGGGAGACCCTTTTTGAGCACCGCCAATGCACACATTGATGTCGGGAAAGGAGAAATCAAGTTCACCATAAATGGACAAGAGGAGCAGTTCGCTTTCAAGTCAAAACAAGAACTCAACTCCTCTGCAAAGATGGTAGATCAAAACAACGCTGAAGAATCACCAGAGTCACCAACTCTGGGAACAACACCAGAATAAATAATTTGGAAAGTCCAGTTCAGAGGACTTACAAAAATTCGAACCCTCGCCGGAAGGTAACTCGGTATTTACCCACATTTAATTTCCCAATTCATTTTAAGAATACTTTCTTTATAGTATTATTTTATAAAACTCTACGCCCCATATAAATATTTTTCGGTGTGTAACAACCCGTTAAAAATATTTATCGTGGTGGCACAAAAATATTTTAGTCTGTATATATATGAACTTTAGTTTATTTTCAAAACTTAATTTCTAAAATATATATAAGTATTTCTTAGTGCATGGTGGGCCCACCACCATGGGTCCCACATGTCATAGACTTCACCTCACACAAATCCCATCACATTATTTCATCCACTTCCACTCACCTCCACCATCTTCTCTTTTCCACCGCCAAATCCACCACCCCTTCTCTTTTCTATCATCAGACATGAAGCAAAATGGAGGACACAAAATTTGAGGGGCAAAGGGGCTAGCAGGTGGGCGGCCGCCCCCACCACTTGGGCGCCCGCCCGGCCATCTCCTACCCTATAAATACCCCTCCTCTCTTCACTTCAAGGCACCACAAGATTTCAGTTTTTGTAACCAGCAAGGAGCTCTTGACTTTGAGTTTTCCTGGGAGAGTTTGGAGAGAGTAGAAAAAGTGAGAAGAAAGGAGTGTGAGCAAGAGCCAAGAGCTAGTCCAAAGAGGAAGAGTGCTTCAGAGTTTCCATAGAAAAAAATAGTGGAGATGCTATCCAAATAGGTTTAAGATTTTAAAATTTGAGGGGAGGTTCTGTCCAAATCCAAACTACAAGCTAGTCTCAACCTGGAAGAATGACTAACCTCTGGACCATTAACCCTGGACGGCTAACTGCTAACTTATAACTAACCTCTTGCACTAGTCTTGTTTGTTTGTAAGAATTTTTGTAGGATGAAAGGCTGGGCCAAGGGAGTTGTTAGTTCGGTCAAGAACATAGGGATAAGGAGTTCATCCCGACACGCTTCATCAAGGGCCGGCTCTGCATGAGTACCGATCCTCCAGTCATCCCACTACCAGCATCTTCTTCAGCACCCAGGATGATACTCCTCAGGGCAACTCACCTTGCCTTGAGGGACACTCGAGAGAAGAACATCTACAAGAAACTCAAGGATAGAAGCTATGCCCATACACCGATCCTCGATGAGACATTTCTATACGAGGCAGGTATGGCCGAAGAACTCGACACCATTTTTTAGTTTACTGGTTGGGCTTCCTTTGCATCCATCATTGAGTTAGGGTCAAGGCTCTTGACCATAGAGTTTCTTTGCACCCTCCAAACCACAGACACCGAAGTCTATTTTAGACTCTTCATAGAGGATTTCAGTTTCACATGGAGAAACCTTAGTGATCTCTTAGACTTCCCTTCCAATGCATCTATAGACTTAGTTCAAGCCTTGGGAGATTACGACACACATAGGTTCTGGACTAACATTTCTAGAGAGCAGTTTTTTCACGCACATCGCATGGGAGACATTGAGCACCCCACGCTCAGGTTCCTACACAAGTGGTTGAGTACCGCTTTCTTTCCCCGTGATGACACTAGCAAAGTCAGGATAGTGGATCTACAGCTGATGTATGCAGCTGTAAAGAAGGTCAAGGTTTCACATGTCCGTGCTTTAGTTGACCACTGGTTGGGTGTCCCCGACTACAAGGTGGGAGCTGTCTCCATTTGCACCCTTGTCACCCACCTCGCCATGAAATTGAACCTGATAAACGGTGCCTCTCTAGAGTTCATAGAAGCACCAAGAGACATTTTTGGATATGATCACTTTAGACACGCTCATTTGGTGAAAAAATAAAGGGAGAATTGTTTATGATGTATGGTGAAGCTAAGCTCTGGTTACCTAACCCGGAGTTAGCACTTTATTCTGTCCAGACTTTGCATGTTGAGCTGCTGGCATAGCCGGTGAACAGGAGGGCACCCAGAGAACAACCTCTGAGAGGTTCGCACGCTAGCATGAGCCAGTGTGGTGAGGAGCTGACCCCACTGAAGAGGAGTGGGCACATACCAGTTATGAAGATTGGCAGGCGCGCTAACACCATGCACTGAACCCAGGAGTGTACCCTCACTACCATCCAGCTCAACCACCCTATGGGTACTACCAGCCGCCGCCATTCAACCCCATAGGAGAGGGCACTTCAGCCGAAGCACCAAGGCATTCATTTGCTGCCTATGGTATGGGGACGGAAGAAGAACCGTACCATCACTTTGAAGCAGGTCGCAGGTCTGATGCCGCTGGGTTTCACTATACCCAGCAACACTATAATGATCAAATGGAGTTCCAGCAATGCACCAACACCTCATTATCTCTCAACGAGCAACGTTGGACTGAGCAGCACCAGTGGAACCAAGACACCACACAGACGCTGGGCACCTTGCAGAACATCTTCTCATTTCTCCAGATGCTGAAGTGACAAACCGCACCAAAAGAACTAGCTTGGGGAGGACCCCCGTTATCAAGGTAAGTTTTCTTTTCTATTTTCTTTATTTATATTTGTTTTAATTTTCTTTGAGCTTGCTGTTTTTTGTTCAATTTATCGTTTGCTGTTTGAGTTTGCCTAAAAATGAAAACCAAATAAAAGAGTGTATAAGTTTGCTTTAATTTTCAGTTATGAATAAAAATATGTAGACATGAAGAATGCATGATGGAAATGATGAATAGTTACTCTGCTGTAATTCTTTGCAAGTACCTAGTTTTAGACTTGAGTTCTCTCATAGATTGGATACACCATTTGACAACTAAGTTTACTCTACGCTTTAAACCTGTGGGAGCATATGCTTGAACTAAGTCTAGGTAGTTGACGGACATGATATGATATAGTTTGAGCTGCTGTTTATTATGTTCCTAGTGTCGCTAAATTATGGAGATTTGATTTGTGAAAATTTAAAATGTTTCATGATGAGTTCCATATATGACAGAGAGTATAAAATTCCTACCATAGCTATAAATATCTTTTTAGATAGGAAGCCTCCATCTTTTTATAGGTCTTGTGTTTGCTCGAGCTGTGTTGACCCCTAGGGACTCATCATATGATTAAATTATGGTTTCACTCACATATGTTCACCCCTTGCTACTTCTACTCTGGAAGTACGCACCACATATATATATATCTCATCTTCGCCTATCTGAAAGATTGTTTTACTCTTACACTGAGAGTGAACACTAAAAATATTTCCCCTGCCTTTTTGCTAGCCAATTATCTTAAATTTGATGCTCCAAGTTTTCATTCCTCTACAAAGTTTCAAAAGAATCATGGGCTGCAAGAAATAAAGTGGACAAAAGTCTTGTGAAAAAAAAAGAAAAAAAGAGGAGAAGAAAAGAAAGAAAGATTTATGAGCCCAGTTTGTTCTATTCAGAGTTAGAGGAAGAGTTTTTTTCCAAATAAAGGAGCATTAGAACTTCTTTGCACCCCTTCTCCTTCCACAAATATTTCTCTGTTCCATCATCCACATATAAAACCACACATGCACAACCGATTGGTTATATGGTGAGTTCCTCTGTATCCACGGTTTGATCAAGCCCAATGCATTAGTCTTCTCCACACCTATGAGCTCCACATAAGCCTTACTAGATATATGGTGAGAGAGAGGAAAGGCTCTTATCAAATGCCTTGTGCCACAAATACTACATAATCTGAGAGCATGCGAAAAGGCATCACTCATTTCAATGCCTTAGAGAGGATCTAAAAATACCACATATTGAGAGACTTGAAAGGGTCATACTAAGGAACTCTGAGTTTTGTTTTGAAAATCCTATAAAAACTCCAGAACAAAGGTGGAACAACAGAGCGTAAGACAATAGTACTTGACTTAATCGTTCTGTCTTTCAACTGCTCAAGACCCAAGTGCAGGTAAAAGCCCCATGGTTAGAAGAAACAAGAGTGAGTTTGGAAGTTATGATAGTCCACTCTAGTCTGGGAATGAACTCTTGTTTAAGGCATGTGTATTTGCAAAGGTATGAAAGCATGGTAGCAACTCCTGATCCATCTTCTATAGCTGTTTTCTCAGGGACGAGCAAAAGGTAAGCTTGGGGGAGCTTGTTGACGGTTGTTAACCATCAATTTTATGTGTCAACTAGAGAGAGAAAAGGGGATATAAAATAAACATCACCATAGATTTAGGGCTTTCACTGACAATTTTTATGAGTTTTGGTGAATGTCTGTTTCTGCAGGGGGTTATCAGAAAAGAACCAAATATGGCCCACATGGCAGAGACCAGTGGGCGGCCGCCCAGCCACCTGGCCCAATCAGGGGCAACCTCGCAGATCCTGCCTCCACCGACTTTGAGCAGTAATCTCAGCCATTTGTATAGGTCGGTTTGATCCAAGGGCTACGGTGCATCCTAGAGGGTTATATAAACAAGGCCCCTGGCCTCCGGGAAAAACCCTAATTCATATTGAAGAATTCGATCTAGAGGTAGCCATCAGAAGAGCTAGGGTTTTAAAGATCTCTTCACCAGAGGATTAGAATAGCTACTCCAAATCTTCAAGTTCTACATAGGTTTAGACTAGATAGAGGAAGAATCGGCCGCCTATGTTCGGAATTTCGGATCTTCATCATCAAGGATTGGTATTATCTTGTATCTTTTCTTAAAGACTTTATTCTAATTTCATTATGTTTCTATTTATTTTGTTCCTAGTTTATTCTAGTTCTACATTTGATATGGTCATGATTGATGATGAGTTTATGTATATGTTTACAAAGCGCTTAGCTCTCTTCATGGGAGGGTTAGGTGGTAGATTTCATGTAAGCATGGTGCCTAGATGTTGGTTACCTGCAAATGCACCCTATTGGCCGGGTCGTGTGGTAGACCGCGGAAGTGACAGTTCCGTTGAGTCCTTCGTATTCCATTACCCGTTGATAGGACTAGCAGAACCAAAGCTGCGTAGGAAATCCTGCTATGTCTTGGCTTTTTATAGCAATGATCCTTATACATAAATGAAGAGTCTTTTGTGCTATATATAACAGCGTAGCGTTAGAGTAGATGAATGACATGGTAGATTAAAACCTACATAGGAGTTTTATTTCTTGAACTAATCAGACGTCGACCTATCTTTTTGAGTAGTCTATTTCTAATCTCTGTGTGCTATAATCCCTGAGCTTTATACTTTATCTTATTTATCTATCATGGTTTACCCCCTGCCAAAGTAAGTGACTGTGCAATTAATCACTCATAAGTATTCATATTTTGTAAGTTTATCTCATTGTTTAAGTCCTTAGTTCTTTTCTTTGAGTTAAATATAAATAACGATACCTGGAATACTTCCCGGTGAAGTGCTACGATGGTATTCAATCTGTACGCTTGCGGATCCTATGTTTAATCTTTTAGAGAAGCAGTTTTTATACCAACACTTCTGGCGTCATGCTAGGGATGACAACTTAGCTGAAGTGGTATTAGAAGTGTCAACACTTGCTACGTGTGTGCGTGCGTGTGCGTATGTGTGTGTGCGTGTGCGTGTGTGCGTTCGTGTGCATGCGTGTGCGCGTGCGTGTGAGTGTGTGCGTGCGTGTGCGTGCGTGTGCGCGCGCATGTGTGCGTGTGTGTGTGTGTGGAGGTGGGTGCGTGTTAGGGTTTAGAGTTTAGTGTGTGTGAACCTGCTACAATTATACTATGTGGCCGCTAGCTAGCTAGGCATCAAAGGGGCCCCTTGACCGCCCGGACGATGGCGGCAGCCTGTGCCAGGGTGAACGTCTCAACGAGGATCTGCTTGTAGAGGGGGTCGATCGACGACTCGACGTGCATCATGAGGAATATGTCCAACCTGTTGCCGTGGTGCACCTTCACGGACTCCTCTAACGTGAAGGCCAGCCTGCACGGCTCGTAGTCGCATGCGAACGTCTAGCAGCCCGGGCCTCTGACGAGCTCTAAGTCCGCCTCGTGCGACGACTTGAGGCGCCTCCCGAGGGAGCGTGGGGTCGTCGTCCCCGTCGCCGCTGCCGGGAGGATGGAGAGCGTATTTAAAGTTTGATCTACAGACAGAGATCGAGATGACTTGAAACGTACCATTGCAGGCACCACCACCAGAGCAGTGTGAGCTAAGCAGACGGAACTGCTTCACTGTCGTGCCCGCCAGCCTCCCAGCAGGAGTGGGCGCAACCAAAGCCAACTGGTTCCTGCCCGAGTGGTTCACGGAGCACCCATTGCCCTTCCTACTGGCGGGCTTGCTGCTCATGTGCTCCATGACCCCACCTGCGGCATGGTGTGCTACTGCTCCCGCCCCTGCAAGTCGCTGCTTTGGAAGATGGGCCACACAAACGGGAGTGTACATTCATTGTTTAGCTCACACAATGACGACGGTCGACGGCCAGGTTGGCAATGACAGTATATTGTCAAAAAACATTCATTGTTTCATGTGTGTAACACGTCTTCTACAGATAAATGTGTTATACTGTCAAGAAACATTCATTGTTTCATGTGTGTACCACGTATTGTGTTCATGTGACACATTATCACTACGTGTTGTTGTTCATGTGTGTACTGCGAGTGTTGTATTTGTGTGTCACACATTTATCATTTCATGTGCATGTGTGTGTGTGCACGCGTGCGTGCGTGTGTGTGTGAACATGCTACATGTATGTGAATCTGCTATACAATTATACTACGGGGCCGCTAACTATGCACGAGGGGCCCTGGACGCCCGGATGATGTGGCACACGGCAGCCTGCGCCAAGGTGAACGTCTCGACATCGACAAGGATGTGGTCATACGTAGTGGGGGTTGGCGTGCATCGTGAGGAAGACGTGGGACCTGTTGCCGTGGTGCGCCTTCACTCCGACATGAAGGAGAACCCGCGCAGGGCTCGCATGCGAACATCAGGAGGCTTGCCAGGCGGTCTAGGCCTGATTGGCTCTAGGTCCACCTCATGCGCCGACTTGAGGCGCCGCCGGGGAGTGCATGGTTGTCGTCCCCATCGCTGCCGCCCACGACGCCATCCGCCGGCGGTGGTGCGGAGACGGGACCGGCCTCAGTTCTTCGGAGGTGCTCATAGGTATAAGAGTTACATACATATGTTCATAGGAGTGAATGTGTATATGTGTGTTATGAGCGTCTGTGTTGTACTGTGTAATTCTAAAAACCGTATGTGGCCCCACCACCAGAGCAGTACGTGACACTGGTCGCCGTCAAGTGGACACTGGTCAGTGTGATAAAATACGCTGGCGTCAAAATTTGCATAGTCCTGAGAATCAAAAACAGCAAGAAATAGATGGAGGAAAAGAGGAGAAGCACTACTGTTATGTGAAAAGATTGATAGGAAAAAAAAGTAATAGATTTTACCCGAAAAAACAGTTTCTTAGTCTATAGCTTGTTCTCCAACTAGATTGAGCAGTCAGCGAACAAGTACATGAGTCTCTCCTACTAGCAGGCAAGGGGAAGGGTTCGTTATGATACACCTTATTAAGGGCTCGTGTATACATATCCTCCACCTCCTGTTCTTCTTGACACACGCGGTGTTGGCGGGGGAGGCAGACGAAAGTACCGAAGCGATTATCACACCAAAAAATGTATAATTCGTTAATAATGTGCTAGGCATATTCCTCACTTGTGACATTTCCCAAAGTGTGCCCTAGATAACCAACCAACTGATACAATATCTTCATGCTTTGGACTTCATTATTTATGTGGGATCTCTGTGAAGTGTACTATAAGAGATCGATCCACACCCCCTTGCATTGGAAACCCTGATAAAGTGAAAGCTAAACGCATGACAATCCTCGCTCCCTAGTCCCTATAGATTGATCGAAGAACTACTTGCACAGGGGAGAAACCCCCAAAAAGGTGAAAGCTAAACACATGACAATACTTGCTCCCCATAGATATAGGACGAAGAATACTAGCACAATGAAGAAAATATATAAAATTATTTTGTATTTAAAATGAAAAGATGCACCAAATGGCTTTGAAGGAGCTGGAATAATTAGGAGACAAGTAGTTGTGCTATTGTTGCTGCTTGTTTGTTGGTCTCGAAGATTCTAGCTATACTCTTCACCTAATCCATAGCCATAGTATGGCAATGGCAGGAACGTGTTGGTGTATGGATCATAGCCGCCCTAACTATCACTTTGGACTTCGTTCTGAATACTTCTCATATTCGCAACTTAGTTACTGTTGTATTCCCTCCCATTGGCTATTGTTGCTGATGAATAGTAAATGATGTGACTATATTTGTGTGTCACATTTATCATGTCATATATGCATATACTGTGTGTGTTGCGTATGTGTGAGTGTATGATACACACTCACACACGCCAAGCTGCAGGAGTGGGCGCGCACCTGGCCAACAGGTTCCTGTGTGAGAGGTTCACAGCGCACCCGCTGCCGTTTCCCGTGCCATGCCCAACTGCGGTCGCCCGGAGATGCGTGGGCTCGAGTACTGCCGCTGCATCATGTCTGCAACATCACGCGCTACTGCTCCCGCACCTGCCACTGCCACTCGTTGGGATGGGCCACACGCGGGATGCGGCGTGGCTGCGTCGGCCGGGATGAGGGGAGAAATGAACGACGCGGTGCGGGAAAATGATACTAGCAGGCCAACTAATTGCAAACAGGAGCCAGTTGGTGACGTAGATGAACCACGCCTTTGCACCATACTGTGCAGGCAACCAATCACCCCCTGAGACCGCCGGGGAGGGCATCGAGAGCGTATTTATCTAGCTTTAGTCTGCAGATAGCAGAGAGATGGCTAACGTACCGTTGCCGGCACCACCACCAGAGCAGTGTGGACTAGCAGACAGAAGGCAAGTCCGATCCGGTGCCTCATCATCAGCGAGCTAGCTCGTCGGCTGCTAGCTCACCACCGTGCTCCGGCAGCCTACAGGAGTGGACGCACTCGGCCAACAGGGTTCCTGTGCGAGTGGTTCACGGCCGCACCCGTGCTGTTCCCGATGGAGTACCGCCGTTGCTGCTCAGGTGCTCGATGGAGTACCGCCGCGTTGCCGCCCCGTCAACGGCAACGCGCGCTACTGCGCTCCCGCACCTGCCAGTCGCTGCACTAGAGGATGGGCCAAAACATATGCGAGAGTGCGTCCCTGTGCACCACTGCGTGGCTCATAGAAGCCATTGCCAACCAGGCCGTCATCGATGTCGACGCCAATGCTGCGGCTATGCCGTCAACAACGCCACTGATCACAGCAACCTTGGTGGTGTTGGTGCTGGGGTGCTGCTCCTGCTCCTCCGACGTAGACATATGCATATCCAGCCGCCCGCTAGCAGTTCATTTCACTAGTGCTATATATCTCCTATCATATGTTGTCATTTAAATCTTAACCTTCTTTCAGTAGTTCTATCAACAAAAAAAAAGAAACTTTCTGCCAGTAGTTTCGTTCCTGTAATCGCCTATATATTTAATGACATCAAATCAAGGTAAACCAACAATAAGGAGAAAAAGATGAGTTATACTATCACACATTCATCATTTCATCATATGTGTACTTGTGTTCATGTGACACACTATCACTGCTTCATGCGTCGAGTTGTATTTGTGTGTCACACATTTATCATTTCTCATGTGTTGTGTGTGAACAAGCTACAATTATACTACGGGGCAGCTAGCTAGGCATCAGGGCCCCTGGCCGCCCGGACGAAGGCGGCAGCCTGTGCCAGGGTGAACGTCTCGACGATGATGTGGTCGTAACGGGGTCGACGTGCATCCTGAGGACGACGTCGGACCTGTTGACATGTGCGCCTTCACGGACTCCTCCGATCGACTCGAAGGCCAGCCTACACGGCACGCACGCGAACGTCAGGCGGCCCGGCCCCTGATGCGCTCCGGGTCGGCCTCGTGCGCCGACTTGAGGCGCCGCCTAGCTAGGGAGCGCAAGGCCGTTGTTGTCGTCCCGTCGTTGTCGCCCATGCTGCCGTGGCAAGTGGTGCGGAAACGACGGGACCGGCCACGCTCATCTCCATCACCGATTGATTGGGGGAAGGGGTCGGAGGTGGCCGCAAAGCTGGGCTGCTAGTACTACGGTTTGTGGTGATAGAATTGAAGCAGCAGCACCAAAAGGGGCCACGCTAGCTAGGCATCAGTGACGTCAGCAGTTAACCACGAGCAGTGTCGACACACGTACTACCCTGGTGGTGGGGCCGGCATATACGTTACACAACTTATTACAACACGCCATCTCTCTATCGGCCCTATCCCTGGTGGTCTCTACAGACTAAAGCTCACTTTAAATACGCTCCTCTCTTCCCGGCGTGTGTGCTCTCCATCCATCCATTCATGCTCGGATCGATCTCGGTCGAACTCTCTCCTCCGGCCGGCCGCCGTTGTCACCAGGCCACTCACCACAGACCGAAGTAGCTAGCAGCCCCTGTGGCCGCCTCCGATCAGCGCGACGAGATGAGCGTCACTACGGCAGAATAGAAAAGCTTATTTGTGACATGACGATTATTTAAAGCGTCTCTCAAAATTTACGTATGTGATGGGCCTGTACTAAAAACGGGTGGACAATTGTCTCAGATAAGAAGCAAAAGAGACATTTAAAACATTAACCGTCTTTGTGTCTAACAAAACTGACGGCTACTAAGATGAGGGATGTATCTACGAAGTATAAAATGAGACGGGACAAGTCTCTAACCGTCATAGGTACTCCTCAAAACCGCATGTCGCTGGTATATTTGAGACAACATACAATAAGACTCGTCTCTAATATGATGTCATCTCAGACGGTGCGACTGTTGACGAATAAACGAGAGATAGTTATTTATATCACCAGTCTGTACTATTCTTTCTAATGATGGCTCCAACGGCCGTCTCTGGTATACGCGTCTTCTTTGTTGCTTTTTGGCGTAGTACGTACCTGGTCCCTTCGTTCCGCACCAACCCACCGGTAGTGGTGTGTGGGCGGTTACTAGGGGAAACAGCGGCTTTGCCGACTGCCTTGATCTTTGCCGACTACCAAAGCAAGGGCAGTCGGCAAAGGAGCCCTTTGTCGACTGTCAGACAGGGCATTCGGCAAAGCTTTCGCTCCTTTGCCGACTGCCAGACAAGGCAGTCTGTAAAGCTTTCGCCCGATAGTCGACGAAGATCGGCAGTCGGCAAAGCCTTCTTTGCCAACTGCCCCAGAAGAGCCTAACGCTCGGCAAAGAGGGGCAGTCGGCAAATTTTAGCGGGCTCAAACGGCATCAGTCGCCGTGCACTTTGCCAACTGCACTGACGTCCGGCAGTCGGCAAAGATAGCTTCTTTGCCGACTGCACGCCGAGCAATCGGCAAATTAACACGTGGCCTGGGCTGGGCCCGGGGCCGGCCTTCTTTGTCGACTGCTAAGATGGGCAGTCGGCAAAGAATGCATCTTTGCCGACTGCCGGTGACGTGGCAGTCGGCAAAGAGGCTCTTTACCGAGGGCCTTCCTTGGCACTCGGCAAAGATTTCTTTTTTTTGAATTTTGAATCCAAACTTTTTCTATGGCCCAAGAATATTGTTTACAAGCACATGTTAGAATTTGGGACCTTTTTATAATATTTTGTTATATTTCGTTCATTTATTTCATTTACTTGAATTTTTTCGCATAATCCAAATTTGAACTGCAGGTGCATGAAATAATAAAACGTAGCCATTCGAAAATGATATTCATGTTGGAGAGTGTATTTTGAGGCTGTGTCCATAAACTCACCCAAAAGTTCGAATGCCTTGTACACGAAACATGATCATCCAGGTGCGGCAGAAGTGTTTTTTAATTATATAAAATCCAAACAAAGTCCAAAAATTACGAAACTTATCGAGGTGTCATGCTATCGCATGTGGAGGTTACGATAAAAAATTAGGAATGTTTGGAGCAAGTTGTTGCCACGGCCCGATCCGCGCGCCGCCGCTCACGGCGGGCCGCCCCACCGCGTCGTCCGCCTGACCCGCGGCCGGGTTGTGCCCGCCTCCACCGCGCCGCCCCTAGCAGGAGGAAGAGGAGGGAGGAAGAAGGAAGAAGAAGGGGAGGAGGAAGAAGAAGGAGGAAGAAGAAGAAGAAGAAGAAGAAGGAGACGGGAGGAAGAAGGAGGAAGAAAAAGAAGGGGAGGAAGAAAAAGGAGGAGGAAGAAGGAGAAGGAGAAGGAGGAAGAAGAAGAAGGAGAAGGAGAAGGAAAAGGAGGAGGAAGAAGAAGAAGGAGAAAGAGAAGGAGGAGGAAGAAGAAGAAGGAGAAGGATAAGGAGGAAGAAGGAGAAGAAGGGAGGAGGAGAACAGGAGGGAGAAGGGAGGAGGAGAAGGACCTTGGTCTGATGACCGTCCACACCGGTCCTTGACGAGGTTTGTCCACGCCGCCGTTCCCGTCCATTGCTAGAGAAGAAGGTAAAGCCCCAGGTTGTCGACCATCGTGCCATATGTGTCGTTGATGGCCTTCGTGTTGAGTTTGTTGATGTGTGGCCTTCGTGTCGTATATGTGTTGTCGGCCATCGAGCCGGCTTCTTTCTTGCAGGTTTTGGAAGCCTCCACGTACAGGGGAGGTTCTGCCAAAATTTTGTATTTATAGTGTTGTTTTTCTTGTTTTGCAGAGTGGGTCTTATCAGAGGGGACCCGGAGTAGCTCGGCGACGCCGACCATCTTCGTCGGTGCCGCGGGTCTGTCGGCACCGTGTCACCTCACCACTGCACCGCCTCGCCACTGCCCCGCTAGCCTGTCTTCACTGTCACCCTAGGTATAAATCACCTCTCTTCCTTACCCTAGGTCGCGTAACCAGTTAGGCGTCTCTCATCCAAAAGAGATACGGTTAGAGGTATGCAGGTCTTTGCATATCTGCGATCGTATCTATTTCGGATTGTCCATGTTTTTTGGACAGCCAGCGGATGCGTGGATGGGTTAGCGTTCTGCTCCGGTTTGAGTCGGAGTTTCGGCAGCATCTCCCCGTTGTTCTCTAGATACACACTCTCCTTGTGGGGACGTATATCAAGAGAACAGTGGGGAGGTGCTGCCAAAATTCTGACTCGGACGGGGGCAGAAGATGGAAGCTAACCCATCTACGCATCCACGGGTGGGATTAGGACCTATCCTTCACCTATTAGATGGTAGAAACGCCGTGTAGATGCAATTACTGGTTTAGTATTCACTTACGCATGTGTATGACAGAGGATGGATAACCGCGAGTGGATGTACACGGGCTTTGCAAGTAAGAGCAATGAATGGATTAGGGGGACCAATTATTTCCTGGAGTAAGCTTTGGCCCGGCTGCTCATGGGTCGATTCGGATGCTGTGTCCCTGCAGCCAATGTAAGAACTCAAAAAGGAAAATACAGAAAGCAATCTGGATCAATCTTTACAAGTACGGATTCGTGGCAAACTAACCCGCTGGATCTTTGTCGGTGTTTCGACCCTGGGGGCCTAGCACCAACAAGTAAATTTGTATTCACGTGCTCCCTAATCCAGATGGTGATGCAAGAAGAACACAAGGGGGTTTATCCTGGTTCAGGCAACAGAAGGCCCTACGTCCAGTGGGGGAGAGTTTGTTTATCTTGCACCGAAGTGCTTGTACAGTGGTGAATACAAGCGAGCGAGTGAGTGGAGCTAAGACTTGAGCGATTCGGGCTCTAGTAGCTCTCGATGTCCCGAAACTAGCGCCTGGCGCCTCCTTTTATAGGGAAGGAGGGGCTCAGGGTTACATGAACTTAGGGCTGACGTGGTTGCTGACGCCGAGGAGATGATGCTGATCATGTCAGTGCCTTTGTAGAGACGTGCCTAGGGTACGACATGTTCTGTAGCGACGTGCTTGGAGACAACATGGCTGTCCTTCTCATGCATGAGATGACGCCCTTGATGGTTAGTGAATGACTGGCGCCCATGCTTAGGCGTGCGGATCCCTATAGCTGTTACATCGGGAGATGTTGAAGCGTTGTCCTGGTGGCGATGGAATCCTACTCGAGGGGATGGTCGAAGGATTCAAGGCCTTGATCGGATAAGGACGAGCCCAGGAAATACGGGAGATATGTTGACAAATGCGTCTCGAGGGGGTGCTGAACGGGGCACAGTGCACGACGTGGTGATATAGTGTGGTACGATTCACCAGATTCCCAGGTATGGTTGGTAAAAGCGGGATTTGACCCGTGTACCATTGACTGTTGCCGTCGTTGTAGCCATGAAGTCAGGCGGGAACAGGTGGAGTGCATTAAATGCTTTGGAAGCTGTACAGGGGGCAAGTTATCCAAGGAGTGCCGTGCTCGAGGGGCGCCCGTTTGCTCGAGCGAACTTCCTTCACCGAGGGGTAGCTCGAGTGGACCCCACGAGTGTTTTTCCTTCCCTCGAGTTGGCTCTGTTGGGCAGATAGTGGCCTAGACCGCTGAGGCCCATTCGTGGGCCGGCCTAGTATGGCCTGGCCTTTGGGTTTCCTATGTAAGGTGAGTGGCAATCGTGAAGGTTTTGGTTTGTCGATGTCAGAGGTTAATCTACTTAATCGAGGGTTAAGGATACCCCTTATTTGGGTACCCGACAGTAGCCCCCGAGCCTTCGTGTGAATGCTGGCAGTCATGCGGAGGGTGCGCGCGAAGGCTGACTGCTAGCATTCACACGAAGGCTCGGGGGCTACTGTTGGGTACCCAAATAAGGGGTATCCTTAATCATAGCCAAGGTGTCATTCATGGTTTTCCAAAGGGTGCGCATGAGCATACCCTTTGGGGGTAGCCCCCGAGCCCCTGCATGAGTGCTGGCACTTGTGCTGGGGTTATAAGTCAAGAGTGAGGCGTGGTTCGTGACTTTCCGTAGGGGCGCGCGAGCGTCCCCCACGGGGGTAGCCCCCGAGGCCTCGGAGGAGTAAGGAGACTCTTTTGAGGGCTTTATTTGTCCTTTATCGAGATGTGCTTGTCCAGTTGGGTGTAGTTGGCATCCTTGAAAGGTTAGGATAACATAAACTAGAGTCGTAGGGCCTTATCGAGGGGCGTTTCGAGCTGTCGAGCCCCCGAGTGTATTCGACCCTCTTTCGTCGAGGGGTGTCGGGCATAGTTGAGCCCCCGAGCCTCGTGCGAAGACAACATTGCTAGCTCTGGCATTCATCTCACGAGTCCTTATCAGATGTGAGGTGAGAAGCATCGTACTACCCCCGATTGGGCGAGTCTCAAAGTTCATAGTGAGCTGGAAGTGGGAAGCCCAAGTGGGGATTTGTGCCCCCTCGATAGGGGTCGACTAGTGGCCCTGAGGCATCCTCATTATAGCAAATGCACGGGCATACAGATAGTGACTCTGTTCAGTGGGACTCAGCGGCTTGACGCCTCCCTTTGAGGGGATTTTGTAATGCTCCTTGGCATTTTACCTTGGACATGTCTGAGGGGGACCTCGAGAGTTCATTCTTGAGCATGGCCTCGTGTTGGCTCCCCCTTGATCATCCCTAACTCGGGTGCTCGAGGGCGGCTGTCGAACCCTTCGCGGGTCAGCCTTCACTCCCTCGAGGCTTGTCGTGGGGCCAGAGCCCGTTTTCCTTCTCGTGGAAGGCTCTGACGATGGATAACTTCTCCCTTCTTCCCGTTGGGCATGTCTTTTTAGGCGAGAGCCGAAGCAGTGCGGTCATGGTAGACCCGGTCAATGGCTAGAAGTCAGGCGAGCGACGTGTGTCCCTGTCGCAGTAATTGAGGGAGCAGTTAGGTGGACGCAGTGAATGCGGGGATTTACCTTTTCCCACCGTCGGGTTCGCCCGTTGCTCTTTCCTGAGTATAAATCCAGGAGAGGGGGTGTGCTATCCATTCCTATTATTGCCATCTCGCTTCTGCCGTTGCCGTTGCCGCCGCCGCCAGAGCCTTCAAATCCCTGCACGCCTATGCTTGAGAAGTGAGATTGACGAGCGTGATCGTGATTGGGAATCTTCGCGGTTGCCCATCCACCGAACAGATCCGTGCTGCCGCCACCACCATGACCGTCGAGCAAATTCGTGCCGTTGCCGCTGCCATGGCGCCCACGTATCTTCCTCCGAAGGCCTGGCGTCCATCGACTATGATGAGGTGGAGGCTGTTGGAGCTGGTGGGGGAGGGGCTCCTTTGCCCCATCACCACGCCGGATTGGCCGGAGTGGATGGCGCCATCGCAGGAGGATCGGGAGCGGAACCCTCCAGATGGAAACGTCATGAGCTTCATCAAGTTCCACCGGCACGGGCTTGGTTCACCCCTGAGTCGATTCATGCGGGCGCTGCTCCACCACTACAAGGTCAAGCTCTAGCACTTCTCCCCCAAAGCCATCTCCAACACCGCCATCTTCACGGCCGTCTACGTGGGGTACTTGGGGGTGGAGCCACACTGGGAGCTATGGCTTCACCTCTACAAGGGGGAGTTCTTTGCCGCCCCGGTGGAGTAGGGCGTGAGGCGGATCATCCGCGTGGCTCCACCGACTTGTCGATCTTCAATACGAGGTTGAGGGAGCCCACGCGAGTACATCCCCATCGGGCTAACGTCCAACCACACTCGGTGGGATGAGCAATGGTTCTACCTTTGTAATGATGAGGGATACTTCCCGCCGTACATGGGGCGCCTCATCACCGCGCGCCCAGACCACTGGTCACACGGCATGGTCTTAGAGTTGCAGCCTCGACTGAGGCCTCTCGTCACCGCACTACAGACTCATCGACAGGCAGGCTTGATGGTGGCGATCATCATCATCTCAGGCTTCCTTTGATGGAGCGCCCGCTGTGGTTGGATGAGATGGTGCCCGTGGTGGCGCCTGAGAGGCTCGAGAGGTGTCGCATGTTCGCCGAGGAGCTTCCCATTGAGGAGATCGTGTCACGGGTGTGAGGGACGGTCGTCGGTGCCTTCAAAGCAGGGCACATTGACTGCATCCCCATGCGGCCCAGCGAGGGCCACCTTGACCTGGTGAGTGCCTCGAGCCACATCCTTTGAATTTTACTCCACCCCTCTTCCTCTCTTTCATTCTTATATTTGAACATTGTCCTGCAGGGAAGGATTGATTGCTGGGCGTCGAGGCCCCCAGTGAGGGAGGACGACCCCGGCCGACAGGTGAGACACTTCACTGCTCAACAACAAAAGAAAGGGAAGGACGAGAAGAGGAAGAGGAGGAAGAAGAAGATTCTCGAGCGCAAAGAGCGCAAAAAGCGTCGCGCGAAGCTAAGGCACAATGGGCACCCTGAGGAGGAGTCTTCCTCTGAGGAAGATGAGAAGGAAGATGATGATGATGACAATGATGATGAAGAGGGGGTAGCGGGGCGCCTGGAGCCCCATCTGTCTAGTTCTTCCTGTGCTGATAAATTTTCAGTGCAGGGGGATGTCCCGGAGCGGCCCACTTCCCAACCGTCGAGGGTGGCCTTGGGGCCATCGAGAGGAGCGGTCCACCGATTCCACCTCATGGGGAGGGTCATCTTCCCATCGTACACTGGCAGGACTCCGCCTGCCTCGACCTAAGAAACCCGATCCTAGTCAGGGGCACAAGGGGCGTGGACTCGGGGCCACGCGGCCTCATCGGAGCAGGAAGGCACGGCGACCCCAGCTCGGGAGGGGTTCGGCTTCAAGCGAAGGCTCGAGGCCCCCTAGCGACTCAAGGCGACCCCAGAAGGCCATCATCCCTCTCAAGTAAGGTTTTATCTGTTCGAGTTTTCTTTCTTGCTTCTCCGACTAGTGGATCCGCTAAATGTTCTTGCTCATTTCCTTTTCATTCAGGCCTAAGCGCCATATTCAGGAGGCAAACCCTTCACCGGCAAAGCGGCTTAAGGTGGACGCGGCTACGAGGGCAGCGGTCATGGAAATAGGTGCGACCTCGAGGCCCTTGCCACCGTGGGAGGCGGCATGGCTATCTCAAACCCACGCAGCTATGGCCCGAGGCAAGCTGATGGGCTCTGCTCTTGCTGCAAGGTCGAGCGGTCTGGGGGCCACAACGGGGAGTGGCTCTGAATCGGAGCAGATGCAAGAGGTCGGGAGCGCTGCCCTGGTGCCAATGTCTATAGCCCTTGTGCTTGACCAGGCACCAGAGAGCAGGAGCACTGTCCCAGCCCTGACACCTGTGGCCCTTGCCCTGGGCCAGGAAGAAACCTCTGCCACCTTGCTCGAGGGGGGAGCCCCCGAGGGTCGTGAGTCAGGGACGGAGAGGGCTCCCATCATCCTCAAGGACGAGGAGGCTACTGCTCAGTCTCCACCCATGGAAGAGCGAAATCCATGGCCTGAGGGGCTGCACAAGGTGGAGGTGCGACGCAAGAAGGAGCAGGAAAACCTACAAAGGAAAGAGGAGGAGGAGCTGCTGCAGAAGCAGCAGGAGGAGTTGGAGTCGCAGCAGCGGCTGGGGGAGGAGGGGCTGGCCTTGAGCCAACTAGAGCGAATGCTACAGCAGCAGTAGCGATGACAGCAGTAGGAGCAACAGCAGCAGACACAGCAGCAGATGCCGTCGGATAACACGACGGCCGTGGATTCGCCGACTCAGCGGCGGGTCACGCCGCTGGTGGCGCCGATGGTCTCAAGCCTCCCGCAACAATGGGAGGCCATGATTACCCTAGACTAGCTACTAGATCAACATGTCACAGAAGCGCGTCTATGGTCCTACGCCTTCCGCAGGTGCAGGTGGAGGGGGAGCAGACCACCTCGAGCCAACCGAAGGACACGGTGATGTCCGACCCGCTGGCTCGACAAGACTTGATGCTGGGGAAGGTGACGGCCTTGAGCCCCCCGCTACCTCAGGAGATGCCCATGGCCGCTTAGAGCTCGAGCTCACCATGAAGACGGCCGAAGGAAACGAATGCCACGAGCCCCTTTGCGCTACACCGGTGGGAGGGAGAGGAGGAGGAGGCCCTTCTGATCACTGGGACGACTGCCACTCAAGGGGCCTCTAGTCTGTCGAGGTGGTCTGCTCCCGACCTTGGGCCGGGGGGCATCAACATCGAGTCGATGTTCCCCACCTTGGCCGACCGGGTGGAGCGCTATGGTGGCTCGCACGAGGCGGTGGAGAGCATCATATCCGCGGTGCGGGCGAGGCTCGCTGTGTCCCTCCCGCATTGGGGCTAGGAGCGTCTCATGCTTCAAGAACCTCACGATCCTAGCGTGCCCACAATTTGTGTGGATGATCCGAAGG
This sequence comes from Bothriochloa decipiens, assembly GCA_023333625.1. Taxonomy (NCBI): domain Eukaryota; kingdom Viridiplantae; phylum Streptophyta; class Magnoliopsida; order Poales; family Poaceae; genus Bothriochloa; species Bothriochloa decipiens. The sequence continues at coordinate 1,766,210 of CM041638.1, read as the reverse complement.
AAGTGGAGCGCTGGGAGAACATAGAGGAGAATTGGGCATGGCTGGCGCACGCATTGAAGCTAGCCTCGAAGATCGTCACCGAGGACCTTGATCGAGGTCTTGCGGTAAGCGTCTCTCTGAATCTATTCGGTTTTGGTTCTTCCTTGACTGGCGACTAACCTTCTATTTCTTGTTTCTAGGACGTGAGGAGGCGCTCCCACTCGAAGTCATACTTCCTCAATATGACTCATAGCAGTTGGGAGGAAGTGTTGTGCCAGCTCAAGGCCGGCTGGTCCGCGCAGGACAGGGTGGCCCAGCTCATGGAGGAGGTGAGGCGGGCGAAGGAGGAGGCCACCAAAGCTAACGAAGAGGCGGCTCGAGAGGAAGCTGCTCGGGCCAAGGAAGAGGCAGCTTGGCCAAGGAGGAGGTCATCACGGCTCAGAGTGAGACCCCCCGGGTTAAAGAGTATGCTGTCGCGGTCAAGGAGGAGGTTGTCACGGCTAAGAGAACGCCGTTCAGGCCAAAGAGGAGCTCCAGAGGCCCAGGAGGAGGCACAGAAGGCCCTCGAGCACATCAGGGCATTCGAGGGGGAGGCTCAAGATGCCGCAGAGCACATCAAGAGTTTTGAGACCGATGTTGCCCAAGTCTCTGAGGTGCGCGATGCTCTCAACGTCTCGGTTGGGGAGGAGAAGCGCCGCTCGGACAGGCTTGCCACCGAGCTTAACACAATGAAGGAGACCCTTTAAGAGAAGGAGCAATCTGTCATCCTAGCTAGCCAGGCTCTCGAGACCTTGTGGGTTGAGAGGACGGAGGAGATCCGCGCCTTCAAGGAGGCCCAAAAGGAGCGAGACGTGGCCCTGAAGGAACGTGACGACACGAAGGACTCCCTCGAAGTCCTCAACACCCACTGCACTAGTAAGTTATCCTGCTTGGTTTTGAGTTCCTTGTTTTCGTGCACTTTGTTTGACTTGGTTTGTCCTTTAGGCCTCGAGTCCGACCTGCTCTCCGCCCAGACTGCCGCCAAGGCGCTGCAGGAGGGCCTTTTGGTCGAGAGGGGGTGATCAACAGGCTTCGCATTGAGATCAGCCGACTATGAAACTCCTGGGAGGTCGGGCCCATCGAGGAGGCCAGAGAGGAGATGCCTAGGGCCATGCTCATCGACCGGCTCTACCTCCTTGGGTCCACCCTAAGGGACCATGTCCGAGAAGCGCTCCACATCGGTGTGAAGCGGGGAATGGCGGTGGTCTACTCCGGCTTCACCTATGACATGAAGGTCGTTGCCCATGGCTTCATCTCCGACATTACCAAGATGGATGCTGAGAATGAGGAGCAATGCCGGGGCCTAATCGACAAAGCTGAGGAGCTGGGGGAGAAGCTGGCGAAGCTGTTCGAGGCTGAGGTCCTTCCTCCTGAAGACGCGGGAGATGCTGGTGAAGAAGGTGGCGGTGGCGATGATCCTCAGGGCCTGTGAGCCATATCTGGGCATGAAGGCCCATGTAAAATGAATTAGTTTTTATGATGTTGTGGTGTCCTTGGGGCCTTGAAACACTTGATGCATTTACCATAATGCTTTTAGATGTTTTTATTTCGAGCTTATCTTGTTCCTTTTGTGTCTGAATTTACTTTTTGACTAAGTTTTTGACACGGACTCGTATCCCTCGAGGGGGGAGCGAGTGGGGGTACCTTAGCACGGAGGCGTAGGAGAGCCCCCGGCTCAATGGCCCTCGACCCTTAGGGAGTTTGAGGTGTTTTCTACTTAGTCGCGAAGTGTGTTCGAGGCGTAAAAGAGGGAAGTAGCGTCGAGTTTAGGAAAAATCATTTGGGTTTTTTAGGAACTTAGGGGGGTCCCCCTGTTAGCCACCGAGGGAGTCTCGACTCTGATGAAACACTACCTTTGTTTTATGAATGGATAAAAGTGCTAGAGTCAAAAGCTTTTTATTCATTCATGATGCGGTAAGTGTACATAATACAAGAAATGTACAAAGCCTCAAGGCCCTAGGGGTAAAAGTGACTTAGTTGTTCAATGTTCCAAGCGTTGGTGAAGGTTTCACCCTTGTTGTTCATGAGCTTGTAAGTTCCAGGTTTCAGCACCTTAGCTATGGTGTATGGGCCTTCCCATGGTGGAGTCAGCTTGTGACGCCCCTTGTTGCTCTGCCATCGATGGAGGACAGGATTGCCGACTTGGAGGTCCCTCTTGCGCACGTGCTTATCATGGTAGCATTGAAGCTTTTGCTGGTATCTTGTAGAATGGAGGAGGGCCATGTCATGGGCCTCCTTGAGCTGGTCGACGGCATTTGCGAGGGCCTCTTCGTTCGTCTGCTCGTTGTAGGCCTTCAGTCGAGGGGACCCGTACTCAAGGTCAATAGGGAGGACAGCCTCGGACCCGTAGACCAAGAAGAATGGAGTGAATCTTGTGGCTCGACTAGGCATTGTCCTTAGGCTCCATAGGACCGAGGGTAGCTCTACGGCCCACTTCTACCCGTATTTCTTCAACCGATTGTAGATTCTAGGCTTGAGGCCTCGGAGGATCATGCCGTTAGCACGCTCGACCTGGCCGTTGGTTCGAGGGTGGGCAACTGCGAACCAATTCACATGGATGTGGTGATGGTCACAGAAGTCCAAGAACTTCTTGCTGGTGAACTGCGTACCATTATCGGTGATTATGACGTTCGGGACCCCGAAGCGATGGATGATGTTGGTGAAGAATTCGACCGCTCGCTCGGAGAGGATGTTGCCGATGGGCTAGGCCTGATCCACTTGGTGAACTTGTCGATGGCTATGAGTAGGTGTGTGTAACCCCTGGTTGTCTTTTTAAGGGGCCCTACGAGATTGAGCCCCCAGACCGCAAACGGCCAGGTGATGGGGATCATCTGCAGGGCATGAACCGGGAGGTGCGTTTGCTTGGCGTAGAATTGGCATCCCTCGCATGAGCGGATGATGTTGATGGCATCAGCGATGGCAGTTGGCCAGTAGAAGCCTTGCCTAAAGGCATTGTCAACGAGGGTCCTTGGTGCAGCGTGGTGGCCGCAAGCCCCTAAGTGTATATCCTCGAGAAGCTTCCTGCCTTCCTTGATGGTAACGCAGTGCTGGAGGACCCCCGATGGGCTTCGCCTATAGAGCTCCTTATTATCACCGTATGTGATGTAGGACTTGGCCCATCGAGAGATCCACTGAGCTTTGGTTTGATCTTCTGGGAGCTCCCCTCAGATAAGGCAGTCGAGGAAGGGAGTCCGCCAATCTGAAGGTGTGCTTGGCGGAGGAGGTGGCCCCTCGATTTCCATGACCTCAGCCCCGATCGAGGAGGCCTCCGTCGTGGCCAGGGCATCGAGCATTGACAGCGCGGTGCCAGCCCCCGAGCCCAAGTCGACGGAGGGCTCGAGGAGATCCCTTGAGAAGACGTCTGGCGGAACGGTACCTCAAGTGGACGCAATTTTGGCGAGCTCATCCGCAGCTTTTTTGTATCATCGAGCGATGTGGTTGAGCTCAAGTCCGTGGAACTTGTCTTCCAATTTGCGCACCTCATTGTAGTAGGTTTCCATCTTGGGGTCGTGATAGCTCGAGGACTTCATCACTTGGTCAATGACAAGTTGTGAGTCGCCCCGAACATCAAGGCGTCAGACCCAGAGCTCGAGGGCGATGCATAGACCGTTGACGAGGGCTCATACTCCGCGATGTTGTTAGAGGTGGCGAAGTGGATGCGAATGATGTAGCGCATGTGGACTCCGAGGGGTGAGATGAAGAGCAAGCCTGCGCCTACTCCTATCTCCATGAGCGACCCGTCGAAGTACATCATCCACAACTCAGCTTGAATCTACGCCGGTGGTAGCTGGGTGTCGGTCCACTCGGCGATGAAATCCACCAGCACCTTAGACTTGATAGCTTTGTGTGGCGCGTAGGTGATGGTCTCACCCATGAGCTCGATCGACCACTTTGCGATCCTTCCCGCGACCTCCCAGTTTTGGATGATCTCCCCCAGAGGGAAGGATGAAACCACGGTAATCGGGTGATTGAGGAAGTAGTGCTGGAGCTTGTGGCTTGCGAGCACAATGGTGTAGAGCAGCTTTTGGATCTATGGATAGGGGACCTTCATCTTCGAGAGCACCTCACTCATGAAGTAGAACGGCCGTTGGATGGGCAGTGCATGCCCTTCCTCCTGCCATTTTACCACTATGGCCGCGCTGACCACCTGGGTGGTTGCAGCGATGTAGAGAAGGAGTGGCTCGGCCGGTTCGGTTGATGTAGCAGGTCAAGGCAGCACGAGGATTGGAGGAGAGGTCAGCATGCTCTTGAGCCTACAGAGGGCCTCCTCGGCCTCGGGGGTCCAGGCGAAATGCTCGGACTTCTTCAGGAGGCGGTACAGTGGCAGGGCCTTTTCTCCAAGGCGCACGATGAAGTGACTGAGGGCCGCTAGGTAGCCTGTAATATTCTGTACGCCCTTTAGGTTTTGAATTGGCCCCATCTGCATGACCGCTGTGACTTTCTTGGGGTTGGCCTCGATACCGTGCTGATAGATGATGTATCCTAAGAGCATGCCTCGAGGCACACCAAAGACACACTTCTCAGGGTTGAGCTTGATGTTCTTGGCCTGGAGGCACTCGAACGCGATCTTGAGGTCATCGATGAGGTTGCTGACTTTTTTGGACTTGACCATGATGTCATCGACATAGGCCTCGACTGTATTCCCATATGATTGCCAAAAACATGTAGCATACATCGTTGGTACGTTGCCCCGGCGTTTTGAAGACTGAAGGGCATGGTAACGTAACAATACATGCCAAAAGGGGTGATAAAAGAAGTCGCGAGCTGATCGGACTCCTTCATCTTGATTTGATGATAATCGGAATAAGCATCAAGAAAGGATAAAGTTTCACATCTCGTAGTAGAATTGATAATTTGATCAATGTGTGGTAAAGGAAATGAAACTTTAGGACATGCTTTATTCAAACTAGTATAATCAACACACATCTGCATCCTTCCATTCTTTTTCTTAACTAGCATAGGTTTAGCTAACCACTCAGGATGATGAACCTCCTTGATGAACCCGATTGCCAAAAGCTTGTGTACCTCCTCGCCGATGATCCTGCACTTCTCCTCGTCGAAGCGGCGCAAGCGTTGCTTCACCTGTCTGGACCTGGCCTGGATCTCCAAGGCATTCTTGGTGACTTCCCTCGGTATGCCCAGCATATCCAAAGGACTCCACGCAAACATGTCGGCGTTTGTGCGAAGAAAGTCGACGAGCACTGCTTCCTATTTGTTGTCGAGGGTGGCACTGATCGTCAGCGCCTTCTCGCTGGAGCTGCTTGGGTCAAGGAGGATCTTCTTGGTGTCTTCTGTGGGCTCAAAGCTGCCTACGTGGCGCTTGGGCTCGGGTGCCTCACCGGAGAGGCCCTCGAGTGTCAGTGTTAGCCTGGTAGACTCCTCGTCGGCTTCCCCGTTCTTGATGCACTCAACGTCGCAGTCGTATGCGTGCTCGTAGGAAGAGCCGAAGGTGATGATGCCCTCAGGTCCTAGCATCTTGAGCTTGAGGTAGGTGTAGTTGGGGATCGCCATGAACTACGCGTACCCGGGTCGACCGATGATGGCGTGGTACGTGCCATGGAACCCGATCACCTTGAAGGTGAGGGTCTCCTTCCTGAAGTTCGAGGGGGTACTGAAGCAGACGGGGAGGTCGATGCGGCCGACAGGCAGGGCCCTCTTCCCTGGTACGACTCCATGGAAGCCCCCCCGACGCTGGGCTAGAGTTGTGACCTCTTGACTCCCAGGAGGTCGAGGGTCTCGAGGTAGATGATGTTGAGGCTGTTGCCCCGTCCATGAGCACCTTGGAGAGACGGTTGTTGATAATGATCGGGTCGATGACAAGTAGGTAGGCTCCGGGGTTGACAACACGATCTGGATGGTCATCACGGTCGAACGTGATGGGCGCATCGGACTAGTCGAGGTACTACGGGGTAGTGACTCGGACGGAGAAAACCTCTCGACACTCCCTCTTGCGTTGTCGGGTCATGAGCTGGGTCATGGGGCCTCCGTAGATCATGTAGCAATCAAAGACCTCAGGGAACTTCTCGTCTTCCTTGTCGCCACCTTGGTCACCGCCCTTGTCCTTTTTCTAGTCATCTTTCTTGATTCCCAGGCTCTCAAAGTATTTCCTGAGCATGCGGCAGTCCTCGAGATTATGATTTTCCCCTCCCTTGTGGTAAGGGCAGGGCTCTTTCAGCATCTTGTCAAAGATGGCCCCCTCGGGGGGGACCTCAAGGCCTCTTGCATCCGACCGCAGTGATGAGATCATCATCCGCAGCCTCGCACTTGCCTTGCTGGTTCTTCTTCTTCTTCTTGGCGTTCTTCTTGGAGCCCTTGCTTATGCCCTCGCCGTCGACTATTTGCGCCTTCCCCTGGCCTTTCTCGCTGCCAAAGAAGGCCCCGACCGCCTCTTCGCCAGCTGCGTAGTTGGCGACGGTGTCCATTAGCTCATCGACAGTTTTAGGGAGGTTGCATTCCAGCTCCCAGACCAGCTCCTTGCAGGTGGTTCCTGAAATGAATGCTAGGATGACGTCATGGTCAGGGATGTGTGGGAGCTTGGTGCGCTGCTTGGAGAAGCGTCAGGCGAAGTTGTGGAGGGATTCCCCAGGAGTTGTGGAGGTCCTAGGAGTTGCCAGGGCGCACATAGGTCCCCTTGAAGTTTCCTTCGAAGACCCGAACCAGGTCAGGCCAGTTGCAAATCTGGTCGTGGGGAAGCTCCTTGAGCCATCTTCGAGCGGTGTAGGAGAGGAATAAGGGAAGTTGGCGGATGATGGCGCAGTCATCTCGTGCCCTGCCTAGCTGTTAGGCCAGCCTAAAATCGGCCAGCCAGAGCTCGGGCTTGGTCTCGTCATTGTACCTAACAACGCTCATGGGGGGCCAGAAAGGGCTCGGCAGTGGCGTGCTGTGGATTACCCTACTGAAGACTCGTAGGCCCGGTGGCTCTGGGGCCTGGAGGTCCTCATCGCTATTGTAGCGCCCCCTCGATGGGCGCTGTAACCCCGATCTTCGGGGTCCCCGTACTTGCGCCATCAATTTTCGATAATGTCGTAGCGCGCGTCTTGCAAGGCGCAATAGTCAACGATGCGGTCTTGTACAGGGTCTTTTTTGCCTATGGGTCCGCCTCCTCGTGGACCGAGGCCTCCCTGTCATCACAGGAGGGCTCGACCGGTCACCCCAAGGCTGCCCCTCGATGTCTCGAGGCTGAGCTCTTGGCTTGCTGCGTGGCTGCAACTTTGAGGAGGCCCTGGACCTCATCCCGTATCCATCGAGCCTGGGGTTCGATGGCACAGGCATGTTGTGGAGTAGCATGGCGACCGCAATGATGTTCTAGCTAGCTCGGGGGAAACGGTTGATGGCAGGGAGCTCGAGCCCCCCCGTCTTCGACGATCAGCTGATGGACCTCCCGGGCTCTAGCTCGGGCTCTCCCGCCGGGTGGGGTACGTCACTCCTACTCGAGGGTCCACTCGAGCTGGCACAAATGCTCCCGATCCTCATCGTGCTTGGCCCGCATCTCCCATACTTGGGCTAGCTAAGAATCCTGGTCATCTGGGTGCGCGTCCTGGGGCATGGTTGGCGGCTGCTTGTCTGGGTCTGCTGCAACAAGAGCTCCCCCTGCCGCTGTCGCTGCGGTAGCCGTGCCCGTTGGATCAACGGTGTCATCACTCGACATGACTTCACCATCGATGTGGAAGCACTCACGGGTGGGGTCATAGTGATCGAAGTCTTAGTCAGGGTCTCCACAGTAGAAGATGGGGAAGCGCCCTCGCTACTCCTCCTCCAGTTGTCGTCGCAATGCACAATGGTATTACTCCTTGAACTGGGCGCTCATTGAAAACCCAAGTCCTCGAAAGCTGGCATGACCATTTCGATGTTCATGGTCGTGCAAAAGAGGGCTTCTGGGTGATCCTCCTGCGCACTCATGTTGGAGCGCACCGCGGTGGAGTATGACTTGCTAGTGTTGTCCAGGCCAAATGGGAACCGACGGCAGGCCCTGACAGCCCGTGCGGTAGCAAGTTGGGTGCCATCGGGGTTGTGCACGTTGGTGGAGCTTCGCCGGGCTCCCTCGATGAACGCATCATGAAGGTGAAGTTAGGGTTCCCGTAGAGCCCCGCCGGTTCATCCTCCACCCCTGGGCATGGGTCAGATGTGTCCCCAACAAGGGGCTCCTCATCGCCTACCAGGAGCGGGGGGAACTCGGCAGGTGCTAACCTAGACGCAGGCTGATGGTGACAGTGGCGCTGGTCACGTCTCCTCCTAGACACAGAGGAGTGATAGCGAGACTGGCGTGCAGCCCCTCCTGTGCGTGAGGGCTCGGTACGGCCTCCGCAAGGATCTCCAACTGAGAGCAGGACCATGTCATAATCGTGGTTGAGGGACATGAACTCCAGGCTCCCAAACCAGATCACTGTAGCGCACGGAAGCGATGAAGCAGAGTTGGCCATCCAGAAAAATGGCGGGAAATCATCAGTGACATGCAGTACCCCTACCTGGCGCGCCAACTGTCGGTGTTTTGATCCCGGGGGCCTAGCACCAACAAGTAAATTTGTATTCGCGTGCTCCCTAATCCGGATGGTGATGCAAGAAGAACACAAGGGGGTTTACCTGGTTTAGGCAATAGAAGGCCCTACGTCCAGCGAGGGGGGAGAGTTTGTATTATCTTGCACCGAAGTGCTTGTATAGGGGTGAATACAAGCGAGCAAGTGAGTGAGTGGAGATAAGACTTGAGTGATTCGGGCTCTGGTAGCTCTTGATGTCCCTAAACCAGCGTCTGGCGCCTCCTTTTATAGGCGAAGGAGGGGATCAGAGTTACATGAACTTAGGGCTGACGTGGTTGCTGACGCCGAGGAGATGATGCCGATCATGTCGGTGCCTCTGTAGAGACGTGCCTTGAGTATGGCATGTTTTGTAGCGATGTGCTTGGAGACGATGTGGCTGTCCTTCTCATGTGTGGGATGATGCCCTCGATGGTTAGTGAAAGACCAGCACCCATGTCCAGCCGTGCGGATCCCTGTAGTTGTTACATCGGGAGTTGTTGAAGTGTTGTCCTGGTGGCGATGGAATCCTACTCGAGAGGGTGGTCGAAGGATTCGAGTCCTTGATCGAATAAGGACGATCCCAGGAAATATGGGAGATGTGTCAAGAAATGCATCTCGAGGGGGGGTGCTGAATGGGGCACAGTGCACGGCGTGGTGATACAGTATGGTACAATTCACCGGATTCCTAGGTATGGGTGGTAAAAGCGGGATTTGACCTGTGTACCTTTGACTGTTACCGTCGCTGTAGCCATGAAGTCAGGCGAGAACAGGTGGAGTGCATTAAATGCTTTGGAACCTGTACAGGGGGCAAGGTATCTAAGGAGTGTGCCGTGCTCGAGGGGCACCCGTTCGCTCGGGCGAACTTCCATCACTGAGGGGTAGCTCAAGTGGACCCCTCGAGTGTTTTACCTTCCCTCAAGCTGGCTTTGTTGGGCAGATAGTGGCCTAGACCACCGAGGCCTGTTTGTGGGCTGGCCTAGTATGGCCTGGCCTTTGGGTTTCCTGTGTAAGGTGAGTGGCAATCGTGAAGGTTTTGGTTTGTCGATGTCAGAGGTTAATCTACTTAATCGAGGGTTAAGGGTACCCCTTATTCAGGTACCCGACAATCTTCCATGGTGAAGGCAATCGTGTTAGAGAGGAGGAGTTGAGAGAATGCCTCAAGGAGTATGATGGAGATGCCAGGATGGCTGACATGGTGGTAGACTATAACGAGGCACGTGGTAATGAAGGTTTGGTGGAGGAGGATCCAGAGGAAACTGCAAAGGCGTTCTACGAAATGCTATCTTTGCCACAGAAGGCCCTTCAAGAGAAGACAACAATGTCGCAATTGGATGCCATTGGATGCCTAATAGCGTTGTAGGTCGCAGTTGAGCCTGAGTCGAGACAGCTTCGATCACATGTTGGCAGTTTTTGGCACAATGCTTCCGGAGGGTCACATGCTGCCAAAGAACACGTACGAGTCACAGAAGCTCCTTCGTGCACTTAAGATGCTATATGAGTCGATCCATGCTTGTCCTAACGGGTGCGTCCTATTTAGGGGAGACCTTGAGGAAGCAAGCACTATGCAAAGTGCAAAGCCTCTAGGTATGTGGAGGTAGATGGCAGTGATGGCAAGAAGAAACAGTCTAAGATCCCTGAGAAGGTCCTACGGTACCTTCCTGTCATACCGAGGCTCCAACGGATGTACATGACAGAGGAGTCCACGAAATAGATGACATGGCACAAGAATGGCAAAAGATACAGTGACAAGATGGTACACCCATTGGATGGTGACGCATGGAAGTACTTCGATCACTAGCGATAGCAACAGATGGGTTCAACGCATATGGAATGATGGCGGCCCCGTACACTTGTTGGCCCGTGTTCGTGATCCCCCTCAATCTTCCCCCCGGTGTCATGTTTGAACCCAAGAACATGTTCTTTTCGTTGATAATACCTAAACACCCGGGCAACAATATGGGTGTGTTCATGCAACCATTGTGGGATGAATTGCAACATGCTTGGGAAAAGGGGGTACTGATGTACGATCGAGTTAGAAAGAAGAACTTCACAATGCATGTGTGGTATCAGTATTCAATGCATGACTTCCTGGCGTATGGCATATTCAGTGGGTTGTGTGTTCACAGAAAGTTTCCTTGCCCAGTATGCAAGGCATCTGTGATGTTTACCTGGCTGAAGAAGGCTGGCAAGTTCTCTTTGTTTGACAAACATCGTCAATTCCTAGATGATGACCATGAGTTCAGACGAGACATCAAGCACTTCACAAAAGGTGTTCAAGTCACCGACCCTATTCCTCAGATTATGAGCGGTGCCCAGGTCCTTGCCCAGTTAGAGGCTCTCAAAATTGATAAAGATATTGGTGGTTTTAAGAAGTATGGTGTGGAACACATGTGGACCCATATTTTGGGCTTGACTAGGCTCCCTTACTTTAAGGACCTTCTTCTTCACACAACATCGATGTAATGCACATAAAAAAGAATGTCACCGAGGCACTATGGGGTACACTCATGGACATAAAGGAGAAGTCAAAGGACAACATTAAGGAAAGACTGGACATGGAGGAGATCTGCGATAGACCAAAGCTAGTGATGAAGACCCCCCGCAAGGCAAGAATTGGAAAAGGGGCCCGACCGATTACATCTTGAAAAGGGGCGACAGGAAGAAAGTGCTGCAGTGGATCAAGATGTTACAGTTCCCTGATGGGTATGCGACAAATCTGAGTAGGGGAGTGAACCCTAAGACTATGAAAGTCTTAGGGATGAAGAGTCATGACTTCCACATATGGATTGAGCGGCTCCTTCCTGCGATGACCCGTGGATACCTTCCCAAGCCAGTGTGGCGCGTTCTAGCAGAGTTGAGCTATTTCTTCCGCCAGCTTTGTGCCAGGGAGTTATCTCAGGAAGTGGTTCGTGACTTGGAGCGTGTTGCACCTCTATTGATCTGTAAGTTGGAGATGATATTTCCACCCGGCTTCTTTCTGCCGATGCAGCATCTGATTTTGCACCTACCACGTGAGGCACTGCTGGGGGGTCTCGTGCCGGCCTATTGGTGCTATCCAATTGAGAGGTGTCTAAAGATTCTTTGAAAAAAGTGTAGAAATAAAGCCAAAATTGAGGCTTCCATGGCAGAGGCATTCAGAGTGGAGGAGGTGTCAAACTTCACAATGGCGTACTATACTAAGAACCTTCCCAACGTGAAGCCACCCCCTCTTTACAATGACGATGAGAGTTCATCGACCCTGAGCCTTTTCAAAGGGCAACTCGGAAGGGGAAGCGCAGGTACCCCCAAGAACTTGCAACAACATGAGTTTCACACTATCACGCTCTACGTGTTGTTGAACCTTGAAGAAGTGGCTCCTTATCGAATGTAAGTTCTCAATGAGCTAGTCACATACGCAGTCAATATCCTCCACTTATCGGTCCAACCCCCTTTGTCCCTTTGTTTTTTCAAGGAGTTTGTTAAGGAACACTGGACAGGGAATAGGGCTCCTACCGAGCAAGAAGAAGACAATCTTCTCAAAACTGCCGTGCCCGATTTTATTTCCTGGTTCTGTACGAATGTACCATCCAACCTTGTTCCAACTTTGAGATTCCACTTTGCTCTTAGGAGCGAGGAATGTAATACTGGCCTCACCTTGCAGGTGCGCATGGATAGGGCAATGAATGGTGAATTGAAACAGGTTACACAGGGCTTCACCCGTAGGGTCAAGACATTCACCATTTATGATGTGAATGGCAATCGCTTTCGCACGAGAAGCTACGAGGAGAGTCGGCCCACCCGAAAGACCATGTGCATAGGAGTTTGTACGCCTGGCAATGACGATCGCGACTATTATGGCATAGTCAAAGAAATATACGAGCTCCACTTTGAGGGCCCCATAGATCTTAAACCAGTGGTATTCAAATGCCATTGGTTCGATCCTAATGACACAAGAAGAGCCGATGACATTGGGCAAGTTGAAATTTGACAGGATTCCATCTATACTGGAGAATATGTCTATATTGTGGCTCAAGAGGCCATGCAAGTTTATTATTTCCCATGGGCGTGCCAAAAAGACAAGAGACTTCAGGGTTGGTACCTTGTGCACTTGGTATCGCCGTGCGGTAAAGCGCCTGTCCCAAACGATGATGATTACAACTTTGACCCAAAGGCAGATACCGGAGAGTTCTATCAACTCGGGGGGCTAGAAGGGCGTTTGTCGATAGACATTCATTCGCTGATGGACATGGAAGTAGACAACGACATCGATGAGAATGAGGGTGAAGTGGTGCAAGATCCTAAGGACATAATGATGCTTGAGTGATGGAGGGCTCAGCGCGATAGAGTTGTTGAGGATGATGGAGGTGGTGAGGCCAGTGGAGATGATGAGGACTTAGGTTTCGACAATATTGATAGTGGTGATGATAGTAGTAATAGTGATGACATGGAGCCAACCACTGTCGTTCGTGGAGATAATTTCTAACTCATGTAATACTATATTATTCTTATTATTACTTTGCAATTATGTTTCATTCATTTTGCATCTCTTTACAAGTACTTATCGATTATTTGTGCTAATTGGTTTAATCTTTGTCTTTGTCATTGCAGGCACAGGACAAAATGTCACGCGGAAGTAGATGACCACGATGAATGGGGGTCACCTCAGGCTACCTGAGGACCAGCCCCCAAGAGGAGGAGGTGGAGGAGCCGTCATTGCTGGAGTCATCGGCGAGGCCCCGCGAACATCGCCCGTCGACGAGGCAGCTGTTTCCTGCGGATGATGACAACCTACAGATGGAGGACGAGGAGAAAAGGGGCGAGTAGCACGGGGGGGTCGCAGCACAGGGGCGGGTAGCACGGGGGCGAGCAGGACGGGGGGCCAGCAGAATTGGGACGAGGCCGATGGGGGTGAGGCGACACCAGGGGAGATGGCTTCCTCAGGTTTGAGCAAGGTCTACCAGCGTGGGATCATGCGCCTGCCTTCAGACAGTCTGATGATTTGACCTGACGGTGAGAAGTAAGTAACCATTCATGTTTTCATGACTTATTCATATGACATGTTTAAAATTAAACTTTAGACTAACACTTTTTCTTAATGGCTCATGCAGTAACTGAAAGTTCGTGCGGGGGGGTCAGTTCACGCCATCCTAGTGGCATGCTGGGCCTCCTGATTAAGAAGCACGACCCTGGCCTTGTCACCCACGACGGGACCACAACGCCGCCCTGGCACTGGCGGGACTTCTTCAACGTCAAGGACGCAGATGATGTCCCTATTGGGACCAAGATCAAGAGAGAGTTCTAGGTGAGTCTTCATCACACCGCTTTGTCAATACTACGCATTCGTTGGACATTCTTAAAATAATAAAAGGATACATGATATTTGTATGCAGGAGTGGTTCACGTGCGAGCCGGGGAAAGAGGTCGAGGTGTCGCTAGTGCAGGACAAGGTCATCATGCAGCGACTCAAGGACATGTACTATGAGGTGCACCTCCAGGTCCTCATCACCTACTACACCGACGTGCGTCGCCAGTCGCTAAAGAAGACGGAAGCCAGGGACATGCTCCTCTGGCCCGACACCGACCTCCCCAAGGAAATCTACCTCCAGGTAAGTAGGAAACATTAATTCTGATTTCTTCCATAAAAAATAAGTAGAAAACGTTAATTCTGATTTATCTTCTGACATATCAAATGCACGTTGTAATGTAGTTTCCTACTGATTGGTGCAAAATGCACATGGACTGTTGGGAGGCCATTGTGGATGACTGGAGAAAGCCAAAATCGTACGAGGAGTGTAGAAGAAGACGAGGATATGCCAAGGCGAGGACAGGGCCGGCACACCACCAAGGGAGCCGTTCCCTCGGAGGGTTCATGGAGGCATGGGTACGCTTCTATTGATTTATTTATTTATTTATTTATTCATTCTCGTTACGTGTAATCATCTTTGTGTTTTCCTCGCAGTCCCAGTCGCATGATGGGCAGGTGATCAACGAGTACACCGGCTACGCCCTGTCTCACAAGGGCAAAGCAACAGATCCGGACAACGTCTACAACCCGGCCGACGCGTACACCAACCCGAACGCCTATGAGAAGATGGTCCAGTACACCGAGGCGGCTCGCCAACGCCATGGTGAGAGCTACGATCCTTCCACCCAGCCCCTGGATACATACGTCCTGATGAGGACAGGAGGAGGAAAGCAGCACAGCCGGTACTTTATTGCCCACAACGCAATCGATCTGGCCACCGTTCCCACCCTTTATCAGGTTCGTCGATCAGGCAGCACGACCTCCGACGACGTCCCCATACGACCTCGGTAGCCGAGCTCCATGCAGATGTTGGTGTGCTTCAGGTAACTATAGTTTTATTCATCGTTCATTGGTTTTACATATGTACCAACTCTTTTGCATTGTTTAAACATCACAGGTGTAATATTGTAGTCCGAGCTGGCCGAGTTACGGGCCACACAGGAGGCCGCGCAGGAGGCCCATCAGCAGGAGATGGCGGCCCAGTTGGCGGCCCAACAGGAGGCCCATCGGAAAGAGATGGCACCCCATATAGAGGTTGTCCAGTAGCACTCGCAGCGTCAGATGCAGGACATTGCCAGCTACTTTCAAAGAATTCACATCCCTGCTGTTGTCCTGCCTGAGTTCCCTCCCTCGATGTTCGCTCCACCCCCTCTTTTTGGCCCTTTAGAGACTCCCGTGAGTATATATGTTTGTCTATTGTTTTGGCTTGTGCGACCATCCCGCAGGAACTAATAAGATCACTTCTCCTGTGTGTAGGCACAGTCGGCGGGGTCGAACCCGACACCTCCAGCTGACCCTTCTCCAGGCCATGAGTGGCTGTTTGGTGCTCCTCCTCTGCCTCCGCAGGATAGGTGGTCTCCGTGGTCAGGTGGCGCAACTCCTTAGCCTCAGCAGAGTGGGTGGGCAGGTGGCGCTCCTGAGCCTCAGCAGTAGGTCGGGGCCTGGACGTACTCCTCGGCGCCGCCGCATGCCTCGGCGCCGCAGGAGTGGCCGGGCTGGCAAGGTGGGGGCTCTGTACACTCTCGTGGCCATTGGAGAGCCGGGTCGTCGTAGGTACCTCTCGTTTAGCTTTGATAGACTTTGTGATGGATGTTGGATATAATGAACTTGTTATGTATGTTGGACTTGGATATGGATGGACTTGGACATGATGGATTTGTTAGACGTGTGATATATATGTGGATTTGTGCTTTATATGTGGATTTGTGTTATATATATACATATATATACATATATATATGATTTGTATGTTGTGATATATATGGAAAAACAGAAAAAAAAAAAGAATAAAAATTTTCCAGCTTTGCCGACTGCCACGGCAGTCGGCAAAGCTGGGCACCGAGCTACACACGCACCAGCTTTGCCGACGCCGGCAGTTGGCAAAGGCTGTTTTTAAAAAAATAAATAAAAGCTCTTTGCCAACTGCCAACTCCGGCAGTCGGCAAAGACTTTTTTAAAAAAGAAAATCTTTGCCGACTACCATGTCAGCAGTCGGCAAAGAAGCCGCCAGACGATGGGGGGCCGCTTCCTTTGCCGACTCCGGGTTTGGCAATTTGCAAAGACTTTACTGACTGCCGTCACGTGGCAGTCGACAAAGACTGTCTTTACCGAGGAATTCTTTGTCGACTAGCCTTTGCCGACTGCATTCCGGCTTTTGCCAACTGCTTCTGAGCAGTCGGCAAGCCGATGGATCCGGCGGTGGGTGGTGGCCGCTATAGGCGGCGGTGAGGGACGACGACCCCAGGCTCTCCCCGAGCGGTGCCTCAAGCCGGCACACGAGGCTGATCTGAAGCGCGTCAGAGGCCCAGGCCGCCTGAGGTTCGCGTGCGCGAGCCATGTTGGATGGCCTTAGCGTTGGAGGAGTCCATGAACGAAAGCACCACGACAACCAATCGGACATCTTCCTCACGATGCACGTCGACCCCCACTACAGGCAGATCCTTGTCGAGACGTTCACCCTAGCGTAGGCCGCCATCATCGTCCGGGCCGCCATGAACACGAACGACTTTCTTGCATGTCTGGTTCAACTGCATATATTTGTCAGCAACCTATACACACGTATGCAGATAACCCTTGCATTTAATTTGCACATCCTAGGAATCCAACCAGCCAGGAAATATGAAAAGGGAAAAAAATAGTAACGTTAATCAAGCGTAGAAATTGAATAGGAAAAAGAAGCAGCCAATATATGGTCATCTTATTGTATGACAAGCATTGCTTAGTTTTTTTTTTTTTTTACCTAGACAGACACAAAAACAAACACAAAAGCGCGCGCACATGTTCACACACACTCAAACCCACACCTCAGCTCGCACATGTTCCTCTACATTGAAGGTCATTGCTCATGTTGCTTTGTTTCTGAATCGATGAATACAAGGGCAAAGAAGTTGATCTGCTGCTGTGGCTGGGCGATCGCTTTGTTTCTGTTGTTTCTGACAGAAATTAGAGTCTCTGATGTGCTTTTTTTCTAGCGCATTCAGCGATGTAAATGCAGCTAGTGCCTATTTATAAATTGCAGTTTATTAGCAACAAATTGCACATTTGAGATACAACAATTATGGTATTTGACATGTGCAATATCTATTCCTATCACCTATAATTTTGATTAGCAACTGCTAGGGAAATAAGTTAGTGCACACTGCTTAGTAGGGAATCATCATCTACACTTGTGTTGGGCTATGTGCGAGGTTATGAGTTGATCTGACCTTTGAATAATGGTAGTTGTCTCTGTATCTCTGGATCTGGTTGGGGGTTGCTTGATGATTCATGCTGGGGAGGGCAAACGGAAGAGGGGGTGGGGAAACAGAAGAGGGGGATGAGGACTTGTTACAGCAGTGGATGTGGTGTTCCGTTGACATGCTTGTTTTGAACACCAGATCCTGACATGCTTGTTTTGAACACCAGATCTATGCTACAACTGGACAATGGTGGTATGTCTGATGCGGAGTACCGCTCTCACTTCAGCATCTGGGCACTTGCCAAGGTACTAGAATTTCTGTGCATGTTAACAAAGCTATTGCAATCTAATTTGTTCATCACTGCAAACCTGTAGACATTGTTGGAAACTAGTGCTTTTTCTCTGTTCCTGTGATTTGAGCTTGTGGAATGACGCATACCTATCATATTTCTTTGCAGTACTGTAATGCTGACGGGACACATATTTTTTTGCCCCAATAAATGACTACCCGAGTCATAAATGGGATCAGGAAGAAACGGTTGAACATATCTAGTAAGTCCTAAATGCAGCAAATAGTTACTGATTTCTTGATGACGTGTGATTTGTGAGAACACACACCTCTAATTTATCCTTGTCTTTTCATAGAAATAGATTGTTTCTTGTGATCTGTGTAATAAAATATTTAAATATGTATCTTGTGATTTGTGAGAATGCACACCTATAATTTGTCCTTGTCATTCCATAGAAATAGATTGCCTATTGTGATCTGTGTAAAAAATATTTAAATCTGTCTCTTGTGATTTTTGAAAACACACCTGTAATTTGTCCTTGTTATTTCATAGAAAATAATTATCTCTTGTGATCTGTGAAAACACACACCTATAATTTGTTCTTGTCATTTTATAAAAAATAATTATCTCTTGTGATCTGTGGAAAAAATATTAAAATATGCTTCTTGTGATTTGTGCTAACACGTCTTGAAATATGTTTATTGTGATTTGTGCTAACACACACCTCTTATTTGTCCTTGTCTTTCCATAGAAAAAAATTATTTCTTGTGATTTGTGCTAACACATCTTGAAATCTGTTTATTGTGATTTGTGCTAACACGCATCTCTTATTTGTTTTTGTCACATAGAAAAAATTATCTCTTATCACTCGTGCTAACACATCTTAAAATCTGTTTATTGTGATTTGTGCTAACACACACCTCTTATTGTCCTTGTGTTTTTATTGACAACCTTATTTGTCCTTGTTTTGGAACAGGGATCCCATTTGGCTAGAAGCATTCTTTAAGGGCTCAAGTGGATGCAATTACTCGTTGGGGTAAAGTGGCTACATATTTTTCTATGATTCAGAGTGGCAAATCAGGATATACCGGCTACTTTTTTAAAAATAGATCGAATTGATTAGTTGGTCTGGTCTGCTATCGAGAAAAAGATTACTATTGTGATTTGTGCTTTGTGCAAAGTGTTGTGTGTCAATGTGCTCCAAAATGAAGATGAGATTAGCATAATGGTTAGCATAATGATTTGTACATATCAGCACAAAGTACCAGTCAACTTATTCTCAGTAGGCTTCACTTGCATGAGGTGGATTTTCAATTATATATAGATATAGTATAATTGCACTGTCAGCAAGTACTAGTTGCAGTATTTCTAGTCTGCAATTTCCATATTTGTGTTTTGCAATTTTTGAAGAACTGAATATAGAAATGCATAATTATAGGAACGAGGCTTCATTAGATGACAGAATCAAGGAGCTAAAGTATGTCCAGAGATGAGCCTGTTGGATCATCTAATTCTTCCAACATAGTTGTCAACCTGTCACAGCACAAAACATGTTGCTTCATATGAAGACCCCTAAAGATCAGGCACAAAAGCTTTCATCTCTGTTTTTCTTGTGTTTTTCTTGGGCCGGATTGTAGTGGTAGATTCATATTTTAATGTACAAAGCTATATATGTTGTGGTGACACCAGGGCGTGTGTTTGATATGTTGCCTAGGCAGTCTCTCCGCCCTGACCACATCAAGATGATTGTGCTGGAAAACGTATATTCATTTGTTTTGCTTGAGTACGATTGGACACGCATTGCACTACTAGTTCGTAGGGCCATGGAAGCCTTAGCGACTTTATCCAATATATAATTGATTCATTCATTCAAATTGGTATTTTGATTCATTCATTCAAATTTGTATTGGAATCAAAACCAGTATCATGTCTAGAGAGAAAATGATGAGAGCGATTGACCGAAGGATAAACTATCTAGTAGCAAAGGTTTTTTTTTCCCTCCAGCAGCGCTAAGATTTTGACTAGAAAAAGAGTTTGTGGTAATCACGTACACAAAGTGTGTTTGTTTTCTCTGTTCCGTTCATCTCTACAACTGCAAGTGGGCCACCCTCACAGACGGGCTGAAACAAGGAAACAAGAAGTGTGACGTGGAGGAGAAGGGCAATGGATCGGACAGCTACGAGAGCACGAAACCACAACACTGCCGTCTCAAACCCTAGGAGGACCCAAATCCGGACGGGGCTGACATCCTCTGCCGACGATCTGATCATCTCCCCGTACCACCATGGACCGCATCCTCTGCTTCCCTAGAAAACCCAAGCGGGAGCGGGAGCGGGAGCGGGAGCGGAAGCCGGAGCGCAACGTAGACATCCCAAGTTACGACGGGCCGGACCTGATCAGCTGCCTCCCCGACGACGTCCTCGGCGCCATAGTAACCCTCCTCAAACCCGAGGAGGGCGCCCGCACCACCGTCCTCTCCCGCCGCTGGCGCCCCGTCTGGCGCTCCGCGCCGCTCCACCTCGACGACAGCTTCAGAGGGCTGGTGCGCCGCGAACGAGATCGGATCCGGGTCATCTCCCAGATCCTTGCTGCTCACCCGGGCCCCGTCCGCCGCCTCGCCACCACGAACATCCAACTCTACAACAACTTCCGCATCTACGACGATTGGCTCCGCCGGCCGGTGCTCGACAAGCTCCAGGACCTGCTACTCCATTTCAACTCGAGCCCGGTTGAGCTGCCAGCCTCCGCGCTCCGCTTCGCCTCCCTCCGTGTGCTTGATCTCAGAAGGTGTTCGTTCCCGTCCGGCTGTGGGACGACGCTGGCCTTCCCATGCCTCAACCACCTCTCGCTCTATTTCGTCGACGTCACCGAGGAGCTCCTGCAGCGCGTCATCTCCAGTAGCCCCGGCATCGAGTCTCTGGTGCTTTATGGAAATTCTGGCCACCGTCGGCTGCGCCTCTCCCTACACAGGCTCCGGTGCCTGGCTGTTGGGGTCACCCCTGTGCACATGCCAAGCAGCAACGGCCTGACCGATCTAGTCGTCGAGGATGCTGCAAGCTTGGAACGCCTTCTTCTGGAGGCGGTGGAGGCTGGGCCGTCAGTAAAGATACTCGGTGCAACAAAACTCAAGATGATAGGTTACCTCGCAACTGGCTTCCCCATTGTTGTGCTCAACGACAAGACAATTTTTAAGAGCATGGTTCCTGTCAGCTTGGTGGAGCGGTTCTCCACTGTCAAGATCTTGGCATTGCAGATGCCTGGATTGCCAAAGTTGGAGGTTGTCACAGCCTATTTAAGATGCTTTCCTTGCTTGGAGAAGCTCAAGATCAAGGTGCCTTTCCTGTTGCAAGCACTTGTTTTACTGCCAGATTTATAATTACATCCATGACTCCATGAGTAAAATGCACCATATAGCATCTCCATTGTAGGATTATATATGAACTTGTTGTTTTGCATAAGTGGTTCGCTAGAGGTCCAAATCTTTTTAAACAACATTGGTTCACCTACCTAAGTGACACCTTGGAACAGTTTAAGTTACTCATCTTAATTCACCAACCGCTGCTGGCTTGTATAATATGTTGGTGTTATTTTCAGTTCTACTATTACACCAGCTGGAACACGACTAGTCTGAAAGACGCTGTGCACTGTGACCCATCTGCTCCTATCGAGTGTCTTGACCACAGCCTCAAGACCATCGTGCTGCAATCATATAGAGGAGCCAAGCCACAGGTTGATTTCGCAAAGTTCTTTGTTGAGAGAGCCAGGATCCTCGAGGTCATGAAGTTCTGTCTCGATGGATCTTGCACTCTAGAATGGCTTCAAGACCATTGTAATCAGCTCAATATTGAGAACAGAGCCTCAAGATGTGCTGTGTTTCCTTTCGTGCCCGAGAAGGAGTTGCCCCTCTTATTTTGGATGGATGGTGTCCTCTCTAGAGAAGACCCCTTCATAGACTGTACGCCCTGATGATGGCTTTTGCTCTCGTCGCCAGTTCCATAAACTAGAAGGAATGTACAGCCAGCTCCAACGATGACGTTGTTTTCTGTTTTTTTTTTAAAGATCTGTTGCTGCTTTCATTGATAAGAGCGAGAAGTTTTCTTTAATTATGTGTCTTTATTTATGTGTTGCTACCAGCGGATCGGCAACGGCAATTATTATATCATCTTCTTTTGTTGCTTTACCGATTGCGAACTAGTGAAATAAGTGGTGTGCTGTGCAAATACTCTTTGCACTATGTGTGTTTACCTGATTCTGTTTTATTGCCCCCTTTGTACACTTGTCTCTGGTCATGAAAGATCTTTTTTTTTTTCTATATTTGTCCTGTTTGAGCTACCATTGAGCATTTTCTATCAGAATGTAATTATGGATATGTTAAAGTTGAAAAACTCTAGAAGTAGTTTTCCATATGTATTTGACTTTCTTATGTTCCACCTTAATTTTTATATAAAGTTTATAATTCATTTTCAAAAGTTCCAAGGTATTGAAAAGTTCAAATTTTTATTGTCTGTCAATAATACACCAGTTGTTAATCACCATTGAAACAGAGTTTGAATTGGTGTTTGGGTTATTCTGGTCTTCTCTCCATATTTACCCTTGCAAAAATAAACTTATTCTAGGATGGCCTTGTTCAACTGGTTAAAATAAGCCGGCTAATTTCGACAGATTTAATACTATATATTTTGTGAGAAAGGATAAGCCAAAATAAGTTAGAATTTAGGCAAGGGAACATGACATCATAACATTTTGTGGATGTTTTAATTCAGACGTATGGCAATAACATTTCATCATTTTTTCTATGCAAAAATACTATGGGGGAGGTCCCCACGGTGGATTTAAATTAAAAATTTAAAAGGTTACATATGGCAGCCATTTCATCACTTCTCTTAACTAAGATGAAAATGAGCTTACTTGAGACATAACTAAGCCATACTTGATAAATAATTAGTGATCGATCAAGGGAAGAATAAAAATAGTGTAAATCTTTTGACCAGGCAGAGGGGGGGTATATATATTGTACCACCAAGTTGTCCATAAAAAAGTGGGATGTTGAATTTTGTATTGCATCTGTGCTCGTAAAGATTACTTCAAAGAAAAAAAAATAGCGTCTACGGTGCTGAAAATCTTATTTGATGTGACGTGGAGGCAATATATTATATTATGCAATACATACATACATCACGGATGGGATAAGGTTGTATATAATATATATACTGTATAAAAAAATCCAACCTAGGCAATCGTGAAAAAAATGAACCTGATAAATAGTACCACTTTCGTATTATTTGACAAATATTGTTCGATCATGGACCAACTAGGCTTAAAAGATTCATCTCGTGATTTTCAACTAAACTGTGTAATTAGTTATTTTTTACATATATTTAATACTTCATGTAAACAGTTAAATATTGATGTGATGGAGAGAGAGTGAAAAAATTATAACTTTTAGAGGAATCTAAACATTAAACATTAGAGTAGTGCATACCAGCAATAAAATAGCATGGACAATGCACCCAAATTAAAGCTACCCCCCTAGCGATGGCCTCCATGCATCGCCTCGGTAGCGTCACCGATGACACGACTGCTCTCCACGCCGCTAGTAGCCTAGCTAGTACACGCGCGAGAGGATCAAACGAAGGCGATAGATCGACGTGCACCGGTTACTCTGCCGGGGCTGCCCGCTTGCGCTTTGTGGATCGATGGTTCATCGTCGTCGATCGTCCCAAGTCTCGTCTATCTATCTCGTATATTATTTGCTAGCAACTCTCATCTATCTCGTATATTACGTACGTAGACACGTAGGTGTACGTGCTTGACGACAGAGCTCCCAAGTCTCAAATAGCTTGCAAACTAAATGCATGGAGGGGAGAGCTGTATTCATCAAATTTCATAGAGAAGTTGTTTTGTGCTGATCCACGAAATGATTTTTTAATTAAAATGAACTAGCTAGCTAGGTGTCTAGGAACTCATAAAATAGCTTCTTCTTACTCACCGGTCGCACATAATTAATCATTCTAGGTAGAAAATCGATCAAAAAAAAATCACTCGTACTACGTATCATGTGATCACTTCTCATGAAGAATCATGAGAAGGGAGCCCTATCAATTAGACTCTTAGCTCAAGCTCCTTGATTCGATATAGTGATTTTGTTCGGAAGTGGGGTCAAAAGTGGTTATGGTCGGGATTAAGTAAGGAGCAGGGCTTCTTAGTTTCTAGTTCCCGTGTAAATGAAAAAATCTAATCACTATGATAATCTAAACAATTTTTTGCTATTTGGCTAAGGACAGGAGGTAATCACGTACGTACACAAAGCGGGTTAACGTTTTCTCTCTTCCGTTCATCTCTGCACCTGCAAGTGGGCCACCCTCACTGACGGTCTGAAACAAGAAAACAAGTCGACGTGGAAGGGCTTGGCAATGGATGAGAGAGCACGAAACCAGCAGCACCCTGCCGTCCCGTGCCCATCCTCCATTATTTCGATTGCTTAGAAAAAGCGGCTTCCTACTCCTCGTCCTTATCACCAACCCGAACCGCCATCGATTTCTTCCCCTTCTCGCCTTCTCCTTCTTCGCTTCTCTCTTCTAGAAGCGCCTGCTGCCCCAATCTCTTCCGCCCAGCTGCCTGCTCGACGCGATCCCGCCGGCAGCCATGGATCCCTACAAGGTACTGTTTTGTTTTCTCGATTTCGAGTTCTTTCTCCATCGATTTCGCCCTATCTACTAGATCCTCAAATCAATTTCATCGCATCTTGTTTCCTTCCGCCCGTGATTTCATTGGTGCGCGGTTCGCTCATCTGACTGACTTGGGGGGATTCTTCCTTGTTGCAGCACCGTCCGTCTAGCGGGAGCAACTCCAGCTTCTGGACCACCAACTCGGGCGCCCCCGTCTGGAACAACAACTCCGCCCTCACCGTCGGACAGCGAGGTCAGGCTCTTCTCTGCTCCTTCCGGGGGCGGATCTGTGCCCCGTGCTGCCCGGGCTACCGCCCGGGGCGACGACCATTAGCTATGGAAACATGTTTACTAAACATGGCATAAAAAGGCTAGGCAACCAATTAGCCAGCCCACCCCGACGCATGCACAGCGCAGCAAGCTGCAAGTAGAGCCCTGGCTGAATGGCCTGTTCTTATGCACGAGTGCACGGTATACGTGTGTTGTATACTTGTATTAGTCCATTTCGATATATTGTTTATAATTCTTATAGTTAGCCCGGGGCTTAGCTCATTTCTGGATCCGCCACTGCCTCCTTCCATTAGTCGGGGTCCTTTCCTTTTCGCTTACACGATCCTGTAGCATATATGATCTTGATTTGTGTAAAGATTCATTCGATACGTGATCTGTGCTATCCTTGCCATGGGGAATTGCTAGCTACCGTGATCCCTGCACCAGTATTGCACTGTGGAAGCTTGGCTGTAGCAGGATTTGGCTTCCAATTCATTCAAAGCTTGCGGCTTGATGTGCTTTTCGTTGATTTCCAGTGAATAATTTTGCTGCTCTCTGTATACGGATTGATTCACCTGTCATATGATTTCGCTTATGAATTTGGGACTTGCTTATGGTTCCTGTGCTGCCCAAAGGTCTTATTCCTTGGATCATCTGTAAGGTGGAACTTTTGTCCTGATATTTTTGTCAGTCGCTGTCATACCATTAGGTTGCTTAAGGGAACGAGAGTACCTTTCCATTACGAAATGCCATTGTGGAGTCATAGTGATAAATCTTAGGTGAGGGGCAGTTGCAGGGTAGTAAAGTCAAGAAAGGGTAAGCACAGTTGATTATTACTGGTGTGTGCTGCGGTATATTTACTTTTGACAGTTACTTGGGCTAGTGCTGAAGCACTACCAGAAAGGATGAACCTTTGGGTTTTCTCTGCTCAGCATGTATGGCAAAACTTTGAAAGTGATTGCAAGTTCAGTTTGGTTCTTCTGAATGTCATTGTCGCAAAAAGTGTCCATCAATTGAAGGAACAGACCTATCTGTAACGTACACCTATCTGTAACCAATATGTTTCTATCAGTGATGTCAGAAAAATGAGAAGGCTTCTGTTTTAGGAGTTTGTTTTATTGTCTACCTGCTTCACTTTCTGTTCTGGTATTATTTATTAGCAAAAAATTGCTGATTCACAGTTTCACACGGCGTTTTCTCCTTTGGCAGGACCCATCCTCCTTGAGGATTATCATCTAATTGAAAAGCTTGCTCAGTTCGACAGGGAACGTATCCCTGAACGTGTTGTGCATGCACGGGGAGCTAGTGCCAAGGGTTTCTTTGAGGTCACTCATGATATCTCTCACCTTACATGTGCTGATTTTCTCCGGGCTCCTGGGGTCCAGACACCTGTTATTGTCCGGTTCTCTACAGTTGTGCATGAGCGTGGAAGCCCTGAGACCTTGAGGGATCCACGTGGTTTTGCTGTCAAGTTCTACACCAGAGAGGTACTGAGGATAAATTTTAACTCAACTCCTTGGGGAAATAGATATCTTAACTGTTCTTTTTTTTGGCTATAGAACTGTTGTGAGTTATATGGCACATCTTGGCAAGTTTTTTTTCGGTCGATGTATGCATCCATCAAATCAAAGAATGTAATATGAAA
The DNA here is from genome assembly GCA_023333625.1 of Bothriochloa decipiens. NCBI lineage: Eukaryota > Viridiplantae > Streptophyta > Magnoliopsida > Poales > Poaceae > Bothriochloa > Bothriochloa decipiens. The sequence goes on along the minus strand of CM041638.1, from coordinate 1,740,125 downwards.
CATTTAGTTAATTTCTACTATATTGCTTTAATTCCTAGTAACTTAAGGTGTACGTTAGCCCTGTAGATGATGTCTTGGCATGAACTGATAATTCTAGGTTATATTACTCATTGAAATGTACTGTATCTTTCTTTTTTCCCCCATAGTTGAAAGCTACCACATTCTTCTATTTATAGGACTTGGCAATTGTTCTTTTACCTTCTAATTTGAACTTTTACAAAATCAAATTCTGATTACCTATTTATGACATAGATTTAAGTGTCGTTTCCTTAAAAAGAATAGCACACTGTGGCTCCAATGCTCCATAATGTGTACATGGATGATCAGTCTCAGCAGAAAGAGAATAATCAAAGATATTTTGTAACTGAACCTGTCAGTTCCACGTACAGATTGCTTTGTTGTTTGTTTACTTTTTTTACAGTTGTTGATGCCTTATAGGACCCCCCTTTTTCTCACACTTTACACTTTACATTTTACATTGACCTTTAAAGGGACAGTATCTTATTATTTTCTTCATGCCTTTTTTAGGGTAACTTTGACCTTGTGGGTAACAACATGCCTGTGTTTTTCATACGAGATGGGATGAAATTCCCTGACATGGTCCATGCTTTCAAGCCAAACCCAAAGACCAATTTGCAGGAGAACTGGAGAATAGTAGATTTCTTCTCCCACCACCCAGAGAGCCTACACATGTTCACCTTCCTCTTCGATGATGTTGGCATCCCACTCAACTACAGGCACATGGAGGGCTTTGGTGTCAATACCTACACCTTGATCAACAGGGATGGAAGGCCTCACCTTGTGAAATTCCACTGGAAGCCTACTTGTGGCGTGAAATGCTTGCTTGATGATGAAGCTGTGACTGTTGGAGGTACTTGCCACAGCCATGCAACAAAGGATCTATATGATTCCATTGCAGCTGGGAATTACCCTGAATGGAAGCTCTACATCCAGACTATTGATCCTGACCATGAGGATAAGTTTGACTTCGACCCGCTTGATGTCACCAAGACCTGGCCTGAGGATATCATCCCACTGCAACCTGTGGGACGGTTGGTCCTGAACAAGAACATTGATAACTTCTTTGCAGAGAATGAACAAATTGCCTTCTGCCCAGCGATTATTGTCCCTGGAATCCACTATTCTGATGATAAGCTGCTCCAGACAAGAATCTTCTCCTATGCTGATACCCAGAGGCACCGCCTTGGTCCAAACTATCTGATGCTTCCTGTGAATGCACCAAAATGTGCTCACCACAACAACCACCATGAAGGGTTCATGAACTTCATGCACAGGGATGAAGAGGTACTATGTTCTTTTGAGTTCTTTTATCCTTTAGCATGCAAGTCTGTTAGGATGTATCTCACATACTGACATAAGTAACATGTAGGAGTGACCGAGCACTTACATCTATCTACTCTATTTCTTTAGGTGAACTACTTCCCTTCAAGGTTTGATCCTGTCCGTCATGCTGAGAAGGTCCCAATTCCTACCTGTGTTCTAACAGGCTGCCGCGAGAAGGTGTGTATTACAGTATGTTTAAATTTTAACAGTGCCTTTATGTTACAATATTATGTGCTATGGTGGGCTTGTGGCTATATTGTTGTACTATATAATGGTGAAGGTGAATTGCTGTTAGAATTTTTCTTGATTCTGAGAACCTGGCTTGTGCTGTTGAAATCTGCAGTGCATCATCCAGAAGGAGAACAACTTTAAGCAGGCTGGCGAGAGATTTCGATCCTTTGACCCGGCCAGGTTTGCTCCCACACCTCACGATGATTGGTTTAGAGGCATAGAAGGACTTTAAGCTGCTGTTTGCTTAATTCAAGTGTTTTGGTATTGTGATGCAGGCAAGACCGGTTCATCCAGCGATGGGTTGACGCACTGTCAGACCCTCGTGTTACCCATGAACACCATACCATTTGGCTTAACTACTGGTCTCAGGTATTCATTTTGTTGTTGTTTGTTTTGGTAAAGTGCTCAGTGGCCACTTGGGCAGTTGCTAACCATGTACAAGAGCTGTGGACATTCACATGTTTTATCTTGGGACCTGTGCGCTGCAGTGTGATGCGTCTCTTGGCCAGAAGCTGGCTTCTAGGCTGAACCTGAAGCCGAACATGTAAGATTGACAAGGAAGAAAGCAGGCACCGGTGCCCGAGGATGCAATCATGCAACACAACAAGGAGCGTGTGATGTTGAGAATGGCTGTTACGCCTATACAATCGAATAAACAGGGATGTGCGCGTCATAGTATGCTGATGATCGGTGGTGGTTATATATCCTGGAACTTTTGGTGTACACTCATCTTTTCTGTAAAGACGTAATAATAAAGAAGAATGTGTCAATGTGGTGGGCAACGGTAGCAAACGGTGTCATGGTTGTAGTTTACGGTGGCGTTGTTTTTGTCGCCTGTAATACAAAACCCTGCTGTTTGCTCGCCTGTCTATAAGAAACAGTGATGAGTATGTTTTTGACAGTTTATTTACTACTTTCTCCGTTTCAAATTATAGTTCGTTTTGTTTTTTTTTTATATGTATTTTGCTATGTATCTAGATAAATAATATGTTTAGATACATAACAAAATATATGCATCAAAAAAGTCAAAGTAAACTACAATTTGGAACGGAGGGAGTAGTACATATCTCTGATTGATCATGATCGTATAGAATGTGTGGTGGTTGCAGCATCAGAATTCAGAAAGCAAGGACAGAAACAGCAAAGGGTCCCATCCCCACCTAAGGGTCTCTTTGAACAGAATTCAGAAAAGGAAAGGGAGAAGAGAAGCAGTAAGGAGCCCATATAAAGGGTATCATGGAACGCAGAATTCTATAAGAACCATACAAGAATTTTACTGGAAGATAGTCTAATTTGACAGGATTTTAAGAGGATCGTATAAGAATTTTATTGAAATTGGTTTAATTTGTCTTTCAACCAAGGACGACCAACTAGCAAAGCAAGCGTTGGGTTATCCAAGTCACGGTTAAATGCACTCGTTTTGACCAGTCTGGCTCAATGCTGTTTAAAATCATCTTTCTTTTTAGGATATTTGAAATCATCTTTCGTTTTGACCATATCAGCCAAATAGGCCTGGGTCACTAGGGCCATGGCCCATGGCCCCAGGTATGTCGCTACTCGTGGCCCCCAAGTATAGCCCAGTATATTTTTGGCCCAACAGGCCAGCAATCAATCTTCTTCGAGAGTTGGGCTCTGGCCCGAGCGTCGCGAGTTGCGCCGCCGCCGTCTTTGCCTGCCTTGTCGCTCGGACGCTCGCGCCGCCGCTCGCAGGCTCGCTGCTGCCGGACTGCTACGCCCCCGCTCTGGTCGCTTGGCCCCACTGTCGCCGCCCGCCGCCCCCGCCCTGCTCTGCTGAGTGCTGTGGCGGTGTGGCCTGCGCCGTTGGCCCGTCGCCCGCCGACCGCCCCCCCCGCTCGATCGCGTTGCGCCGTCGATCACCCGCGCGGCCGCGCCCGGCCCATAGCCTCCGCCACCCTGCTTCAGCCCCTTTGCCGGCGACGAGTACCACCAGTTATGCTCAGCACGAGCTGGAGATGGAGATGGAGGTGGCCAAGTATTCGCGGGGGCAGGGTGCTGACTTGAAGGTAATCCATTATTGTGCTCTTGCAAACAAGCTGCAAGTGTTCTGTTCTACTTCAGGATGTATATATATGCTGGCCAGCTATGCGACTGTCATTTTCTCTTGAAACTGCACATTGATTAGTTTGGTTTTGCAATGGCTTTGTAGGTGCTGAGGGACAAGAAGTTGAAAGGGCAGCTCAGCGTAAAAGAGAAGCTATATGGCCAATCTGCAAAAGCTGCTGCAAGGGCCGAAAAGGTCACCTCTTTTCATTGCATTGTTGTGGATTTGGATTGCAAAAAATGCATTTGGTGTCTGTCTTACTAGAAATCTTAGGTGGACATTATGCGGGTGAAACAAGGCAATCTGATGTTTAGAACCTGTGATTGGCTATTGTATATGTGTGCTATTATACCCCACAATTGATGTTTATCTGTTTTGACTTCAAGGGAATTCAGTTTGGATGAACTGACCAGGTGAGTATTCGCACATACAGGGTTAACATTTTAAGCATTATATGAGTTGCTGAAAGCCTGAAACATTAATGGGAAAAAGGACAAGAAGATCTATATGTAGCTTTTTTTTTTTTGTACATATTGGCTTTCGAAAAGTACTACTGCTGAGCTGAAAAGACTTGCTCTGGAGTAGAGCTTTGTTATCTCAGATCAGCTCCCTTGGACATCGACGCAATCTCTAATATAACACTTCGACTAGCATACCTATAAAAGGATATTATCTTAAATAGAGATATATGTTATGAAAGTAGTATTCCTAATACAGCTAGTAGTGACAATCTAGTCCTCTCAATCTATCTAGATATTTTACTCCATCCATTCCAAATTATAAGACGATTTGGCTTTTCTAGAATCTAGATACATTTCTTTTACTCTGTATTTAGACATATTGTATACTAATTGCATAGCAAAAGCTATGTATCTAGAAATGCCAAAACGTATTATAATTTGGAATGCAGGGAGTAGATATTGATAGTTGAAGAAGGTAAAAAAAAGTTTAACCTAAACTCTTAAAGATAAACCTAGATGGACTTATATCCGTAATAGGAAGTAGCAATTTATGAAATGGCATGCCTACCTTTTTTAAGACAGTATGAGGGGCTCTCTTGCACAACTTAAATATGTTGACATTTTGGATTTCTTAGTTTCATTCACTTTGCTCATGACCTTCGTTTTTGAAGGTTATGCTCTCTAGTTAGCTGTTGTTAATTTTCTTCTTTAATCAATTAACACGCATCTCTCCTGCCCATTTGAGGGGAAAAAAATGCTGTTGGTAAGTTCAAAGATTTGTCCTTGTCTGATTTCTGTTACTCCGTTTTTCAGTGGCTTACGCCTAATGATGGAGGTATTTTAGAGCCTGATCATTTGGAGAAGACATACAGATTTTCACAAGAGAATATATTGATGGAGGTGGATCTTTTGAGTTCAAGAAAACTATTTGATATGATCTTACCTGGTAAATCTTCTAGTCAATGTTAGTGTTCTAAGAAATTATGTCAACATAACTTGTCTGTTGGTCACCTAAACCAGTCGTTAACTGTTTGATAATAACAACCTTGTTGATCCTATATGATCCTTTAGAGTATACAATATCTCAGAACTTGCCATTTTTGCTGATATTTAAAATATTACACATGACACTGTACTGAATCCCGCATGCATGTCCAGTGCCAGTTTTGATTGATCCCCAAATCTTCATATTCAATTTTGTTAACCTACCTTACTATTAACTTATCTGAATATACGATTACTGGCGACCCTTGTATTGTGCAGTACTTGGTCCTTATAATATAGGATACACATCAAATGGCCGCTACATGCTAGTAGGCTGATGAAAAGGCCACCTTGCAATGATGGATATGTTGCATATGGATCTTATCAAGGAATTTGAGGTAAGTTCTTTTACTATTGAAGCATTTCCCTCCATACGGGCTTTACTTCACATACCCTTGTTTATGCCATGTTCAACGTCGAAATATTTCCAGCATCACCCATTTTTGTTGTGCTTCATGGATGATACATTTTGTCTGATTTGGTTTTAATTTTTTTTATAGGTGAGGGAAACTGTTCGTGATGTGACATTCTTGCACAATGAGCCGTTGTATGCAGTAGCTCAAACAAAGTAATTCTTTTTTTTTACTTTCCTGGAACTGTTTACTATGTCATCATTGCTCATGAAATTTTTAACATGTATTAACTGTTGGCTTGAAAAATATGAAATAAAGGAATGTAAAGTTCACAGAAATCACTGTTCACGGTCTCAAATGAGAACATATACCAAATTTTCATGAATTCTGTTGATCAACCAGGTCATAAAATTATTTCCAAATGGTTGCTGCATGTCCCTAAGGATTTAGCTATGGATAAGAGCGCTTGGAGACTAGCAATTAACGTGCCTGAACCGTAATCCTTTTTTTCTTATACCCTCTATGTGTCCTTTGTTTCCTTGTCTCTTTTGGGTTTTATCTCTAGCCTACTCCAACTTGCTTGGGACAAAAGACAATGTTGTTGTTATTGTTGTTGTTGTTGGTTGCTGCATGTCCCTCGTAGAAATATCCTGAGGCCATATTATTTCATGCAACATTCATTTTTGTGAACAACAAGCCTATTTCTTTCAGCTCATTGAACTTCTTGTACATAATCCGAATCTCAATTATGTGAGGTAGTAGCAGCTGAAAATGCCATTTGAGTTCTGAGATCTGATTGATCTGGATTGCTTGTGTGAATTGTTCAGCATTGCTTTACTTAGCCATTGTATTATTCTGTAATTTGAAATGTTTGTTCTAAGGTTAAGATCAAGCAAAATTGTATACACTTGTAGTTGATGCTTTATTATTCTAGGCAGCTCATTATGGCTGTTGGTCTCTGTTTCATGTCTACTATTAATATTTTATAGTTACTCATGAAACATTTTTCAAACAGGTACCCCTACATCTATAATCAACGTGGTACAGAAATTCACTGTCTGAAGGTAAGCATGATGGCAATATCTTTTTGGTGAATATAGGAGTTGTTGATATTTCTGTGATGATACTACTGTTCAAATGTTGTTTTCACATGCTTGGGACTACGTGTCTCAATAACATTGGTTTTTTTCCAGGAACACATACCTCCGTTGGCTAATTTTCCTGTAATACTGAAAATAAAAGTTCGCGTATGTTAAACAATAAATTAGCACACATTCCCTCCGTTCCAAATTGTAAGTTGTTTTAGCATTTCTATATTCATAGCTTTTACTATGTACCTAGATATACATTATGTCTATATATGTAGTAAAAGCTATGCATCTAGAAAAGCCGGAACGACCTACAATTTGGAATGGAGCACTTCACAGTTCAGTCATCAAATGTCCTGCATCCAGGAGACCATCTGCCACTTAATCAATTCAGTACCATCTTTTATTTTCCTTTCAAATCCTGTTGGGTCTTCAAATGAACTCACTAGACGGAATTTCTTTGGAATATAATGCCGTGCACTGATGAGCATTGTAACAGTTCAGCAACATAGATTTTCAGAGATATTACCATTCTCAACCTGTCCTCAATGCATAGACTTGTTATGATGCTAAGCTCAGTGAAAATGCTTTCTATGTTGGCAGGAACATGGGAAAGCACTGAAACTCCAATTTCTGTCTAAACAATTCCTCTTAGCATCGATAAACAGCTTTGGGCAGCTCCACTACCAAGATGTGAGCACTGGTGAAATGGTTGCAAATTATAGGACAGGTCTGGGCCGTACCGATGTTATGCGGGCCAATCCTTACAATGCTGTCATTGGCCTTGCGCATGCTGGTGGCAAAGTTACCATGTGGAAACCAACCAGTGTGAAACCCCTTGTTACCATGCTGTGTCATCCTGGCCCGGTGACTGCTGTTGCATTTGACAGGGGTGGCAATCTTATGGCAACAGCAGGTGTTGACAGGAAGATAAAGATCTGGGATCTAAGGAAGTATGAGGTTGTGCATTCTTACCCAGTGCGTGCTCAGTCCTTGGATTTTAGCCAGAAGGGGCTGTTAGCCTGCAGCAATGGATCTCAGGTGAGATTTTGGTGGGCATGATTATAAGCTTTACATGAAGCATAAAATAATGAAGGGCTATCAGGTTGGGAAGGTTTTGTTCCGCCCCTATGAAGATATTCTGGGGATTGGGCACTCGATGGGCTTTTCTTCCATACTTATTCCAGGATCTGGTGAGCCAAACTTTGATACCTTTGTTGACAACCCCATGGAAACTACCAAGCAGAAACGTGAGAATGAGGTGCATGCTCTCCTTGATAAACTCCCACCAGAGACCATTATGCTCAACCCAAACATGATAGCCACTGTAAGAGCTCCAAAAAAGAAAGAGAAGAAGACCAAGAAGGAGATTGAGGAAGAGATGGAAGATGCCATTGAGGCCGCCAAGAACATTGAGCACAAGAAGAAGACCAAGGGTAGGAGCAAACCGAGCAAGCGGGCCAAGAAGAAAGAGGAAGATGTTTTCAAAGCCAAGAGGCCCTTCCTGGAGCAATCTGATAAGACCTAACAAGAAGCAGCGGATAGGCGAAGAGGTCGAACTCCCAAATGCCTTGCAGCGGTTTGCCAAGAAACCACAATCATAAGCATTGTTAACTGTCATTAGCGGTTATGCATAGCTAGTCAGTCTTTATGATTTAGCTGTCCAGCATATAAATTCCTGCGTGGGGATATGATGCACAGAAGAATGCGCTGAAATTTTGTTCTGAACTATTGATATTCCAGTGAGCATGGCCGTGTCTGCTGTTTTTTATTATTTATTTACTCTTTGGTTCTCGTAGAGTTTATTGCCTTTTTCATTCAAAGTAGATAATTCCTAGGTTTATTGTGGATCATCTAAGGCACTCTGTGTGGTAAAGTACCGAAGAATCAGGAACGAATGCAACTGTCCATTACGCTTTAGCTTTGGTTTTATCTAATCCATGTGGGAAAGGTGGTGCTTGTACAAAATTGCAGTCAAGGTTGATGTAAGCACTGCAGCTACGTATGGACTGAATATGTTATAATCAATGGAGGTACTCTTACCACTACATGCGTGAGGTCAGCAGACCACCATGCATGCAGCAAACCAAACAATATCTTGGTGCATCAGAGAATTAAACTGTCCAGTTCATCCGGCCATCCAAACACCATCGCCATGTAGCCTGTCTCTCTGTAGCTAGACAACCAAACAATATCTTGTTGCATCAGAGTTTCAAACTGTCCAGTTCATCCGGCCATCCATGTAGCCTGTCTTTGTAGCTAGGCAACCAAACATACAGCTCTTGCATGGACTGAACCTGGCCAAGGGGATTGCAACTTGCAATCCGACGTGGATTGATTTGATGTGGGTGAGAGAAAATCTGTATTTCACATCAAAAGACAACTATTTTGAAATTTCTTGTGTGTTCAGCATTCTTGTACGGAGTACGTGGACATCAGGTAGCAGCTTAGGAGACATACAAGCAGAACTGAAAACAGCAAACCAAAAGGACTACCAAACAGAAACGAAGCACTTTGACCACAGGGTGCAGTTTGAGCATATTCTATTGTAAGCACTACTACGCTAAACTGATATTATCACAATGTTAGCCGATGTCTGGCCACAGACGAGACCAGAAGCAGAGCCACCCGCCCGACAAAAGCAAAAACATCACGATGTGGAGTTAAACTGAATAATTCTAGTACATGGATATAGGCTCATGATAGGTTTTCGCCACGGGGTCTTGTGTCGCCACTCCATTCTTGGAAGAAGCATGGTCCATCGTCTTGAGTGAGCTCACCACTCGTCATCGTCATCATCCTGTTGCAAGCAGAGGGAACACAGATTTTTTTAAAGACTGCCCGGACAATGAATTTGGTCCCAACCAAAGGCCTCACATTATGGACTTAGAACAGAATGTGCAAAATGCTATAGATATGGAACTACCCATCTCTGGCATTGTGGAATCCAATCCAATACTACCTACATTCTAGAGCAGCTAATGTAGGAACTTGCTAAAACATATGAGCATTTTTCAGGTGGCAGCATACGTAAACCGATTACGAACATTCAAGACGACGACGACGACGATAACAACATAGCCTTTTGTCCCAAATAAGTTGGGGTAGGCTAAAGATAAAACCCAAAAGATGCATGAAAACAAAGAACACATAAATGGTATAAGAAAAAGATTATAGTTCAGGCACGTTAATTGCTAGTCTTCAAGCGCTCCTATCCATAGCTAAATCCTTAGGGATATTCCACTCCTTAAGGTCTCTCTTAACCGACTCGTCCCAAGTCAGTTTAGGTCGACCTCTACCTCTCTTTACATTATCGACCCGCCTTAGAACCCCACTACGCACCGGTGCCTCAGGAGGCCTCCGTTGGACATGATCAAACCATCTCAACCGGTGTTGAATCAATTTTTCCTCAATTGGTGCCACCCCAACCCTATCCCGAATATCGTCGTTCCGGACTCTATCCTTGCTTGTGTGCCCACAACACCATCGTAACATACGCATCTCTGCAATACTCAATTGCTGGATATATCGTCTTTTTATAGGCCAACATTTAGCACCGTATAACATCATCGGACGAATCGTTGTCCTATAAAACTTACCTTTTAACACTCAATTCTATGCCTAACATCTTCATCAATGTCACCATCCTTTTGTAGCATCGATCCTAAATACCAAAAAGTATCCTTCTTGGCCACCACTTGCCCATCGAGGCTAACGTCTCCTTCCTCATTCCTAGTCGCGCTGAAATCGCACCTCATGTACTCGGTCTTGGTCATACTAAGTCTAAACCCTTTCGACTCTAACGTGTGCCTCCATAGTTCTAACTTCCTATTAACCTCTACCCTAGTCTCATCCACTAACACCACATCATCAGCAAAGAGCATACACCAAGGGATATCACCTTGTATGTCCCTTGTGACCTCATCCATCACCAAAGCAAATAAATAAAGACTCAATGCCGACCCTTGATGTAGTCCTATTTTAATTGGAAAGTCACTGGTGTCGCCATCACATGTTCGGACACACATCACCACATCCATGTACATATCCTTGATGAAGGTGATGTACTTAGTTGGGACTTTGTGCTTTTTCAAAGCCCACCATATGACATTTCTCGGTACTTTATCATATGCCTTCTCGAGGTCAATAAAGACCATGTGCAAGTCCTTCTTCTGCTCCCTATACCTCTCCATCAACTGTCGTAACAAGAAAATTACCTCCATAGTCGACCTACCAGGCATAAACCCAAATTGGTTTTGGGTCACACTTGTCACTCTTCTTAGACGATGCTCGATAACCCTCTCCCAGAGCTTCATCGTATGGCTCATCAACTTAATCCCACGATAATTAGTACAACTTTAAACATCTCCCTTGTTCTTGAAGATCGGTACTAATATACTTCTCCTTCATTCTTCAGGCATATTGTTTGACCAAAAATTTGTATACCTCTTCGCTACCCTCATCATATTCGTCATCATTGACCTCTCAGTTGGACTTGTCGGACTCCTCTTCGTCTTCCTCCTTGGCAAGAGCCGCCTTCTTCGTTTCGCTGGCTGCATTCAGAAAACACACTGCGTCTTCCTCCTTGACAGGAGCCGCCTTCTCCATTTTGCTGGCTGCATTAAGAAAACACATTGGTCAGTGTCCCCGGAAAAAAGCTTCTTTCCAGAAAACTATGATTGATAAGGAACATAGCGAGGTGACAGAACACAACCTTTTTTCAGGTATATAAAAGAAACTGAAAGCTAATCTTGCAGCAACTTGTACTAGCACACATCTTTCCAAATTAAACTGAGGAAATGCCTTTGGATGCTTACACCAAATGCTAACACACTAATGCCAGATATCTACTACAGAAGATGCATGTCACAACAGTGAACCTACCCTTGTTGATCTCTGGTGCCTCTTCTGGTACTGGATGATGAGGACATCGCTTCTTCTTGTGCACCTGCTGATCCTCTCCAAGGCCCAATGACCCGAGCTCGAATGCGTCAACTACATTTACAGGTGAGCTCGTTTTTAAGCGATACTTTTCATACTTTTGAGAATAGATTACTACCTAATGATTTAATATTGCTTAGGAACAATGGAGAGGCTTCTGAAGAACTTGGACGAGGAGTTGGAGACGAGCTGGGCCAGCAAGGGCGTGCAACACAAGCTGATTTCGCGTCTGTCTCGGACTGCCAGACCAGCCTGGACTAGAACTGGTCATACGGACTCATACGGACTCCGTTTTCGACGTTCTACATATGGTTGGAAAGCTAACTTCATAAGGAAGCCAATAGAAGTGGTCTCACGTCAAAACCTCTTCGGAGTCTACGAGAATTGTCGAAGCAAGTCAGCATTCCGAATCTGTCTTGATGCTGCGTCACCTTATTTTGGTCCAATGGGCCATGTATCGTTTATGAGCCTGTTAGTGGGCGCGTCCAGGGTAGACGACGACACTAAGTCCTTTATAAACATACGCCGCCGCCTTCGTTAGGTTTTGGGGGTTTTGCTTAGATTATTCTGTCCATCGACAGCCGCCGTTCATCGGTTTGTGGAACCCCAACTCGAGTGCTTAATCATTCATTTGCAGATTGTCCCATTAATTGAGCTGCGTTCTTTCGAGTTCTTGCTTGTGTTCTTCGTTTCACAGGCAGGGATTAGCCTTCGTGGCGAGGTCAACCGGTTGGAGACACGGTTGATAACCAGAGGAGTCGTGGTGCTAAGATTGCAGGATTCGGGTCTTTGGATCTGAAGCCGGATCGGTGTGTCGTGCTCCACCAAAACGATAGTTATCTCCATCTGACGGAAAATCAGGGAATCACGTCCCCATCACTGGACTTGCTTGCTGCTTCTTAGCAGCAGCACCTGAAGATAAGTGGCAATCACAAGGTTAGTTTTCAAAAAATCTTCTTTCTAGAATACTATGATTGATAAGGAACATAAAGGGGTTACAAAAACCTTTCATTGCAGGGGCCCCTTCAGGACACCTTGCAGATCTCTGAAACACGAATAGGTATATGAGAACGAGTTAAGTTCCCTTATAACAAATGTCGATAGACTAGTTTAACAGAAAACATCCTTGTAGAATGTGGTGTTGCTTCAGTTCAATCTAGAGTTATGTTAAAGCTAGGATATATAATTACTGAAAGAAAAAAAAAAGCTATAGATATACTGGTTTTGTCTGTTAGTGATAGATACATAGAGAAGCAAATTTCAGATGTACCTTGTCAGGTGCCTCAGCTTCATCATCATCACTGGATGAATTACCACCGGAAGACAAGTCGGTAGACCTATAAAGACAGCAAGGAAGAGTTAATTAATCACTTGACTTCACAACCCAATGAGCAAACCAATTAACGTACTAAGCTGTCAGCAGCCAAAGAAAGTGTAAGGGTCTTACACTTCAGAATCAGTATCAGAATAATCAGACATGAACTTCACGACTTTCTCATTTTTCTCGCTAGCACTGGAATCAGAGTCCTCTGCTATGGGATCCTAGCAATTGAAAATGGTAAGCATATATGATACGCACATAGCAAACTGATAGCAGAAGAAAAAACCAATGAAGCTGGTTTGGAAAAAGCAGAAACATAAGGTTAATTGGACACAAGGGTGGTACCTCTGGATATACATAGTATTGGGAACCCAGCCAGAACCTGCAAGCGTCAATATCATTGTACTCTGTTTCCAGAGTAATGCTTTCTTCGACCAAAGTCTCTGAGCGTCGATGGTAGAAAAATCTCAGTTTGGCATGAGGTGAAGCAGCACCGACAAAATCAAGGTTTGGCAAGTTGTCCTTGAACTTCAGAATATGATACTCAGCCCCTATGCACACATCGTTGTCCACATAAACCAAAGAATGCAGGACTCTGGCTGTCCTCAACAGGTAGTTGCAGAAGTCAATGGTGCGTAAGTCAAAGGCAAAGTCCCATAGAACAATTTCCTGCAAGGTACGGTTTAGACACTCGATTTCAGTGCCAGGTGGAAGGAGCCCTGGACCATTCTCTTCAGTTGCAAAATGGTTGTTTACAATTCTCTGCATATTAGAAACAGGTTAGTATACCACACACACACACACACACACACACATGAATGCAGCAGGGAGAAACTGGAGAAATACCTTGATGTGAAGTCTCTCCAGTAATGGAAAGCAGTACAGGAAGTCCTTCATCCTTCTGGAATTAATTCGAAGCACTTGTAGACAAAAGACCTTAACTGTCCTCAGCTGGGTGAGAAGAGAGGTTGCAACAGATCTCTACATATACATACATACACCTCAGTTACGATAAAAAAGACATGGAGACTGATCATAAGGAGAAAAAATGAAACAATATATGATTAAGACCGGTGCATATCACCTCAAAGC
>CM041638.1:1701674-1721188 GCA_023333625.1 Bothriochloa decipiens | reverse complement strand
TGGCTAGATGGACACTGTGCATCTAAAGACACACCAAATCAGATCTTCCCTCTGTTAAAAATTGATGTCCTAAGATGCACGTTCTATTTCATGTAGTCTAACTATAAGATACTACGTTACATGTTCCATTATAGGTAGTGTAATAACTAATTCAGAACTTCAAGGATCGAGAGATTAAACTTGCCTTTATTGTAAGCACAAATAAGCAGAGCGTAGTTGATCAAGGATCCTAGCCAATCCAGCCAAGAAGCACTACAACATAATAGTGGCTAAGTAAAAAGACATCCAATAATAATTGCTCCCTACTGTTACAGAAGCAAGCAGCTAGGATATTCAGCTATACCTCTTGTCACGAGCTAATGCAAGTGAATATGGTTGGCATGGTTTTATTACCAAGTCCAAGGCAAAGATATCAGTACAAGAAAGAATCGTTGAACATAGCTGAATCCTATGACACACAAACACCATTTAACTGGACCAATATTGAGCATCGATCAATTTTTCCATAAGATTTGATTTGTGCTCCAGGTCAACGAAGAACTCAAAGAAACAAACATACATAATCGATAATCTTGGAACGGAAGCTTGGCTGATGTGGATCTGTTAACGTGTTCCCATCATGTTCCATGACTAAAGCCCAAAAAAAATCAATCCTGAAGAACTCGAACACAAGCCTGAGATATTAGGAAACAAATCACAAGCTCAGCTATCTATCTAATTGCCGTACACTGTTTGTACACTCTGTTTCCATGTCAATTGAAAGAAGCAAAGGGATTGCTGAGCTGTTGAAATGGGGAAAAGGTACGTATAATTTGCATCCTTGCTAAAGGAAATACATATTTTTTTCACCAGCTCAATTTGTGTATTGAATGACTCTATAAAACAACAGGTCCGTGAACCTTTACCGCAACCACAAGCTCTCTGGAAAAACTTAACCATAAAATCAGAGAACTAAAAGTTATTATGAGTGTGACCATTCTGTTGTCTTGGCTGAAAAACCTAGGAAAGGAGGGGAAGAGCATGACAAGTTCAGATTTCTGTACCTGATCATCTGAAAAAAGCATAGGCTTGTAAAAATTCGATGGCCTTGGAACCAGCACCAATAATAAATCAATATATATGGAGCAGCACCTCGTTCTGAATGTTAATCTTTCAGGCATTCTAATACTTCGAAAAGCAGATAACTATATAGATTACTTAAGTTGATATATTTGGATAATGTTGTCAGTAAACAAATTTCCGGACCATGTTGAATGAGATTAAAGATGCATAATTGAAAAGGCAAAACATGTTACCACTGAAGATGATCTAGAGCAACAGTTCCTACAGGTATTTTGACAAACAGAAGGTGAGCACGAGACATGGCATTCAGAGATTTGACAGAGATGAACCAGGTTAATCACAACAGGTAGGACAGGATCAGATCAGTAGGTGGGTATGTTGCCATCCACAGGGGTTTCATCCTAAAATATCACAAGATTCGAAGGAGTTGCATCGGTTGAAGACATGCAGGCAATTGAGCTGTAAGAGACTGAGGTCAACACGACTCACCATGGCAGAATGAAGTATTTCCGTTGTGCACAGACGCTTCGAACGAAGGCACTCACGGCGAGGACGACAGCGCAGGGGCATGGAGAGGTGCCAAGGCCGCACAGGCGCGCTGCGCGCACGGCGAGGACGACAGCGCGGGCGACCAGGGCAAGGACGACGTCGCGGGTGCCCACGGCGAGGACGACGGCGCAGGGCCAATGACGTGCGGGCACGAACGGAGAGGACGACGGCGCGGGCGTGACGTGAGTACCTTGCAGTTGATCTCGTGGATTGGCCCCTGGCATCCTGGAAGTCGGGCACGAAGGACGACGGCGGAGCGAACTCCAAGAGGAACGGAGGCCAGATGCAGTTGCGCCAAATTTGAGATCGTGGAGGAGGCCAATGCAGACCACGCAGTTCCGCCAGGTAGAACGCTTCCATCCTCAACTGGGATGCGTCGGCGTGGCGGGTGAGGAAGCCGAGCGGCGGATCGGCCCGGGTTGTTGGCGGCGCCCTTGGCCCCGGCTGAGCGTATCTTCGGCGGCGGGAGAGGGCGTGCGACGGGCGGTGGTTCGCGCTGCGTCGGCTCGAAGGTAGGAGCAGGCCAGCGGTGGGCGGACGGGGAGTTGCGGAGGGAGGCGGTTGGGGCCGGCGCCTTGGCCTCGGCGTTCGTGGGCGGTCAGCGGACGGAGTTGCGGAGGGGGAGACGTGCTCGGGGCGGTTTCAAGGAGGAGTGGCGGGCGGGGAAGGCGGGTGGTGTTACGGAGTCGCGGGAGTCATTACGGAGAGGTGAAGCGATTAGTGCTAACAGGTGATGACATTTGGGTCTTTTTAGGAGTAAAAGAAAAAGATTATGAGTTGCAGAATCAGCCGAAAAGAATTGATCCCAGGAAGCTGAAGGGCTCAGTATGGTAGCTATGCTTTCATGGCTAAGAGATATCAGGGTAACTCGAGGCTGGAGAGATCTTGGAGCCAAAAAGGGAAGTTGGACCCAAATTGGCTAGGCTACTGGTTCTATGTGCAAACTCTATGCATGTGACGCACTCGGAAAGCAGGACACGATTTCCGCTAGCCTCCGTCATGACATCGATGAAGACTTGCAAGTCACCATGTGTAAGTATATAATTTGGCGACCAACCAAATCTAGGCCACCACAACTAATGGTAATGGACGCCAGACTAAATGAATTTATAGCCCTAGTGCCCAATTCATCAAGAATCAATCACTTCGTGGAACAATACCACCGGTTTGGAATGTAGAACCAACAAACAAACAAATCCTTATCAATTTACTGCATGCCTTTCTTAAATACAACTTCTCGCTGAACCGAATTAATTGCCTCACAATATATTGTACTCCAGTAAGTAGTAACTAGTAAGTAACCCATACAACCAGGTCCCGATTTCTCAGCCACGTAGTATGTCTGTACAGAGCTCAGAAAATATTGGAGAAACCGAAAAATGTTACACCATGGTAGAAAAAACACTCGAGCGTTTCTCAACCCAACGGGTTGACTCGCATCTTGTACATGTACTTGTACAATACAAGGTATAAAGAATGTTGAGTTTATAAGCAGCAGCAGCCCACCAAACACGTTCCCAGCCTAGGTACAAAATTAAACACAAAGCAAACACACAAGCAAGCCCCGTCCCATCCCCAGGTGTGGAGTAGAGGCCCATGCCAAAAAAAGGTCTCCCCCCTGTACATGTGTATATATCTGCAGTAAGGGGCACAAGCACATGACCTCTATGAATATGTCTGTCCCATGTTTCGTCGGGCTGCTGTTTGTGGTCTCTGTCGATTTAAACGGCCCGGTTCTAAAGGGGTCCTCATCATTGAACGCGTACCCCTGGCTGTTGTAGTCACTGCTCTTCATCGAATCAAACCTCGCAAACCGGTCGTCTCTGTCATGGTCGCTGCTGCTGTTCATGGAATCGTACCTCATGAAGCTGTTGCCACCACCCTGATCTGAAGTGCCGCGGAAGGAATCAAACCTCGCAAAGGTGTCATTGCCACCATTGTCAGCATTGCTCGTGAAGGATGAGTCTCGAGAAGCTGTCGCGCTGTCCAAAGGAATTGTTCTCTTGCATGCCGAATGAGCTGTACTGAGACATGGTGTCGAATGAATCATCTCCTGCTTCGCTGTACCATGGTGTGTAGCTTGCTTTGTACATTGGGGTACTCGGAACCGAAGAATCAAATAATCCCTTTTGCTCTTTGCCATACATGCTGCTGGCAGTAGGAGTTTCTGCTCTACTTAGCCCAGAATCAAACAGTGATCTCTGCATTGGAGTGCTTGGAAAAGAGTCAAAGAATGGTTTCTGTGTCGGCGTGCTCGGAACAGAATCAAAAACAGATCTCTGCACCGGTGTACCAGGAATGGAATCAAAGAGTGAATTCTGCATCGGCGTGCTTGGGACAGAATAATCAAAGATTGAGTTCTGCATCGGTGTACTAGGAACAGAGTAATCAAAGACGGATTTCTGAACTGGCGTGCCTGGGATGGAATCAAAGATGGATTTCTGAACTGGCGTGCCTGGGATGGAATCAAAGAAACGTTTCTCCATTGGAGTACCAGGAACAGAATGAACTACCAGAAGAGGAACCTCCAGTTCTTATCGGGGGAAGACCTTGTGGCCCAAAGAAGAGATCTGAATTACCATTCTCACCATCCTGAGAAACAAATCAGAGGTAAGTGCTAGATAGTGCAGTTTGGGTGCAACATAACAGTATGACACGACATCAGAAAGAATGAACAGAGTCCAACCTTATGACCAAAGTTCCTTAGAGAGTCATTATCCATGCCATGATCAAAAGATGGGCCCCATGAGTGTCCATCATGGGTTTTATCTCCATGAGTAGGGGAAACCATTGCTCCACAGTTGCTGTAAAATTCACCAGTGCAATAAGATAGCTTTGCATAAACAAAACACTCATAAATACTATAAAACTGAGTGGGGTCAATATTTCGACACAATATTCGTCCCTCAAGATTCCCTTCCAATGAAAAGGTTAATATGCTATATTTCCAGCATGCAAGAAGCGTATTTCACATGAAATAATCAGGAACTAAATTTCCTATACCAGCTAGACAACAATACATTGCGTAAACAAAGCAAACAAAGCACAGGCAGAAGCCTGGCTTTTAGGATAAGCCAATGGCCTATAAAGTTTAAGCTACATGCAAGATCATGCCTGAACCTGTAACATTTTTTCACCAAAAGAATAGACAAAGAAGCTTAGCTGCAAGAACTTACAGTTGTATTCAAACTAGATGGCATTCACAAACAATATTTCTTTTTCTCTAGCAAGAGATGTGTATCTATAATATAAGATGAAAAGCAGAATCTGTACCTGATACTCTCAGTGGCACGTGGTGAGACATCATTTGTTCCAGATTGTTTTTTATCACATTCATCTGTAGAACCATCCTTTTTGTTCTTGACAGGACTAACTGGATGATTTTTTGCTGACTCTGGTTTGCTATTTGATGGTGTTGCTTCAGGTTCGACTGCCTGCTCCGCAGCAGCGGCAGCAGATTTATCACCCTTATTGTCTTCTTTTTCTGTTGATGCCCCATTTGTAGATGCTTTAACATCTTCAGTAGGTTGATTCTTTGGTACAATGGGAGGCTCCACTTCAACTGTTAGTTCCTTTATTATAGAGAATCCTGGATAAATGCAAGCACAGCAGCATATATAGAGTTTAATATGCAAATGGTCAACATAAACACGCATTCAATGATGGACATGGTGGCAGGATCAAGATTCAAACTACATACCTTCATCTCCAAATCTATCCCATTCTTCATCCCATGAAGCAGCTGTCTCCTGTATTCCTGGTTGCCAACCTAAAAATGACAAATAGAGGCAAAGAGCAAGATCTCATTAAGCAACTGGGAATTGGGATAGAAACAAATTAGATCTTGCAATGAACAGTGCATCTTATACAAAAAAAGATTAGCAAGAGCTAGTTAAGATTGCTTGAGTGAACATAGATATTATGATGCAAGTAAACATAATTTAAGATTGATTTTAGTATTTTACATTGGCTCATAGCTGACAGATAGTTTGACCAATTGAGGAAAAATTGATTCAACACCAGTTGAGATGGTTTGGCCATGTCCAACGGAGGCCTCCTGAGGCGCCGGTGCGTAGTGGGGTTCTAAAGCGGGTCGATAATGTAAAGAGGGGTAGAGGTCGACCTAAACTGACTTGGAACGAGTCGGTTAAGAGAGACCTTAAAGAGTGGAATATCCCTAAGGATTTAGCTATGGATAGGAGCGTTTGGAGACTAGCAATTAACGTGCCTGAACCGTAATCTTTTTCCTTGCACCATTTATATGTTCTTTGTTTCCATGCCTTTTTTGGGTTTCATCTCTAGCCTACCCCAACTTGCTTGGGACAAAAGGCTATGTTGTTGTTGTTGCTGCTGCTGCTGCTGCTCATAGCTGACAGATAGGGAATTAGTGTACAGTGTCCATTTAAACAAGAAACAAGCAAATGTTGGATAGAAGCTTAAAAACAAAAGGATAGAACAAGTACCAAAAGGAAGCTCCACTAAAGTAGTTGGCTTAGCTCTCAATCCATATCTCTTGCATTGCTCATTCAAAGATTTAACAAGCTCCTCAAGATCTGACTGCATCTTATTAGCCCGCTCCTATAAACAGAGGGCAAAGAAGATCTTACAACAGAATAACAGATGTAAAAGCATGATGCAATGGAAGATATTGGATGAACAAAAAAAAAAAAAAACAGACCTGAAGCTTTTTATCACTTTCATCCCCTTTTTGCAGCTTAACTATGGCATTATAAATTTCCAACTTCTTCTCCTGCAAACATACAAAAAAAATAATATGATTACAGCCAGATCTCGAGGATGAAGTTGCCAGCATTCTAATAGAATCACAAATATACCTGGATCTCACAGAAAAACCAATCAGTTGCTAGATTTGGTGTGGTTGAATTAGTATGGTTTATCCCAGAGGGACCATTTCCCATGGGTGGCCTTGAAGCAACTCCCTGACCATGAGCATTTGGAGGTTGTGGTGGACTGACCTGTGGATTTGACGATGCACCAGGAAGCCCTTGTGTTCATGGCAGGATTCTGTTGAACAGGACCTGGTGCAGGATTCTGTTGAACAGGACGTGGTGCAGGACTCTGTTGAACAGGACGTGGTGCTTGAGTGGCATTCAGGAGGCTAGCTACGCTATTTGTCTGAGGATCAGCTGTAGAAACATTTATCCGAGGAGCGGGTATTTTTGCAGCAGCTGGTCCAAATAATGCTGATTTAACAATATCAGGTGTCAATTCTCGGCCGCTCTGAGCTACTATGACGAGTTTGAGTGAATTGAAGAAGTCTTCGCGCCCAAGAAAACCAGGCCAGTTTCTATCAGCATACGTCCAAATCTGAACAAGAGAAAAATACAAAGCTATGAGTGGAATTAAATAGAATTGAAGTGTGCAATTTAATAGTATTTGAATTACTAATAGTAATAACAGCATTCCAATATGTTGCATTCTGCAAAAAAAAAATTGTGATTGATTGCAGAGTAGATTTGGATAGCAGAAGTGAAATGTGCGGGTCTGCTGAGGTCCAAAGAACAGGCTGGTGACCATTTCCTCCAACTAACACACAAAATGTGCTAAATATTTAATATAAATAAATGAGAAAAAAAGGTCCACAGGTTTTGGAACAGCAATTAACTAAGTAGTCTTGTAGTCCGCTCAGAGTGGATCGCAATAGCATATTAGGCTCTTGCACCCAAATGGAAAGCCCCAATCTGTGGCCTAAACCTCGGTTCTCGAAACTTGCTAGTAAGTAAGCAAGCACAACGGTAGAAACCCCGATCTATGTTTCAAGCTTAAATGAATCGATGAGGCAACGATGGTATACAGATTACAGATACAGAACAAGCAAATTGCGAGCTAGAGTTGCTAATTACACTGCTGGATCCAGGCAGGAGTAGCAGCAGACATCTAAGCACGAGCACGAAGCACTGAAAAGCAACTAAAGTTGATCCGCTCGGGCAAGGCGGTGGTGGTAAGGACTAGAACACAGCGACATCCACCCATAAACCACAATGAGCAGTGCAGGCTCCAAATCTCGGCTCCCGTAGCCGATGGGCGCCCGGAATTCCGACCGAGCAACTAGCCTGCGCCGACCAGGCACCCCGCGGTTCGAACCACACGGGCACGGCCGGCCCTGAGGGCGGGCCGACGGGGCGGCCGCCCGGGCCCCCCAATCCCACGGGTCCCCATCTCAGGTATACTGTATAATGTGCGGTTAAGATCTCAGCAGCGAAGAATTTGCGTCGTTCCTGCTTGATAGCCTACAGGTGCCGCTCTCAGGATTAACAAAGTGCAGGTCATTTTCAGACTGTGACTGAACGCACGAAGGAACAGCTAGCAGATCGCCGAGGCAGGAGCCGCGCGCGCGGCAGGGCGCTGGGGAGGGGAGATCTGAGGTTCACCTGTGCGAGGACGGGCTGGGGCAGGCCGGAGCCCTTGAAGAAGGCGACGGCCTCCTGGCCGCTGATCCGGCCGTCGCGGTCCAGATCCGCGCGTGGAAGAAGGCGTCGAAGGCCGCCTCCATCGGCCCCCGGGTGGGGGGCGGGGGCGGGCGCGCGGACGGGAGGGTGGGCGACTAGGGGTGGACGTCGCCGGCGGCGAGGGCCACCGGCCGGCGAGATCGGCGGGGGAGTGTGTGCTGGTGGTGCTGGGTGTGTCGGCGTGCGGTGCCTCCGACTCCCTCTCTCCGACTGCTGTCTTGTGCCCGGCCCGTCCGGAAATGTGTTGACCTTAGCTGGAACCCCCTCTCCCTCAGGGGGCTTTTCTGTAAAACTGCCCGTACCGGTGCTAAGAGCAATTTGAATGGGCCTCCCATATTCTAATTTTTAGTAGAAAAAACTGCTGAAAGTTAGTTTCAGACCTTTGTGTATGGCTCATCATCGTCGACCGTCCGTGCTCTGCATTTCACCACGTACAGGTACGAATTACTACAAAGCAGATGCAGTGCCTTCCTACGTCCTAGGTAGGAAGTCTATCTCGTATATATACGTAGACACAGGTAGGTGTATGTGCTTGACAGATCTCCAAGTCTCAAATAGCTTGCAAACTAAATGCATGAGAGAGCTTTATCTATCAAATTTTATAGAGAAGTTGGTTTGTGCTGATCCACGAAATAATTCTTTAATTAAAATGAATTAGGAGTCTAGGAACTCATAAAGTATCTCCTTAATTCTAATTCACTTCTCACATATAATCATCCTAGAGAATCCAAAAGTAATCACTTGTATCATAGAGAATCAGGAGAAGGAGCTCTACCAAATAGACTCTTAGCTCTAGCTCCCTTATTCTCTGATATAGTGCTGATTTTGTTAGGGAGTGGGTGAAAAGTGGTTATATGGTCAGTATTAAATATACAGAGCCGCAAGGAGCAGCCTTTTTTTAGTTTCCTGTTCATGTGTTAATGAAAAAAATATTCTCGTCTTATCACTATCATAATCTATACAATTTTTTTGCTATTTGGCTAAGGACAGGAGGTAATCACGTGTATACGTACACAAAGTGGGTTTGTTTTCTCTGTTCCGTTCATCTCTGCAACTGCAAGTGGGCCACCCTCACTGACGGTCTGAAACAAGAAAACAAGAAGTCGACGTGGAGGGGAAGGGCAATGGATCGGGCGGCTTCCTACACCTCGTCCTTAATCACCAACCCGAGCCGCCATCGATTTCCTCCCTTCTCGCCTTCTCCTTCTTCGCTTCCCCCCGACTCTCCTCTAGAGGCGTCTGCTGGCCCTCCCAATCTCTTCCGCCCAGCTGCCTGCTCGACGCGATCCCGCCGGCAGCCATGGATCCCTACAAGGTACTGTTTTGTTTTCTCGATTACGAGTTCTTTCTCCATCGATTTCGCCCTATCTACTAGATCCTCAAATCAATTTCGCATCTTGTTTCCTTCCGCCCGCCCTTGATTTGATTGATGATGCGCTCGCTCATCTGACTTTCTTCCTTCTTGCAGCACCGCCCGTCTAGCGGAAGCAACTCCAGCTTCTGGACCACCAACTCCGGCGCCCCCGTCTGGAACAACAACTCCGCCCTCACCGTCGGACAGCGAGGTCAGGCTCTGCTCTGCTGCCTCCATTAGTCCTTTCCCTTTTCCCTTATTGCACGATCCTGTATGTATCATATATGTGTTTGATTCGTTTGGGATTCATGCAATACGTGATCTGTGCTAGCCTTGGCCTTGCCATGGGGAATTAGTCCTTCTGTGGCTGCTAACGGCTGTGATCCTGCACCAGTTTTGCACTGTGGAAGCTTGGCTGTAGCAGGATTTGGCCTCCGATTCGTTCAAAGCTTGCGGCTTGATGTGCTTGCGGTTCACTTCCAGTGAATAATTTTGCTGCTCTCTATATACGGATTGATTCATCTGTCAAATATAATTTTGTCGATGAATTTGAGACTTGCTTATTGTTCCTGTGCTGCCCAAAGGTCTTATTCCTTGGATCAGCTGTTGAGTGAAACTTTTGTCCTGATATTTCTGTCAGTCGCTGTCATACCATTAAATTGCTTAAGGGAAACAAAGTACCTATCCATTAAGAAATGCCATCATGGAGTCATAGTGACAATCTTAGGTGAGGGGAAGTTGCAGGGTAGTAAAGTCGAGAAAGGGTAATCACAGTTGATTATTACTAGTGCAGTATATTTACTTTTGACAGTTGCCTGGGCTAGTGCTGAACCACTACCAGAAAGCATAACGGCTTTTCTCTGCTTGTATGGCAGAACTTTGAAAGTGATTGCAAGTCCAGTTTGGTTCTTCTGAATGTCAGTCATTGTCACAAAAGGTGTCCATCAATTGCAGGAACAGGACACGTACACCTATCTGTAACCAATATATGTTTCTATCAGTGATGTCAGAAAAATGAGCAGCCTTCTGTTTTAGGAGTTTGTTTTATTGACTACCTGCTTCACTTTCTGTTATGGTGTTATTAGCAAACAATCGCTGACTTATGTTATGTTCTCCTTTGACAGGACCCATCCTACTTGAGGATTATCATCTAATTGAAAAGCTTGCTCAGTTCGACAGGGAACGTATCCCTGAACGTGTTGTGCATGCACGGGGAGCCAGTGCCAAGGGTTCCTTTGAGGTCACTCATGATATCTCTCACCTTACATGTGCTGATTTCCTCCGGGCTCCTGGGGTCCAGACACCTGTTATTGTCCGGTTCTCTACAGTTGTGCATGAGCGTGGAAGCCCTGAGACCTTGAGGGATCCACGTGGTTTTGCTGTCAAGTTCTACACCAGAGAGGTACTGAGGATAAATTTTAACTCAACTCCATGGGGAAATAGATATCTTAACTGTTCTTTTTTTTTTGGTTATGTCTTAGAAAGAAACATTCTTTTTAGAACTGTTGTGAGTTATATGACACATCTTGGCAATTTTTTTTTCTGTCGATGTATGCATCCATCAAATCAAAGAAAGTAATATGAAACGTTTAGCTAATTTCAGCTATTGGTTTAATTTCTAGTTACTTAATGTGTACTTTAACCCTGTAGATGATGTCTTGGCATGAGCTGTTATTCAGATGAACTGATAATTCTAGGTTATATTTTACTCATCGAAATGACTATCTTTCCTTTTTTTCCATAGTTGAAAGCTACCACATTCTTCTATTTATAGGACTTGGCAATTGTTCTTTTACCTTCTAATTTGAACTTTTACAAAATCAAATTCTGATTACCTATTTGTGACACAGATATAAGTGTCGTTTCCTTAAAAAGAATTAACACACTGTGGCTTCAACGCTCCATAATGTGTACATGGATGATCAGAGTCTCAGCAGAAAGAGAATAATCAAAGATATTTTGTAACTGAACCTGTCTCTGTCCAGTTCCACGTACAGATTGCTTTGTTGTTTGTTTACTTTTTACAGTTGTTGATGCCTTATAGGACCCTTCTTTTTCTCACACTTTACACTTTACAGTTGGCATTGACCTTTTTATATCCAAAGGGATAGTATCTTATTATTTTCTTCATGCCTTTTTCAGGGTAACTTTGACCTTGTGGGTAACAACATGCCTGTATTTTTCATACGAGGGCGTACCCAGTGCCGTAGGCTACCGCACTGCGGGGTCTGGGGAAGGGAAAATAGCTAGCAGCCATCCCTGCACAAATGTGTAGAGGCTGGGGCTTGAACCCTGGACCTCTTGGTCACAGGCGGTAAAGCTCTACCTCTCGTATTTTTCATACGAGATGGGATGAAATTCCCAGACATGGTCCATGCTTTCAAGCCAAACCCAAGGACCAATTTGCAAGAGAACTGGAGAATAGTAGATTTCTTTTCCCACCACCCAGAGAGCCTACACAGGTTCACCTTCCTCTTCGATGATGTTGGCATCCCACTCAACTACAGGCACATGGAGGGCTTTGGTGTCAATACCACACCTTGATCAACAGGGATGGAAAGGCTCACCTTGTGAAATTCCACTGGAAGCCTACTTGTGGCGTGAAATGCTTGCTTGATGATGAAGCTGTGACTGTTGGAGGTACTTGCCACAGCCATGCAACAAAGGATCTATATGATTCCATTGCAGCTGGGAATTACCCTGAATGGAAGCTCTACATCTAGACTATTGATCTTGACCACGAGGATAAATTTGACTTCGACCCGCTTGATGTCACCAAGACCTGGCCTGCGGATATCATCCCTCTGCAACCTGTGGGACGGTTGGTCCTGAACAAGAACTCCGATAACTTCTTTGCAGAGAATGAACAAATTGCCTTCTGCCCAGCGATTATTGTCCCTGGAATCCACTATTCTGATGATAAGCTGCTCCAGACAAGAATCTTCTCCTATGCTGATACCCAGAGCCACCGTCTTGGCCCAAACTATCTGATGCTTCCTGTGAATGCACCAAAAAGTGCCCACCACAACCATCACCATGAAGGGTTCATGAACTTCATGCACAGGGATGAAGAGGTACTATGCTATTTTGAGGGTTCTTTTCTCCTTTTGCATGCAAGTCTGTTAGGATGCATCTCACATACTGACATAAGTAACATGTAGGAGTGACCTAGCACTTACATCTACCTACTCTATTTCTTTAGGTGAACTACTTCCCTTCAAGGTTTGATCCTGTCCGTCATGCTGAGAAGGTCCCTATTCCTACCCGTGTTCTAACAGGCTGCCACGAGAAGGTGTGTATTACAGAGTATGTTTAAATTTTAACAGTGCCTTTATGTTACAATATTATGTGCTATGGTGGGCTTGTGGCTATATCGTTGCACCATATAATGGTGAAGGTGAATTGCTGTTAGAATTTTTCTTGATTCTGAGAACCTGGCTTGTGCTGTTGAAATCTGCAGTGCATCATCCAGAAGGAGAACAACTTCAAGCAGGCTGGCGAGAGATTTCGATCCTTTGACCCTGCCAGGTTTGCCCCCACACCTCATGATTATTGGTTTAGAGGCATAGAAGGACTTTAAGCTGCTGTTTGCTTAATTCAAGTGTTTGGTATTGTGATGCAGGCAAGACCGGTTCATCCAGCGATGGGTTGACGCACTGTCAGACCCTCGTGTTTCCCATGAACACCATACCATTTGGCTTAACTACTGGTCTCAGGTATTCATTTTGTTGTTGTTTGTTTTGGTAAAGTGCTCAGTGGCCACTTGGGCAGTCGCTAACCATGTACAAGAGCTGTGGACATTCACATGTTTTATCTTGGGACCTGTGCGCTGCAGTGTGATGCGTCTCTTGGCCAGAAGCTGGCTTCTAGGCTGAACCTGAAGCCGAACATGTAAGATTGACAAGGAAGAAAGCAGGCGCCGGTGCCCGAGGATGCAATTATGCAACACAACAAGGAGCGTGTGATGTTGAGAATGGCTGTTACGCCCATATAATCGAATAAACAGGGATGTGCGCGTCCTAGTATGCTGATGATCGGTGGTGGTTTATATCCTGGAACTTTTGGTGTACACTCATCTTTTCTGGAAAGACGTAATAATAAAGAAGAATGTGTCAATGTGGTGGGCAACGGTAGCAAACGATGTTATGGTTGTAGTTTACGGTGGCGTTGTTTTTTGTCGCCTGTAATACAAAAGCCTGCTGTTTGCTCGCCTGTCTATAAGAAACAGTGATGAGTATGTTTTTGACGGTTTATTTACTACTACATATCTCTGTTGATCACGATCGTATAGAATGTGTGGTGGTTGCAGCATCAGAACTCAGAAAGCAACGACAGAAACAGCAAAGGGTCCTATCCCCACCTAAGGGGGTCTCTTTGAACAGAATTCAGAAAAGCAAAGGGAGAAGAGAAACAGTAAGGAGCCCATATAATGGGTATCATGGAACGCAGAATTCTATAAGAACCATACAAGAATTTTACTGGAAGCTAGTCTAATTTGACAGGATTTTAAGAGGATCGTATAAGAATTTTATTGAAATTGGTTTAAGTTGTCTTTCAACCAAGGACGACCAACTAGCAAAGCAAGCGTTGGGTTATCCAAGTCACGGTTAAATGCACTCGTTTTGACCAGTCTGGCTCAATGCTGTTTAAAATCATCTTTCTTTTAAGGATATTTGAAATCATCTTTCGTTTTGACCATATCAGCCAAATAGGCCTGGGTCACTAGGGCCATAGCCCATGGCCCCAGGTATGTCGCTACTCGTGGCCCCCAAGTATAGCCCAGTATATTTTTGGCCCAACAGGCCAGCAATCAATCTTCTTCGAGAGTTGGGCTCTGGCCCGAGCGTCGCGAGTTGCGCCGCCGCCGTCTTTGCCTGCCTTGTCGCTCGGACGCTCGCGCCGCCGCTCGCAGGCTCGCTGCTGCCGGACTGCTACGCCCCCGCTCTGGTCGCTTGGCCCCACTGTCGCCGCCCGCCGCCCCCGCCCTGCTCTGCTGAGTGCTGTGGCGGTGTGGCCTGCGCCGTTGGCCCGTCGCCCGCCGACCGCCGCCCCGCTCGATTGCGTTGCGCCGTCGATTACCCGCGCGGCCGCGCCGGCCCATAGCCTCGCCACCCTACTTCAGCACCTTCGCCGGCGACCAGCACCACCAGTTACGCTCAGCACGAGCTGGAGATGGAGATGGAGGTGGCCAAGTATTCGCGGGGGCAGGGTGCTGACTTGAAGGTAATCCATTATTGTGCTCTTGCAAACAAGCTGCAAGTGTTAATCATTCTTTTCTACTTTAGGATGAATATATATGCTGTCCAGCTATGCGACTGTCATTTTGTCCTGAAACTGCACATTGACTAGTTTGGTTTTGGAATGGCTTTGTAGGCGCTGCGGGACAAGAAGTTGAAATGGCAGCTCAGTGTAAAAGAGAAGCTATATGGCCAATCTGCAATAGCTGCTGCAAAGACAGAAAAGGTCGCCTCTCTTTCTATTGCATGCATTGTTGTGGATTTGGATTGCAAAATATGCAACTAGGTGAACATTATGCGGGTGAAACAAGACAATCTGACATTAAAAACATGTGATTGGTTATTGTATATGTAGTATGCTATTCTACCTCACAATTGATGTTTAGCTGTTTTGAATTCAAGGGAATCCTGTTTGGATGAACTGACCAAGTCAGTATTCGCAGATACAGGGCTAGCATTTAGCATTATTTGAGTCGCTGAAAGCCGGAAACATTACTGGCAAAAAGGACAAAGCCTCAGGAAGATGTCTGTAGCTTCTATTTTTTGTACTTATTGGCTTGCTAAAAGTACTATTGCTGAGCTGAAAAGACTTGCTCTGGAGTAGAGCTTTGTTATCTTAGTCAGGTCCTAGCTCTTCGTCTGAGCGGAACTTGGACATTGATGCGGTCTGTAATATAACATTTCGACTAGCAATATGTATATTATCTTAAACAGAGATATACAATATGAAAGTAGTATTCCACTATTCCTAATAAAGCTAGTAGTGCCAATGTAGTCCTATCAATCTATATAAATAAATATTATACTCCATCCATTCCAAATTGTAAGACATTTTGGATTTTCAAGGTACTTTTCTTTTACTCTGTATTTAGACATAGTGTATATCTAAGTGCATAGCAAAAGGGCTATGTATGTAGAAATGAGAAATGCCAAAACGTCTTATAATAAGGAGGTAGTAGACATTGATAGTTAAAGATAAAATAAAGTTTAACCTAAAGATAAACCTAATGGACTTATATTTGTGATAAGAGGAAGTAGCAATTTGTGGCATGGCATGCCTATTTTGTTGAAGACAGTATGAGGCGTTCTCTTGCATAACTTAAATATGTTGAACTTTTAGATTTCTTTGTTTGATTCACTTTGCTCATGACCTTCATTCTTGATGGTTATACTCTGAATTAGCTGTTGTTAATTTTCTTCTTTAATGAAATAACATTTGTCCTTGTCTGATTTCTGTTACTCCGTTTTGCAGTGGCTTATGCCTAATGATGGAGGTATTTTAGAGCCTGATCATTTGGAGAAGACATACAGATTTTCACAAAAGGATATATTGACGGAGGTGGATCTTTTGAGTTCAAGAAAACCATTTGATATGATCTTACCTGGTAAATCTTTTAGTCAATGTTTGTGTTCTAAGAATTTCTGTCAACATAACTTGTATGTTGCTCTTACCTAAACCAGATGTTAACTGTTTGATAATAACAACCTTGTTGATTCTATATGATCCTTTAGAGTATACAGTGTCTTAAAAATTGCACTTTTTGCTGATACTTGTAGTTTTATACATGACACTGTACTGAATCCCATATGCATGTCCAGTGCCAGTTTTGATTGATCCCAAAGTCTTCATATTCAATACTTATCTGAATATACGATTACTGGCTACTATGGGGTCTGACTGACCCTTGTATTGTGCAGTACTTGGTCCTTATAATATAGGATACACATCAAATGGCCGCTACATCCTAGTAGGCGGACAAAAAGGCCACCTTGCAATGATGGATGTGTTGCATATGGATCTTATCAAGGAATTTCAAGTGAGTTCTTTTACTATTGAAGCATTTCCCTCCATACGGGCTTTACTTCACATACCCTTGTTTATGCCATGTTCAAATGTCAAAATATTTCCAGTTCAAATGTCAAAATATTTCCAGCATCACCCATTTTGGTTGTGCTTCATGGATGATACATTTTGTCTTATTTGGTTTTAATTTTTTTATAGGTGAGGGAAACTGTTCGTGATGTGACATTCTTGCACAATGAGCAGTTGTATGCAGTCGCTCAAAAAAGTAATTCTTTTTTTACTTTCCTGGAACTGTTTACTATGTCATCATTGCTCATGAAATATTTAACATGTATTAACTGTTGGCTTGAAAAATATGAAATAAAGGAATGTTAAAATTCACAAAAACCACTGTTCACGGTCTCAAATGAGAACATATACCAAATTGTTGTGAACTCTGTTGATCAACCACCAGGTCATAATATTATTTCCAAATGGTTGCTGCGTGTTCCTCATAGAAATGTCCTGAAGTCATATTATTTCATGCAACATTCATTTTTGTGAACAACAAGCCTATTTCTGTCAGCTCATTGAACTTCTTGTACATAATCTGAATCTCAATTATGTGGTAGGAGCAGCTGAAAATGGCATTTGAGTTCTGAGCTCTGACTGACTGGACTGCTTGTCTGAATTGTTCATCATTGCTTTACTGAGCCATTGAATTATTCTATAATTTGAAATGTACTAGGGATCAAACAAATTGTATACGCTCGTAGTTGATGCTTTATTATTCTAGGCAGTTTATTATGGCTGTTGGTCTCTGTTTCCTGTCTACTATTAATATTTTATAGTTACTCATGAAACATTTTTTCAAACAGGTACACATACATCTATAATCAACATGGTACAGAAATTCACTGTCTGAAGGTAAGCATGATGGCAATATCTTTTTGGTGAATATAGGAGTTGTTGATATTTTTGTGATGATACTACTGTTCAAATGTTGCTTTCACGTGCTTGTGACTACGTGAGTCTCAATAACATTGGTGTTTTCCAAGAACACATACCTTCGTTGGCTAATTTTCCTGCAATGCTGAAAATAAAAGTTTGTGTACGTTAAACAATAAATTAGCACATATTCCCTCCGTTCCAAATTGTAAGTCGTTTTAGCTTTTCTATATTCATAGCTTTTACTATGTACCTAGATATACATTATATCTATATATATGTAGTAAAAGCTATGCATCTAGCAAAGCCGGAACGACCTACAATTGGAATGGAGCACATCAAATGCCCTGCATCCAGGAGATCATCTGCCACTTAATCAATTCAGTACCTTTTTTTTTATTTTCCTTTCAAATCCTGTTGGGCCTTCAAATGAACTCACTAAACGGAATTTCTTTGGAATATAATGCCGTGCGCTGATGAGCATTGTAACAGTTTTCAGCAACATAGATTTTGAGAGATGTTACCACTCAACCTGTCCTCGATGCATAGACTTGTTATGATGCTAAACTCAGTGAAGATGCTTTCTTTTCTGAGTGTGATCCTTTCTATGTTGGCAGGAACATGGAAAAGCATTGAAACTCCAATTTCTGTCTAAACAATTCCTCTTAGCATCGACAAACAGCTTTGGGCAGCTCCATTACCAAGATGTGAGCACTGGTGAAATGGTTGCAAATTATAGGACAGGTCTGGGCCGTAGCGATGTTATGCAGGTCAATCCTTACAATGCTGTCATTGGCCTTGGGCATGCTGGTGGCAAAGTTACCATGTGGAAACCAACCAGTGTGAAACCCCTTGTTACCATGCTGTGTCATCATGGCCCGGTGACTGCTGTTGCATTTGACAGGGGTGGCAATCTTATGGCAACAGCAGGTGTTGACAGGAAGATAAAGAAGATAAAAGATCTGGGACCTAGGCCTTGTTTAGATCGCGGATTCGGCACACGCCGAATGCACTGTTGTGCATTAAATGCGCACTGTAGCATTTCGTTTGTATTAGGTAAAAATTGTCCAAATTTTGATTAATTAGGCTTAAAATATTCGTCTCGTAAAGTACAACAAAACTGTGTAATTAGTTTTTGATTTCATCTACATTTAGTACTCCATGCAGGTGCCGTCTGGGGAATAGGAATTCAGCATAGTGGAATTTGGGGGTGAATTTGGGGAACTAAACAAGGCCCTAAGGAAGTATGAGGTTGTGCACTCTTACCCAGCACGGGCTCAGTCCTTGGATTTTAGCCAGAAGGGGCTGTAAGCCTGCAGCAATGGATCTCAGGTAGAGATATACAGGGATTTTGGTGGGCATGATTATAGGCTTTACATGAAGCACACAATAATGAAGGGCTATCAGGTTGGGAAGGTTTTGTTCCGCCCCTATGAAGATATTCTGGGGATTGGGCACTCAATGGGTTTTTCTTCCATCCTTGTTCCAGGATCTGGTGAGCCGAACTTTGATACCTTTGTTGACAATCCCATGGAAACTACCAAGCAGAAACGTGAGAAGGAGGTGCATGCTTTCCTTGATAAACTCCCACCAGAGACTATCATGCTCAACCCAAACATGATAGCCACAGTAAGAGCTCCAAAGAAGAAAGAGAAAAAGACCAAGAAGGAGATTGAGGAAGAGATGGAAGATGCCATTGAGGCTGCCAAGAACACTGAGCGCAAGAAGACCAAGGGTAGGAGCAAACCGAGCAAGCGGGCCAAGAAGAAAGAGGAAGATGTTTTCAAAGCCAAGAGGCCCTTCCTGGAGCAATCTGAGAAGGTCGATGGACGACCTGAC
Source organism: Bothriochloa decipiens (assembly GCA_023333625.1). Classification (NCBI taxonomy): domain Eukaryota; kingdom Viridiplantae; phylum Streptophyta; class Magnoliopsida; order Poales; family Poaceae; genus Bothriochloa; species Bothriochloa decipiens. The sequence goes on along the minus strand of CM041638.1, from coordinate 1,701,946 downwards.
AAGAAGCAGCGAATAGGCGAAGAGGTCAAACTCCCAAAAGCCTTGCAGCGGTTTGCCAAGAAACCACAATCATAATCTGTCTTTAACACAGAGTTGGGATTTCACATTGGTTATGCATGGCTAGTGAGCCTTTATGATTTAGCTGTCCAGTATGTAAAATTCCTGCGTGAGGCTATGATGCACAGAAGAATGTGCCGGAATTTTATTCTGAACTATTGGTATTCCAATGAGCATGGCCGTGTCAGGTGACTTTTTGTTTTCTCTTTGGTTCT
>CM041638.1:1674928-1695519 GCA_023333625.1 Bothriochloa decipiens | reverse complement strand
CTGGAGCAATCTGAGAAGGTCGATGGACGACCTGACAAGAAGCAGCGGATAGGCGAAGAGGTCAAACTCCCAAAAGCCTTGCAGCGGTTTGCCAAGAAACCACAATCATAATCTGTCGCTAACACAGTTGGGATTTCACATTGGTTATGCATGGCTAGTGAGCCTTTATGATTTAGCTGTCCAGTATGTAAAATTCCTGCGTGAGGCTATGATGCACAGAAGAATGTGCCGGAATTTTGTTCTGAACTATTGGTATTCCAATGAGCATGGCCGTGTCAGCTGATTTTTTTTTCTCTTTGGTTCTCGTAGAGTTTATTGCCTTTTTATCCAGATGTAGATTTAGTTGTCCAGTATGTAAAATTCCTGCTTGAGGTTATGGTGCACAGAAGAATGTGCCATGGTGGACAGAAGAATGTGCCGAGATCTTTGGAATTTCAGTGAGCATGGCCGTTTCAGCTGATGTTTTTTACTCTTTGGTTCTCCTAGAGTTTATTATTATTGCCTTTTTCATTCAGATGTAGATAATTCCTAGGTTTATTGTGGATCATCTAAGGCACTCTTTTTGGTCAAGTACCGAAGAATCAGGATTTCGAACCAAAAGCACTCTGCTACTATCCATTACGCAAGCTTTGGTTCGTCTATGGTTATATGGGAAAGACGCTGCTTGTAAAAAATTGCAGTCAAGGTTATCAAGTCAGTCTGAATTGTTGCGATTACCAGTGCCACCAGTGATGAAACTAACAAATTAGAGAGGATGTGCTTGTCTTGTAGGCAACCCTGGTAAAATTTTGACGTAGTATTGGTATTTTAAATTTAATCTGAACAATTCATGAGAAAGTAATGGCAATGTCTATTCAGAATAGGAGCGCCTACGACATAAGAACGGAGCTATCCTGGACTCCTTGTCTTTAATTTCAGGCTTGCATTAGTTACGTTTTTAGATAGATGTTCCAGTGGAGACATACAACTGAAATACCTTTTTTATAAGTACAATTGAAATGCTTAAAAAGGAAAAGGATGGTCTTTCATAAGCCAATCTTGTAGGAAAGAGAAATGATAGTACACTATACAGAGGCACTATATCGTTAGCAAAAACCATTTCTGGTGCCATCTATGGTATGGTAGGATTATCTGTTCACTGTATTTTAGTCAACTCATCCCTGACAATGCCCTTTTGTTCTAGGCTTTTGGCACAGTTCTGAGATTGAAACTTCGTTCTATCATTTATTTCAACATTCTTAAACATAAGTATTCAGTATTCCATTATAACAGTGTTCGTGCCACAGGGCATTGAACTTCTTTATCTTGTTGCCAATATTCAAGGTACAGCAAATTCTAAAGTAAACAAAAGAATAGCCTACTTTGTTGTCCAGTATAAATCACCTCATGCACCAGTTCATATAAGAATAGCTAGATAACTACGAAGCATAATAACAAAGGCTAAGAAGACTTAACTATGCTAAACACAGTACTCTGCCTAACATCCTCCTAAGGAATAACTTATGCTCTGAAATGAAAAAATAAAACTGGATGAAGATTTACATGTCATTGTTTGCCCTCATAACAATGTTGAACATACAAGTTGTCAATATCTACATACTTGGACCAGTATGGCTTGTACTTGGAAATGGCAAGGTCAAGCCAAGGCTTATAATTCCCATTGTAATGAACTACTGCAGCATTATCGATCTCAGCAATGTCAACAGCTGGATCATAGCCCAGGCCCAAGACATGCCAAGCACGATTCAGCGGGTATGTCAGGTTGTAGAAAGTAATTAATCCTGGAGGCAATGTACCCAGCTTCCACAGCTTACGATCCTCATTCTGCAACAAGTCTTCTCTTAGTAAGTGAAACAACAAAAATTCATTACAGGTTCACTAAATGATGGGCAAAATGCAATAATACAAATATACAATGCAATCAGCAGTAGATATCTTATTCCACTACTTACCAAATCTTGCCAATAATGGTATATTCCAGTGATATTTCGCTTCTTCCACTCCTTCAGGTCAAACATGTTCATTCCAAAAGCCCACCCACAAGCATGTGGATTGAAGTTCTCAGAGATCTTTGGGTGTGAGAAGTTGAGATAAGTGTCAAAGCGATGGAAACTCTCTTTACAGGTTTCCACAGCGCCATTTACCACCCCTTTAAGATCAACATCCCAAAGGGGTGTTAGATCCTTCTGTACAACAACATCATCATCAAGGAACAGTATCTTCTCAAGCTTCGGGTGAATTTCTGGCATGTAGAACCTCAAATGGTTGAGCATGGACAGATATTTGGGGTTCCTGTATTTCAGATTCTCGTTTCCATCAGAGAGTGATGACGGATCGTGTGCTTTGAAGTAATATTCTTTGAGGCGAGCTGACTCCAGTTGCCGAAGAACAGAACAGTATGACGAATTGAGCCATTTGAAATTGTCTATGTTCTCCACATGGACAATTGCCAGTTGAGGAGGATGAGTAATGAACCACATCTTCATGGCTGCAAAATTAAGCCTATCAGTGACAATGTGGAACACGTGCTTCTCTGGTTCATTGGCATTTGTCACAGTTGATCTGACAACTACTGAGGCTGCAAGCACATTATCAGAAAATATAGCATAATGGTAGAGTGACCGATCCTCAAGCTTTTCTTTATCTTGTTCTGCCTTCAAAGCAGCAGCATGAAAATGTTCCTTGGTCGCTTCATCACGAAAATAATAATCAGTTGTCAGCTGCATATGTAGACAGTGCAAGGGCATGGGGACAGTCTTTGCAGCATGCTGAACCAGAAATGAGTTTTGTTTCTTCACTGCATCAATATTCAATTCCGTAGACTGCAACATGACACGCATTTTTCTTGACACTTCACCCGAGCTGTATAGAACATCTCTAGCCGAAGATAGCACATGTCCCATTGCTTTTGCTCTCTCTAAGGCACTGCAGAAATAAGGGATCATAAGCAACTTACTTTTTAACACCAAAGTGTGAAAGAGCCAAGCCGATTAATCTTCAGAAGGGAAACAAAGTACCTAGAATCGAGTTCACTGTCAATAAGTGCATCTCCGATAACTGTTTGGCTTTCTTTTATGCACCTCATGAGCAAGGCATACATGTCTGGTTCCTTCTGGGAGAGTGCAATAGTGGCATATAGCTTGGCCATTATAATCTGATCTTTCATGAGCCTTAGTGTTGAATCTGTATTAACAAAGCGGAACTCCTGCCTCCATATGTTGTAGCTGCCTCTAACTTTATTATTAAAGTTCATTGAGTTATTTATTGCTGCATTTTGCATCTCAAGTTCAACCTTCGTATCCATCTGAAGCAGCTCCTGAACCCTCCGCTCCTTTCTTCTACGTCGAAATACCTGCGGGGAGCAATAGCAGCACACCAACACTCAGATGGGCAGGATTAACACATCACACAGTAAGCCAAACAAAAAATCTCAAAAACACAAATAAGTTGAGCTGTGTTTCATAGTCACTACAACAGAGGGAGGACCAAATCAACCTGTCGCCTCAATTTAATCGGATCAACATTTGTAGTCGCCAGAGTTTCAGCACTTGAAAGATTTGTGGTTTCTGCTCCACTGGCGAGTAGATGATCCTTGGCAGCCACTTGCTGGCACAACAGCAGAAGAAACACCCATTAGAGCTACAAACAAAATAGAACAACCTCCCACAGACAACACAGATAATTTTATTTTTACAGAACATACTGTTCCGGCTACCGGCTGGCTATCTCTGGGCAACCAAGGGTTCTCCCAGATAGAAGACGAACCGAATTCTCTGGCGGTGACCTTGAACAGCTTGATCCGGCCATACTGGTCAGTGTACGCGATCGTCTTTTCAGCCTTATCCACATCCTGCTAACCATTCATCTTGCAAACATTAGCATGGCGAGCGCAGCAGCACAATGCAATTGCGTGTCCTGAGCAGCCAAATTTCAGAAAAAATAAAGAGTGACCTGTAACTTGCTGCAGCCAGGGCAGTTCTCGCGAGTCCCGCGGTCGCTGAAAATCCAAAATCACACGGCAACAGCAAAGTCAGAGCCTTTACTGAATCGCATAGTGGTAATGAGGAAGGAAGGATGGCGGTGGGTTCTTACGCTCGGTGACCCGAGAAGAGCCACCGCGACACCGCTGATCTGGCGGCGGGCACATGGATCACGACCTGCGGAGGAGGAGCGGCGGGAGCAATGAGAGAAGAAAGGAGCCCTGGCTCTGAGGATCGGAACGCGATGAACCTAAAATTTCGCCATTGCAGTGAACAGTGAGGGGGTGAGCGGCGACGGGACGGGTACAGACCTGGAACGAGAGGAAGCACAGGAGGATGAGGAGGAGGGCCAGCAGGCCCAGGCGCCGCCGCAGTGGGAGCGTGGTTCTGGGATACGCTGCTGCGGCCGCCGCCGACGGGGCGGAGGACGAGGAGGACGCCATGGACGGGGAGTGGAGTGATGGATGTGGGATTTTTTTTAATTAAAAAAAGAATATTTAGGGAGAGATGGATTTTGGGGGGGACGAGAGCTGGGTGTAGGTAGCAGGAAGAACACGATGAATCTTTTCATTTTCTTTTTTTATTTATTTTGTGGACATAACGGTTAACGGGAATGGAGGGCACGTTTGTCGGGATTACGGTCTTTTCTAATAACCAAATAATATGCCACGTTCACCGGTGCTAAAAGAGTGATGATGTACTAAACGAATGAGCATTGTTATGACTTGATTTTGATAGAGGATTTTCTCCTTATATCCTAGAGGAGTTGGATGCAAGGAAAGAGCGACGAGGAAATGCCTAGGCGAGGGAAGAATGGCGAGGATAACGTAACTATGGTGTGTTGCCTCTATCTTTTACTGAAAAGTTAGTCTCACACCATTAGGTCTATGAGTGACCTATATCAAATTATATGTGAAACCAAGGGCCTACGAAAAAGGTGGATTTTATTAGAAAAATTAGTGTGCTTGTATTGCACGCCATCGCTAGGAAATGTTTTTTTCGAAATCATGCATTGGCATGTGTCTAGAGTTTGTTTACATTCCAACGCTTCCTCTAGCGAGGTGCCGAGTGAGCGTTAGACATGACACACTTACAGAAGCGCTCACTATAAACGCTAAAAGGGACGACAAAAGGAAGCAATTTTAAAATCTTTTCATATGTTTCAAAAGGTGTAGATGAAAGCATGGCTAAACTCTCACGAAGAGCATGGTGTAATCTGTAAAAAGTTGATGTCACTAACTTGCTTTGGAAATTTTGCATGAGCCCTGGGACAAGTAGAGATGGACGAAATGGAGGACACTTGGTGACATGAACAGATTGGAGTAAATGAGATTGAGGTCATCAAGGAGATTAAAAGGAATTGAGAGGGATTTTGATTTGCAAGTGATTTAATCCTCCTTCATAATCCACTCAATCCCTCCGATTCCTACTAAATCGAACAAACCCTAACTTGTACTCTTAAATCTAAGTATACCTTGAACATTATACAGCATATCTACAACCTAATGAACAATCGCCCATCATAGTTCCTCTAAAAAGATTTTGTCTTATTTCCAAGAATATCATGGGACATATTACAATTAAGTAGAGGAAAGTTTTTAGAAAAGAGAATATATCAATATTTTAGCTTCTGCATTGTTAAGCTAAGGAAAATGTGTAATATCCCAAATTTTTATGTTTTCAAAAATAGCTCAAATATTTTAATTTTGTTTTTGGTGAGCAATTAATATAGGCAAAATAAAAGTTTTGGGAAAAATAAATATATATCATGGTAGAAACATGCTTGAGCATTCAAGCTGGTGCATGTTTTCTTGTTGTGGTGTTTGAATTTGAATTGGATTTTAAAATATATTTGAAATTGCATTTGAAATGAGGTTTGAATAAAAGAAAAGCATTTCTTTTTCCCTCTTACTCTCTTCCTGCTTTTTAGCCCGACCCAACCGGCGGCCCGTTCCTTCCCGCCTCCGCTCTGGCCCGCTCACCCTCCGCGCGGCCCGCTCCCTCTTCTCTGTGACCGGCCCAGCCGCAACCGCGGGCGCCGCCTTCTTCTTCTTGGGCCGCCAGGCCGATGGCCCAGCAAGGCCGCTACACCGTGCGTCACCTCCCTCTCTGGCTGACAAGCGGGACCCGCGCCATCTCCTTCCTCCTCCGACCGGGACGCGCGCGAGTCTGGCTCCGACCCGCGCCGCCTCCGTCCTCCACACGCCAGGTTGTACCGCCTCACCCTCGGGCTATATAAGGCGTTACTTAGCATCCACGACCCTACCCGAAACCCTATCGCCAACGCCGCCTTCGTCTCGCGCAGCAGCGACGCTGAAACCCTAGCCGCCATTGCCGTCGGCCGCCGGAGTCAGTAATTGGCCACAATCCTTGGGTCATCTTCGTCATCAACTAGCCGGCAAGCTTCGCCTTGACCTCCTGAGCATCTTGCTGTGTTCCTTTTGGTTCAATTTGACCTAACCTGAGCCGCCGTCGTTCGCAGTTCGCCGTCGTCCGCCACATCGAGCTTTCCGTCGTCCTCGTCACTTCTCGGCCATCATCTTCTTGCCAGGTGAGCGCGGCGTGAGCTCCCCGTTCGAACGGTACCGGCTGCGTCCATTTTAGTGGCCGGAATCACGGGTTTGACCAACTCTTTCTCGCCGCCGTTCATGGCCGCCGCCGCGGTCGGGTTCTTCTCCGGCCGGAGCGCCGCCGAGGGACTCCACGATCGGATCCTGGCCGTCGGTTTTGAATCGGACGGATCAAATTACCCTGTACCCCTTCGCGTGGCAGTTTTGCAGAAAACCCCTTGGTTTTCTGTTTAATCTGTTAAGAACCCTTAGCGGTTTCATCAGGATACGTCTTCCCCACTAGGAAGCGTATTTTCTATTTAACAGATCCATAATACGCCTCGTCCTCTGGAAGGCGTATTTTTCATTTAACAGATCACGGAATACGTTTTACCCTCGGGAAAACGTATTTTTCCTTTTCAGTTTCAGAATACATTTTTAGCTATTTACAGTTTTGCCATTATGTTCAAAAGCTTATATCTTTCACGTTTTAACTCCGATTTGGTCCATTCAAATTTCGTTAGATTCATAGTTTTGTAATCTACATAGTGATTCTACCGTTGAAGTATTTTGGAAACTTTATATTTTTAGTCTATATTTAATATATTTATTTTTCTATAGAAAATCTTTGCAAATTCATAACTTCGCCATTATAATTCCTGTTTTCGGTGAACTTAACGTCTGTGTGATCGTAGAAGCGTGTAGAATAGTTTTATAAACTTTTGATTCCATTTTGATGAGATTGGTGTACTATTTCTCTAATAACTCTTTGTTTGCTTCGTGTATGTATGCTCGATTGGATTGTCTGGTGTTGGTTGTTAATGTCGAGTTCAGACGGTGAGGTTTTTGTTAAGCAACGCTACTTTGAGGATCAGCAGGACCAGCAGGACTTTGTGAATCAAGGCAAGTATAGTATGGGTTTTCCTTATTACCTATACACTATTAACAACAAATCATATGCATATGTTCTTTGATGACCTAGAGATTATAACTAGCTTTGATATCCTGATTTCTTGAACCTTTAGGTTGCATTGGGTAGCTATGAAGCTAGTGCTCAATGGATATCATGATCTTGTGACTTAATGAGTATTTGTGTCATGAACAGTAATAATGACTTTTAACCACATGAGGGCTACTCTGTAACAGAACCTTCGGGATTTAACGTACAACTGCGAGGGCTATATGGATCTGGCTCTAGTCACTTGTAGGCCCTTTTCTAGCTTGTTAGAGGTCTGGAAGTTGGGTTTAGGACAACCTCTGTCCTTATGAGTATAGCCGGGAAGGTTTGTGCCATATTGGAAGGGGGTTCCTACACTTAACGTTTTTCCGCATCTTTGATTGGTTAGGAGAACCTATGGGAGGCTTTATATGCTTTGTAGTGATTTGAAAGTTATAAATCCACTCGGTTGCAAAACATGACTCACAGTGAAAGTGTACACCTCTGATCAGAGTTTAAATCAATATATTGTCAGTGCCCTATGGTTAGGGCGACTTTGGAATCTTTACACTAATGATGATCTCTCCTGTTATGTTAAAATATTCATTTATCTACTGTTATGTTTAATATTCATTTATGTGACCATGATCATGACGATTTTTGAGGAATCACTTGCTACCTTGATGCTATGCCTCAATATGAATAACTTATAAAAGCTAATTGCAGTCAAACAGTGTCAACTTTGTTGAGCCTCATTAACCCATGTTATGCTCGTTGAGTACGGTTGTGTACTTACGCTTGCTTTATTTTTAATTTTAGAAAATCCCGGATAGGTAACAGATGAAGGTTGGAATGAGAGCTATCGCGATGAGTACTAGGCTTGGTGTTCACCAGTTAACGTGCCCTTGTGTGGAGCTTGTGCAATAAAAATATCTTAGTTATTTATTATTTATTCGTAATACTCTGTAATAAATATTGGTTCGTTATGTAACAAACAGGGTGATAATACTCTCTGTAATTGTCATCTTATATGCATGACTATTCTTGGGGCGCATATAAGGCTATTTATACATTCTATTTTTATCCTTAAAAATAGAGTGTGACAAAATGTCGCACTCATTTACAACTGGGGTCTGTGCACTCGGTCCAGGGCTTAGAAGTTTCTGAGGTTGCACAAAAATTAGCATAAATGGTTCTGCTTTCTGAATTTACATTCAGACTATAAATTCTAAAGACTGATGAAATAACAATTGCAGAATAGTACGGTGCAGTGTACTAGTATTCAAAGGATCAAAAGGTGGGTCAATAGTCAAGTCACCCCTGGGACATGCCTACCTCCTTTCTGTAACGCTACTAAACATGGGATCTGGATACATAATCCACATGTGTTCTTTAGCAGTGTGAAGAGATGCACTTGAAACACACTTCCTTGTGCCGACTGATGACATCTGCAGGTAGGCTTAGTTCCAACCAAGTTACAGAACTTTTGACCACCCAGTGGGAAATGCAGAATTGGAGGCCTAAATCCTAGGGCACCAGATCCTTAAGTGACTCGAAATCATTTATAAATCCCCATTACCACCAAAAGTTATTGCTTGTTAATCTAAAGCGTTTCTGGACAGCCTTTGTTAGTGGGCATCCCACTAGAAACGTCGATAACAAAGGAACACAGAGTACCACCACATTGCTTTATTTGGACTAGCTAGTATTACATTAGGTTAAACCAGCTACAGAGCGAGTATGACCGAATCTGTATGGGCAAGCAATAATCCAACATCACTTTCTGTCTCAAGAATTTCAGCAATTATAATATATTTTTTATATATATAATGGCAAAGGTTGATAAAATCTTTCTTGTAATGATTAGAGTATTTGTTTTATTCACATTTGGATAAAAATTCAGCACTTGTACAGAACCATGACTGACCAAAAAAAATGGAGTGAATGACCATGACTGGAACTATTGTAAGTGCAATCTGATGCAACTCAACTCTGACAAGACTTCCATGGAAGAATGGTTGAATTTATGCTTATCCCAACTACGAAGTCATCTTCGCATACCGCTACGCAGTTACATTGCTCATCATGATCGGCGTAAACTTCGTCATGACAACAAAAATTGTGGTCTACTACCTTTACAACATAACTCCGCATCAGAATCAGTTCATCCTAAATTAATATCCTCATGAGTCATGACCATGCTATGCAATATCTACCTGCCCCTGGAGCTGGAGTTGTTCCTAGCGCTGTCAGTCCTAGGGGACTGCACCTGCCTGCGACGCGACGATGAGGAACTGTTCCTGGGCTCCCTCATCACCCTGCTCTTCACAGACTCGATCTTCTCCAGTGCCTCCACCACTTCCTTCATAGATGGCCTGCTCTTTGGATCACCGTTCAGGCACTTGAGGGTCAGCTGAGCAGCTAGGAGAGCTCCTTTGGGATTGTACTGCCCCTCCAGCCCACTGTCCATCAGCTGGCTAAGCTTCCTCCGGTCAGACAACAATGGCCTTGCCCAGTTTACTAAGTTCACCTTCTCGCTCTGGCGTTTCGGGTCCAGTGCCCTCAGGCCAGAGATCATCTCCAGCAGTACAACGCCAAAGCCATACACATCACTCTTCACATACAGGTGGCCTAGTTCATGAAAGATGCAATCAGTTAACATTTAGGTCTATGAAAAGAGCAATCCCTTCTTATGCTTATATGATGCTTACACAAATTGTCAACGATAATAAGGGACCATATACATACCGGTAGAAACATACTCTGGAGCTGCATAGCCATAGGTTCCCATGACTCTTGTTGTCACATGAGACTCCCCACCATCTGGACCATGCTTGGCTAATCCGAAATCTGAGAGCTTCGCATTGAAGTGCTGGACATGATTTGGTGTGTGCTGATTATATTATCATTCAGGTGACCACAGTTTGTTATTTGTAGCTATGCAATGAGTATTTACCGAATCCAGTAAAATGTTGGAAGCCTTGAAGTCCCTGTAGATGATCTGCCGTTCTGATGAATGAAGAAATGCGAGGCCACGAGCTGCACCGATTAGAATCTTCAGCCTGAGGCTCCAAGGAAGCGGCTCGTAAACCGCCCCTCCTGTCAACAGTGAATAATCAGTATTATTACAACTAGAAAATAAGATTTTTTTTTTTGCAAAAAAAAAGAAAATAAGATGTTTCACAGAAACAAAACACCCTGGGTGGCCCAGAAATAGTAACAGGGAAAACAAGTGGAGCCAACTTTTCATTTTGAATTTCCATTTTAACTCGGCAAGAATAATTGAAGGCTGAAGCAACAAGATATCGTACAGGTCTGGGCAATTTGGCTGATGCGGACATCTCCAAAAATGCTCGTTAGTTGTATGGCACTATGGACTATGGTGCTTCATATATAATATTTTATGAAAAATGATTTGAGATGCAGATGAAGCACCAACATTTGCAAAGTGCGGTACTGCAGGTGAAGTTGGCATAAAGAGTGTTGACCAAAGTGACATAAAGAGAAATGTTTCTGGATCGAATACTATTATTAGGAAAATGGGTTTTTTAGGAAAAATATCTTCTGAATATACTAAAATACTCACTTCGGAACAGGTGGTTCTCCAAGCTCCCCTTTGACATGAACTCGTACACGAGCAGTAGCTCGTTGTCATCCATGGAATAGCCCAAGAGTTTGACAAGATTGGGATGCGAAATCCGTCCAAGGAAATTGACTTCAGACTGCATTGGGAACAAGCAAATTACTTTTGAGAGACAAGCATAACAGTATATTCTAGAGAGTATTATTGCTTTCTAAGTCAGGGGGGAAAGGAAAGGAAGCCACGGAGTAAATCAGAAACCCTTATGTTGATAAGACTAAAAGTTTATAGAAATAAAAAGCACAAAATAAAAAGCGAGAGTACAGGAGCATGCACTAAGTCCCAACAACTAGATCATTCTGATTTGTAAATAAAACAGGAAAGAATATTAACAAATAACTAGACACACATAGGGATTTCCTAGATTCATCCTACAAAAAGGCAGACCAATACATGATTTAACAATCCATAGAGAAAAAAATCAGTACACAATTGAAACGAACTGAAAAGGCTAGCAAGCTGCACTGTTGTGTAATGTGTAAGCAGCATTCACTGATTCATTTCCCTAGTTCCCTGATAATTAAACCCGGAACCACCTTAGATTGCATCTATTAGATTTTTCTAAAGCTTGCAATTAATATGAAAAACTAGCAACTCTGACAGTTTGTGTACCTGCCATTGTTCCATTCCCTGCACGCTCTCAGGATTGAGCTTCTTGACAGCAACCATGATGCCAGTGCTAGCCTTTGACGGGTTGAGGGTCTTCTCATCAACCCACCCCTTGTAAACCTTGCCGAACCCACCCTCCCCAAGCACAGTCTCAGGCCTGAAGTTCCTGGTGGCGCTCTTGAGTTCCGCAAAGGTGTATATCTTGAGGTTGGGAGACTCAAGAATCTGGCCCTCCTCCGGGTAATCGTCGTCCACACTGACACCACTAACTGTGGACGGCATGAAGGTGCTGGTGCTGCTAAGAGTTGACAGCTTCCCGGTGGTGGCAGAGCTACTAGTCCTCCTAGATGCAGACATTCCTGCAGGTGCGATAGGAAAAAAAATGTGAGGTCTTGGTTAGTTGGACAGTAGGACAGGGAATGAGAAGTTTCCAAAGCATAATAATCTACCATGGCATTAGAAATTTACTAGAATTTAGATAACAGAGGCTAATTTTGGCTCGCCGAGACAAATATATAAGATTGGAAACGAATTTTGCCATTTGGATAGGAAAAGAAAATTATATTCTCCATTTTTGTAATAACATAGATTTATATGGTGTGCAGAGGGTAGAGGCCAAGCGTTGATTAACCCAGATAAATTTTCTTACGCTAAAAAAGAAAAAAAAAAACAGAAAGAGTTTTATTCTACTGACAAATCTCAATTGACAGAAATCAACAAAATATCAAAATATAGTTGCAGAGAGCCTGAAGAATTCAGTTGATTCATCAATTGTCCCAAACACGGTGACTTGGTGAGCACGTGCTCCTTTAGGTTCAATAGCATGTGATTCTTGGAAAGCAGGTCTGTTAATGATGTAACAGAAATTTTTATAAAACAACACCAAGAAGAAGAACAAGACGACGTGGTGGTGGTATAACTGTATTAGTATAATATAGGCGCGGGTAAAGAGAACAACTGCACGCGACGCATGCCATCAGATAAACAAAGACATGGTTCCAATTATGCAAGCAGAGGATGGGCTGTGTGTTACGGATATGCTGAACTTGAATCCCGAACTGAAGTTAAAGGGGGCCGACGGGTGACGGAGGAAGAAAAAAACAAAACAGAGGATTTCAGGCAACAAGCCGATCAGAACCGCCGGTTGCATTCCATGGCGGGCAAGTAGGAAAGGAGGCCAAAGATTTAAGAAAGGAGGAAATGCCGGCGGGGGTTACCGTACCAGGAGTAGCGGCCGGCGACGGCGACGGCGACGGCGACGCCCTGTTGCCGCGCTGGACGAAGGCGTCGATGGCGCTGGCGCAGTTCCCCATGGCAGGCGGCCGACCGGCGCGTCGGGGGCAGGCGGCAGCGGTTGGAGAAGAGAAGAGAAGAGAAGAGGAGGCTCTAGCGGTTGCTGGAGGGAGAGGGAGATCGATTTGCAACTGCGACTGCGACTGCACTGGAGTAGAGCCACGGGAAGGAAGGGAAGAGGAAGGGGAGGGAGGAACCAACTGCGAGTCTGCTGCCTGCGACTGCCGACTCGCTATATTGTCGTCCTGTGGCGCGATGCAAGCCACTCCGCTTTTTCGTTTTTATTATTGCTCATTCGTGTGTGATCGTGTCACGTCTCAGTCTATCATCACGGGCGCGCGAACAAGGAAAAAAAAAACCAAAAAGGAAACAAGAGAGAGTCCTTTGTTTTCTCCTCTTCTGCCAAACACAAGACAAAGGAAACGTGCGCGCATGCACGCATAAATTTTAGTTAAATAACTACCATTTGACGAGTGAGTTCACGGTCTAGTCGCCGTACGGACATTCTCCCAATCAGCTCCAATCCACTCTCACCCCTTCGATCACGGTTTAAACCAAAGCTGATTTTCTCCAACATCTAACTTCTAAAAACATCTTCTCGCAAAAAAAAAAAAACCTTCTAATAAAACAATCCTAGAGAGAAGAATCTATAAGACGAGATCTAGTGATGTGTACAGGGTTCTTTCTATGATCTCAACTAGGATACGAAGACTCAGAGTAGAGGAAGCGCACTCCTCCACCTCATCGGCTTCATGCCCTCACCTAGAATTCACATATCCATTGTCACCATCGTGTCAACTTCTTGACACTGTCTTTAGGTTCTATATAATAACCCAGCAACAACCAAATTCCTAATGGTGCAAGCCACCATCTCATGTCCATTGTTACTAAATAGGATCCACATCTAATCGTTTATGTGATCCACATCTAGAAACAGACCGATACGTTTACAAAAACAGTTCACACATGTAATCAACTCTAAGAATCAATCTTAGTTGCACTTCTCAAGTCATGGAGCCCATCGTAATAGTAGTTTATATAAACGTCACCGAGAGACACATCATCCACAATTGGAAAAAGGTATAGTTAATTAGCCAAAATATAATTATTTGTGCTGAGTACAAGCTTAATTAGATTTTGTTCCCCAAGTGGAAGCCTACCGCCGGCAATTGAACTATGGTCGGTTAGGCGGTGAGCAAGTTTGTCTGCGTGTGTTTCTATGGCTGCTCCTGTGCTGCTTCTTGGGTCACACGTACTGACCGGCAAAGATTGACGCTAAGTCGTGCATACACACACTGTCTGCAGTCTGCTATGTGCTCTAGTCGGTCAACTTCATATGAGAATCTCTCTCTCTTCAAGGCATGGCCTACCTCGGTAGCCCGGAGGTAGTAATCTTCGTTAGGACACCAATAATAGGATCAATTTATATTACCTTCTACAAAATTATAAAGAGACATAAATAGAGTAATCTAACATGCTATATATTATAAAAATATGTAAACATAGGCACATGTATTATAGAAAAGTGTGTGGGCTTATATTAGCTTGTTATGAAGGGCTATAGCTTACCATTCTCTTTTTATTTAATAAAGTATCTTATAATCTTAAAAACTATATTGGAGCTATACTTAGCGTTTTGAATTAGAATGTAGGCCAAAGTTTGAAAATTTTTTAATGAGAAGTTGATATATACCTAAACCGTTGGCTCAGATAATTGTACCTATAGATGTCCATTAAGGTGTCGAATCCCTTTACACATAGATCAACAATTATTATTTTTGAATCACAATACAGACATAAATATACTTATACATGTACGCACGCTCATCTTACTCTAATGAGCACATCCGAAAATTTGAGATTAAGCCAATATATCTTGAGACTGACAATGTCATCATACGTGTTCTTGTTGTTGAGAGACACGATACCAGCCTTTGAAACAAGGTTAAATTCTAAAATAAAATATATATGAGCATTTATGTTAATTCGAGAATTTGAATCCAGATATCAAGTTTTTCACTATAAAATAAAACTCAACTAAATGAGTTATGCTCGGTCCGCAACACACTATTTTTCCATCTATAGCCTATATTATGTGTATACTAGTAGAACTACGAGTTAGCTAGTTTTTTCTATAAGATAATAGAACAAAAAGTTCGGGCTTTAGCTTCTCACAAAAAAAAAAGCATCAGAACAAGCTTATTACAAACTCCAAATAAAACTCACATAGGTGAAAACTAGTTCTCAGGACGAGAACTAAAGTTCCAACCATTTATGAAGAAGAAATAAATATGGTTTTTGACTCTAAGTTTGGGCACCCATCTTGAATAATGACCCTGTGTTCATCTAACCGTTGCAAATTCAATAATCTACCCTTCCCGTCGTTCAGACTTGTTGGGTGAGAATTGAGAGAGGCTGTCGTCGCCGGGCAGCACGGGGCACCGGCAGGATCGCTAATTCTCTATCTGATCTCTCAGTCAACTGGGTCAACGGAGGACTTACTGACGCTTCTGTCCTTGGCCATGTGTCATCGTTTTCTTCCCTTTTGTGACTTTTCACTCACTCCCGTCAGCTGCTGATGCTGTTGAGATTCCCACCGTCAGCGACACGCTAGCTACGATATTCCCATATACTCATTGCAGACGGCAGACGCTGGTCATCCAGCTGTTCGTTTCTTTGAAGTTGAAATTCCATTGCACCACAAACAGAGTACAGCTAGCTAGGAGTAAAGATTGTCCCGTTCAAAACGTTCCAGTTTTTATTTTATTTTATATATGTCTCGGCGAATAAGATCTAAATATCTTAAGACAAGAACGTGACTCATCTTCCTTTTTTTTTTTAGCGTGTCAGCTATTCTGGTTATCGCTGTTCCGATCTTATGACCAAGAAGTCTCTCACTTTTGCAACTAAGAAAGTAGAGGCCACACAGTGTCCAGTGATCTGGATGGGGTGCGAGGCAAACCAGCATGAAAATAGTCGTCGGCCAAACTTGATTTTCAGTACGTATAGAGATTGCGTCATGCAAATTAGGAGCCATAGCCATTCTCATACACATCCAATGACTATGGGGATAAGAGCATATGACCTAAGGGCAGATTTAACTTAATTTACCATGTTTTTATAGACAGTTCGATGGTAAAACATGGTAGTGGTAATCACAATCACAAAATAATTGATAAGATAATTAGATGTTTGGTTTAAGGACAGCTGGTATGTTTAGTTACATTTTAAAAAGTTCGACTTCTCCTCGAAGCAGGATATATATATGCATGTACATTTTTTTTTATTTTGGGATTCAGCTGAGAGTAAATGTGTGGACCATAATGCATGGGAGATGCTAGACGGCACATCGGCGGTGGATGCATGGACTTCAAGATGGATGCTCATGTGTGCTGTGCGACCAGGCTGTGTTTTCAGTAGAGAGGTTTGGTCCCTTTGCTTAGCGGTGTATCACTTATAGGGCCTAGTCCAGGTGCAGCAACGAGACACCTTCCAATGGTGGATGGACTCTAGCCGAGGATTGCCAAAGCTGGTCAGGAGAGCGTTTGATGCTCTCGTGCTCCTGGTCGGATGGTGGTTGTGGAAGGAGAGGAACGCGCGCACTTTTGGTGGGATCAGCAGATCACCGGTGGAGCTGCTTCAGTTCATCATTGAGGAAGTAGCAATGTGGACTGCAGTGGGCTTCCGACGTCTGGGGGCATTGGAGGCTGTGAGGGTTGCAGGGTAGTGGCTGCTTGGCTGCCTTTGAGAGGACAAATTGATTCATGTAAATCATGACCGCTTGTGAGTTTGTGTGTGTGTGTGTGTCTCTGGACTTTGCCGGATTTGGGGTCGGTAAGCCTCGGCTTACCGTGTAAAGGCTCTTCTTCTGCTTAATGAAATACATGCCGATGCATGTTCTCGTAAAAAAAGTAAATGTGTGGACGCAAAATTTAACTTCCGCTTGGATTCAGACAAAGAAGCAAGACCCTCAAGCTAGCAAAGACTCTTGGGTCCTGTCTAGCTACTAGCTTAGCAACCAAGAATTGAATCCTGACGGCTGACGCGGCCTTTGAAAATGACCGCGCTATGGTGAAGTGACCTCCTCCTCTTCTTGCAGCTAGTACTTGTGTGGTGCGGACGCACGTACACTGGAGTGCAGTATCATGCATCGTCGTCCATCTAGGAGGAAAAACTAATTAAGGTTGTCTCCAACAAGTGTGCCGCATAAGTGACCTCATTATTTACCTCATGCATGCTTTCTGTTTTTCTTCAAATCCCTCCTCTTTCTTCTCGTCTTCCTTTTCCTTCCTTCTCATCTCCATCCATAATAAAACTTATAGGCCGGGGGCATCCAACTCACGAGGCCTTGCCACCGACCAAACTGGCCGCCAATTGATCACTTTGTTGCAGTTACACAACAGGAGTTATCTCATTTTTTTTCAAAATTGTGCGTTACACGTGCTTTATGATGTTGTAGCTCCTATTGACACCATTTAGAGGCTTATTAAGCATTTATATTATATAAAATATAGCTTATATGTTTGGTTAGGTGTCTAGGGACTTTTCTGTGACAATCTGTAACTTTGGGGGCCTTCTGCAAAGTGCCCAAAACAGCCCAAAAGGGCTACCCGAGATCCCCTTCTCTTCAGGTGCTTGTTCTCCCCCCTTTGGGGTGAGAGAGGGAGAGAGAGCTAGGGTTGAGAGAGGAGAGGGTGAGGCTTTGATCTACCAAATCCATTCATTAGAGAGTGAACTCGGAGGAGATTTGGAGCCTCCTCCAACCTTGTTGGCTCCCACCTCTTGTATCTTCATCTTCATAGTGGATTGCTTGCTCTTCGCCGCCCCTGGTTTTTCTCCACAAGGGGTTTCCACGTAAATCCTTGTGTCTACTTGTGATTCAGTATTTATCTTGTCATACTTGTTGATTGGTTCCTCTCTTGCTTGCTATTGGTGCCATTTTGTTCAAGTTTATGGTGTATGGATGAGATTGGCATATGAGACATACATGGGTTCTTTGATATGTTAATGATGGGGATTGATATGTTAGTGAGCTGATCTATGCAAGTGTACTCCTTGTGTGAAGTTTGGACAAAACCATGTTTAGAGAATCAATGTTATGGGGCTATTTTGTTGTATGCACACAAGGTGTTCGGTGAAATGCTTGTGAGAGATTAGCTTGCTGATTTCGTTGCTTCACCTGCCTCGCTGCGCTCATAAGTGGTGTCAGAGCAGTTAATTATCAAAGGCACATGTTAGATTATCTATTTGCATAAATATGCCAATTTGGAAGTAAGCAAGTTTGTTGTCACTTGTTGATATTTGGCTATGGAAATTTATTTATGTTGATTCAAGGTAGACAATTTGTGCGGCATGTGTATAATAAAATTCATGATGTTTATTTGAGCAAGCATGAAACTCTTATGTTGAACAAGTCACCCTTTGGACAGCAATTTGATAGTGCATTTGATCAATTTGCACATCTTGAAAATTATCCCCAACCAAGCACATATTATTTGTATGTTATCTCTCGGTCATTTGATGGAATTGTGACTTAGCCCAATATGTTGTCTCTATGGTTGGTGCTTCATTTGTTCTCTTGTTAAAGATGTTGCATTGGAATATTTACATAGAGAGTTGTGGTGGGTTATAGTCTTGTTGCGGTCATATTTGAGACCGATTGAGCATGGCATTATTGATAGTGGTGGTAATAGTTTTATGGTAATGATGGAAGCTATTGGAGGTTTCTACTGAAGAAATATTTGAGGTTTGCCATTGCAATATTATTAGACACTTTTGGGATTCTTCTTTGGCAAAGTTGGCATTTTGGAGGTGGATGACACATTTGTTATTCTTTGTTGTCTTCTACTGTTTGGGTGAGCCTTGGCAGTGCTATCATGTTCAGTCGGTGTGTCTATTTGTATCCTGAGACACACTAATGGTTGGAATTATGGTTCTATTTGTTCATATCGTTTGTCTGCATTGATTATGGTTGCCACCTTTGAGGCTATCTTTGGGTCTCAGTTTGCAGGGCAATTGCTTGATACGCAGAGTTATCTGGTATGTCCTCTGTCAAAATCAGGATGTTAGTTGGTTGTACTCTTATGCTCACAGCTTGTTGCCAATTATTGTGCTAAATAAATTTGATTAGTATGTTTGGTGGTGCATTGGACTTATTGGGCAGCCTAAGTTGCTACTACTTCAGGTCTGATTTGATATCACTACTGTCATTATGTACATATTTGTAGCTTGGTATACTATGATGTGACTGAGTATAGTTGTGGAGTATCTCGGTGCAAGATATTTGAGTTGCCTCTATTTAGTTGGCCTTTTGCATGTGTGGCTGCACTTGTTGCTGGAGTCACCAGCTGCAACTAGTTGGGGTCACATTTTGGTGTTATTATGATTAGATGCAATCAGCTGCAACTATTATTAATGTGATGACAACTAGCTGCAATTGGTTATGATTATTGTTATATCCTCTATTTACATGTGAAGTATATTCATCACTCAACAGCAGTCTTGCTATTCTGGAACATGTTGCTTCTCTCTAATCAACATTGAGCATTTGAGAAGCACACTTATTAGTTGAGACAGTCTTGATATTATGGTATGAATTGCTTCAATTGATTTAATTTTGTGCATTTGAGAGGCTTCTCTTTGGGTCATGACAACCTCAGTGTTCAGACACGGGTTACTTCTATTCATTTGGGCTTATGCATTTGGGAAGTGTACTCTTCAGTTTGCGGTAGTCATTCAATTTCACTGAGATCACTCTTGATATTGTTACTCAGTAATTTGGGAAATTATTTGATTTGAGCCATCTTGTGGTGGTTTAAAATTACTCAGTTGTATATCCTACAAATTGATGATGCTTTGGGTCACATGATAAGTTGAATAGCTTCAGTTGTGCTATGCGGCATTATTGTTATGCTTTGGACAGTTATATGGCTTCGGGTTTTGTTTGGGAGAAAATTTGATTTGCTAGCATGGTTCACCATTGCACCACAGTGGTGATGTTTGGAAGATAAGCAGAACATCAATTTGTAAAATCTCATTGCATGCTCTCCCATGCATGGTTTAGATTGTTACATTGGCTTGCTACTTGGTGATTCTTTCTTTCTTTATAGCGACTGGTTGCAGACTGTTTGAGGAGGTATGATCTTTGACTGCTATTTCTCCTCATTGTGATAACTGGAGGATCATATATTTCCTAGTGTTGTGTGTATGTCCTTTTGGGTATTTTGGAGATTTGGCAATTGGATCCTTATGGTTGATTTCTGGAGTTGAAGGGTGCCGCTTGTGGTGATACATTTCTTACCCTTTTTTGATTGTCAGTTGTGTAGTGACCATAATTTGCTTGACAATCTTGCTCCTTTCTACTAGTCTGCAGTATGTTCTACTTCAGGTGAAGTTCAGTTAGCTGTTCTGATAAGAGATTGAATGAGTAGTCGGTAGTAACATTTGAGGTGGAGACTATTGTTGTCAGTTATCCACTGTTGGAGCAGCATTATTTCAACCATTGTCCAAGCTACTATTAGAGGATGTACTACATTGGCACATCATTCCAGTCATTTGCTACTTGAGATCAAGTAGATAGCCAC
>CM041638.1:1654112-1674918 GCA_023333625.1 Bothriochloa decipiens | reverse complement strand
TTGAGTTGACAATTAGCCCATTTGTGAAAATTCCTATTGTGTGCTGCTATGAGAATGAGGAATCATCAGTGCTAACATCTAGGTATGGTATATTATTAATTTTGGGCTAATATTTGGCATTTGGTTTAGTCAGATAAATGTATGAGGAGCCAAGCTCATACAAGAAATCCATGTGGTTTGTATGCAACTATTTAGGCTCGAGAATGTATAAAAGGAAATTTGATTTCTAGTATTGTCCATCATGGAAGAGATGCACTTTGTAGATTGCACTTGGATCTATTGGTTTGCAAGCTAATCTGTTGTTGCTCCTTTATCCAAGACTTGTTGGTTATGAAAGACTTCAGTTTATTATGAGAGGTTTGTAATTCTATTGGTATCTCTCATTCATTAGGTTCTTTGGTTGCTTTAGTTGGTTGGAGATGTTAGTGTTACTTGAGGCACTATCTCCTTTGGTCCTTTTGGAGATGTCTATTCTCAAGTGTATCCCCATTGTGAAGCTCTCTTTGTGACTTCAGTCTATTTGAGGAATTTGGTTACCATCAGGTATTCTCTCAGGTTGTGTGAGGTTCTTTCACTCTAAAGTCTTGTTTGTGTTTGTCAGTTTGCTTTGGCAGTTGACATTCAGTTGGAGCAGTTGGTTATTTGACATTGCTTATGTTGGGACCCCTTTTGTTCAGATCTGTAGTTCATGGCTAGCATTGGAATTTGTTACGTGGACACTGTTTATCCTTCGGTGATTGTTATGTGGGCTAGATGCATCTTCTTTCATGGCATTGTTACACTAGATTTGGTTTATTTGTTCAAGAAGAGCCTTTGCAAGTGTATTCATCCTAAGGCAGATTCAGATGGTTTGTTATATTATTGCTGTTATGTAAGGATGACATCTTGGTTGCAGCTCATTTGTACCAATCTGAATTATTTATGAAGAAATGAAGGTTGAGCTCCTATTTGAGTCTGAGCTGAAGGATTTGGTGTAGCATGGAGTTTGTTTTCTACATGGATCATTAGTCTAAGTTGAGGTCAATGTTTGCTGCTGCAGATGTCAGTACATTGTGGTTGCCCTTGCTTGTGTGAGATCTAGTGCAGAGTTTGTTGGTACTCTATTGGCTACACATTTGATAGTTCCTTTCAGTCAGATTTCCTCGAGGAGCAAATATAAATATCATTGCTTTCATTAGTTAGTAGTTTGGTGCACATAGTGGTGTTCACATGTGCAAGTTGCTCATTTAGTGAGTGTTGGTTGTCGAGTTATGTGTTTCAGGTGGAGCACATTTGGAAAGCATGGTTTTGCATTATTCACTATTTGTTCAATGCCTTAGGTGATTTCTTGGCATATCCTTTGGTTATCGAGCAATTTGTTCAGACTTGGGTTAGGAGGTTAGCTGCACATGTTCAGACATTTGCTAAGGTTAGAATTTGTTGAAGACTCAGTTTTGTTCGTCTGGATTTGGTGAGATGTGATATGGACTTCCTAGTTATCTTGTTTGCTCGATTTGGTAGCTTCTTGTGAAGCGTTTGTTGGAGGTTTTGTTTGTGAATTTAACTTGGAGTCCAAGATTGGAGAATTTGGAATCATGATCGTGGGTGTGTTGGCCAAGTTGTTCACTCATCGGAGTTCACTGGTGCATTTGTTTGTGGTTCAATCATTTGACAAGTCAAACCAAGCTACCTCCATTTTTGGAGGTGATGAAGTTGTCTCTTATTGATTAATTTGAAGATGAAGCATTTGAAGATTGGACTTTTGACATCAAGTATCTTGGTGTGTTTGCTCTATGGTTCAATCGTCGCTGAGGTGAAGAATTGTGATGTTGCAGCTCCCATTGACACCATTTGAAGGCTCATTTAAGCATTTATATTATGAAAAATATTGCTTATATGTTGGTTAGGTGTCTAGGGACTTTTATGTGACAATCTATAATTTTGGGGAGCCTTCTGCAAAGTGCCCAAAACAACCCAAAAGGGCTACCCGAGATCCCCTTCTCTTCAGGTGCTTGTTCTTCCCCCTTTGGGGGTTGAGAGAGGGAGAGAGAGCTAGGGGGTGAAGCTTTGATCTACCAAATTCATCCACTAGAGAGTGAAATCGGAGGGGATTTGGAGCCTCCCCCAATCTTGTTGGCTCCCACCTCTTGTATCTTCATCTCCATAGTGGATTGCTTGCTATTGGTGCCATTTTGTTCAAGTTCATGGTGTATGGATGAGATTGACATATGAGGCATACATGGATTCTTTGATATATTGATGATGGGGATTGATATGTTAGTGAGCTGATCTATGCAATTATACTCCTTGTGTGAAGTTTGGATAGCACCATGTTTAGAGATTCAATGTTATGGGGCTATTTTGTTGTATGCACACAAAGTGTTCGGTGAAATGCTTGTGAGAGATTAGCTTACTGATTTCGATGCTTCCACTGCCCCGTTACGCTCACATGCTTCGTTAAGAGAAGTGGAAATAAATTATACTACCCGGTGGCCTAACAACAATCCGTGATGATTACCGGCTTGAACTGTGGAGCTTAGGGTGGTGTACTAAGGAATGAACAGCCTGTTCGTTTGAACTTATCAGCCAAACCAGCCAGCCATTCAACAGTATTTTTCTCTCACAGAAAATCAGCAGCAGCAAGAACCAGCCAGCCAGAAACGACCAAGCGAACAGGGCGGAAATTATTGTCGACTAGCTCGATGTGCACGCCCAATTATCTCATACTTATGGGTGTCTTCCAATCCATGCATGATGACATAAATGTCAGTACATGTGTAGATAGAGGTTGCCAGATGGAGCTAGGATGTCAGGCTTAGCTGTAACATAGGATAAAAGGGGATCGGTTATAGCCAGAGAAGGGCATCGAATCAATTATCAGTAGAACTCTCCTTCCTCTCTACTAGGCTACTATTCTTCTTTCTTCTCCATCAACCTCGAGCTTCTCCCTGGTGTACTTCTAGATCCTTCTACATACCCTTCTCTAGACCCCCCTTCCCAATTGCTTGCTGATCTTCGTACCTCCCGTTCCCCTGAGGTTGTGTATTCCAATTGTACCTGAATCGAGTTATCTGTGAAGCATTGAGGAGTGTTGATAACAATACAGTATGTCACCGGCAGTAACCATATATACTTTCATGACAACGATGATAATCTGTCAGTTTCGGTCGTCGATCTCTCCGTCAGTATGAAAATACGACAGTCGTAACTCTACATTAGGGCACTCATAATGTAAAACTCTTCCACATAGTCCAAGATTATTTATTACCCCATATTTATGATAATTTGCTGATATGGCAATACATTTATTGAAGAGAGAGAAAAAAATAAGACTCTAAGTTTTCTTAGACTCTAAATCCATAATATTTAACATAATAAATAGGTTTAGATTCTATAATAGAGTCTGCATTATATGTGCTCTTATAGTACTTGTTAATACCAGTGTCAAGTCGTTCAAGCCCACTGCACGCCTGCATATATGTACCGGCCGGGCAACCCGCCAGGCCAGGCCATCTTGTCAAAACGTACTGGACATACTGCTCGATCCACGATATGTTTCGCCATGGGCTTGCAAAACAAATGGATCGCAGTCCATCTAGTATGAGCAGGCCCGGCCCGCTCACTCCCCTGTGCTGGGCATCTTCTTGTTGTTGTCATCGTCCTTTCTCGGGGATTTTTCACTATCTCGCCCTTATGCTGGGGCTGTAGTTTATGGTTGTAGTCCGAGTTTTCAAAATTAACAGGACGAAAATGAGGTTATTGATGCATATAATATATATATATATATATATATATATATATTCAATTGGGGATTCAATCTCCCGGTGACAGTTCCATAAAAAAAAAAAAACTTCTACCACTTTTTAATAGAAATGTAATAACAAACTATAGTTGAAAAATATATTAAATGCACTATCCAGGTATTTTACAGAGAATTTGATGAAACTACTTAATTAGATGTTGGTGAACTTTTTAACAAATTTTATCAAACTTAGGAAATGTTAGTTTAGAAAACACCTAAAGTGTGATCGAATGCATATATGGGCATATGCAGCAAGGATTCATCGCATCGCATTGCATATGAATCTGGATCGTCAACATGCAATATTTCAATGGGTCTTATGGTTTGGCTGGCCTTGACCTTGGAGCCTGTGCATCA
The DNA here is from genome assembly GCA_023333625.1 of Bothriochloa decipiens. Lineage (NCBI taxonomy): Eukaryota > Viridiplantae > Streptophyta > Magnoliopsida > Poales > Poaceae > Bothriochloa > Bothriochloa decipiens. Next base: position 1,670,780 of record CM041638.1, on the reverse strand, counting down.
TATACAGACAGACCTCCACACTGTATGTAAGTATACATGAGTCTAGTATCTACAAACATGAATGTAATAATTAATTAATGAGCAAGTATTGATTATAAGCAAGATGCACTACTTATAGCTGTTCAAAAGTGCAATCCTTGCTTCATATACCAGCAAATAAGCTGATAGCTAGTTGAGTCTTAGCAGTGTCACATCAGCTAATCCAAAGGATTGGTAGCTAGAGTGTTCCAGTTTGGGATTGGAAGTAACTTACGCTACAACTAGTCAACTACATATGTGAGGAAAAAGATAAAGAAAAGGGAACAAAAAGACAAGAAATTTTCATACATATAGCTTACGGATCATGCATGAGTCATTAGCTTGGTGATGTAGTGCAGGGAGAGTTAGCTCTGGAAGAACTTAAATGCAAGTCGTCGTCGTCGTCTATTATCGCTGCTCCATTTATTTATGTATATATATAGCTTTTAGTTCTTATGTGCAAGTTATCATTTATCACCATTTGAGACACATGCATATGCAGGGAGAGTCAGCCCCGGAAAAACTTTGAATGCAATGTAAGTCGTCTAATCTTTTCTTCTGTACAAAGTTAGAAGAGGTAGCTTGCTGTGATTCTACTCTTTATTCGTCCTCTTGCTAGCATGGTGTATATGAAGAGAGACGACGATATGATGCACAAGCACAACTCAGCCTCTAGTAATACGTACGTGTAGTGGCCGGAACGAGATGAAAATCATTGCATGCATTCGTATTGTTCTTTTTTTCTTGAATGATTACATGAATGCAATTTGTTAGTGATGGAACTATTAACAACCTAGCCAGCAACTGCTTCTTTCTTCCTTTTTTTTTGTTCTTAATTCTGATCGAACTGGATTAGATATGAGTACTTGGAGATAACAACTAACATGCATGGATGCGATCAGGGAGGGTATAATGAAACTGCATCTGATCCTGACGGTGTTGCCAGCGGCGGCATTTGGGTTCTTCATCGGCGTTTCCTTTCCTGTGCAAATATTAATAGCATCACAGGTAACTATATATATATACTAGCTTGGAAGCTATTTGAACTTATCTTGTGCGTATACACCTACCTATGTAAATCTGTAATCATCTGATGAGAAATGAAACACAATTTGGATATAAACACGCAGCTTCAGTGTGACGTGTTGCCTTGGAGCGGTGGTGGCGCTGATCATGCCAACTCCACTACTTTCGGTGCCGTCAACGTACTAGGTAGCAACAAAACAGCGGGTGAAGAAGGGACTGCCACTAGTCCTGTCCTGCAGCCAAATGCCATATATATACATATATATATATATATATATATATATGCTAGTAGGTTACTGCTGGTGGTGCGCCGTCAGGGCCAAAAGGCGCGGAGAGGCTACCACCCAACATCGTTGTTTCAGAGTCTGATCTTCACATGCGCCGGCGAGCATATACCGTCCTCAACTCATAAATCATAATCCATCCCATGGAAATTTAAATGGTGATCTGTTAGTTTGTGTGCTAACCAAAAATCAACTTGCATGAACGACGGAGCAGGACACGCCTGTTCGCAAGTACCTGCTGACGATGACAGTAGGTTACACTGAATGTCAACGCCACTGTTCACAAGGTCAGAAGAACTTAACTTCTCAATCACTCAACTAAACTTCTTTTCAATGTCTTCTGATGATCCATGCTGCCAAGCAGTTCGACGTGATGTTGTTCCACTACGACGGCAAGACGACGACTTGGAGTGGTCCAAGAACGCCACCCACGTGAGCGCCATGCAGGAAGCAGGCGAAATGGATCGTGGCGCCCTACGACTACATCTTCCTGTGGGACGAGGACCTGGACACCACCTTCTTCGACGCCGACGAGTACGTGCGCATCGTCAAGAAGCACGGGCTGGAGATCTCGCAGCCGGGGCTGGACGCCACCCGTGGGAAGACGTCCTACGAGCTGCTCATCCGGCGGAGCAACAACAGCGCCGGCGAGGTCCACAGGAACACCAACGAAGGTGGCCGGCCCGCCCGGGAAATGCCCCGACGTCCACCAGCGTCCCTGCAGCGGGTTCGTGGAGGTGATGGCGCCCGTGTTCAGCAGGGAGGCCTGGGCGTGCGTGTGGCACATGGTGCAGAACGACCTCGTCCATGGATGGGGGCTGGACCTCAACTTCTGGAGGTGCGTGGAGGACCCCGAGGAGAAGATCGGCGTCGTGGACGCACAGTATGTGGCGCACCGCTCGAAGCCCACGCTGTATCGGCAGGGCGACCCGGAGAAGGACGGCGGCGGCGGCGGCAACGTAAGGGCCCGGGCATGGCAAGAGTGGGGCGACTTCAAATCTAGAATAATCCTTGCTGAGAGGGCTCAGAAGGCAGCACTGCTTGCACCACGCCGACCAAAATAGTTTAGAGTAACCATGGAGCAGCTGCAGCATGTCATCTTGCATAATGCATTCAAGCTATAATTTTAATTAATAAACTGGAATCGATATCAAACCATTTTAACAGAAATGCTCCTTCATAGTCGCCTGGTATGCCGCCCATGAGATCCTCGGCCGTCCGATTCGCTTGCGCCCACATCTAATGCAGACGAAGAAGAAGAGGCCGCGGCTTCGTCCTCCCCGACGGCTGCCCTACCCTTCTTCCCCAACTCTGGCAGGCTAAGAAGGGGCCGCCCGGGGGGGAGGTGCTGGTCACGCGGTGGGGACGATGGCCGGGCGGTAGAGGTCGAAGCGGTGATTGCAGCGGCCAGGAAAAGGAGGGGTGGGCCAAGTCAGGGCAGGGGAATGGAAGACAACACCCGCTACGGGAGTTGTGTCGGTGCTCCATGGCCGCCCGGTGCAACCCTAGCAGCTACCCCCCTCCCCCCTCCGGCGTGGCGGGGTGGGGGCATTTGAGGACAAGGTGGGAGGGTGCCGACGAGGCAAGCAAGGGTGAGGCGCGAGGACGAGGCGGAGGATTGGCACTTGAGAGCTCCACGGCCGGACGTGCAAGGGCGAGGGGGAGGGGCGTGCAAGAGGATTGATGGTTTTGCTAACCAACATTCGACCGCCGAGGAGACATACCCGAAATTTAAACTTTGGATATCTTCTCTAGCACCCAATTGCATGGGCTTCAAGGGTGAGTCACGAGTTAAATAGCACACAAAGATTATTTAACCAAAAAACAACTATTATGAACAATTAAACACATGAAACAAAGACGGCCAAGATCCGGATAACTCCAATCTAACACCAATATATGTAGATAATATTTTTGGAGATAAAAGAAGTTATGAATTTATAGAGAGTAAAGTAATTTTTAACAATTTTGATAAAATACATAACCATATTTTTTCAAACAACTAGGTGTCCTAATATGTCTGCTATAGATAGTTTGATGGTCAAAGCTTCTTGGTTTTTTAGTTGCACATGGCAAAAAAAAGAGCTCGTGGACAATAGCGGGATGGCCCAGGCAGAGGCACCACTTCAGTAATAACGGCGATCTGTTGATTATTTGTTTAGATATTTAGGTACCAGTATTTCTTCAATGTTACTTCCTCTCCATTCTGGCACATCTTTCTCCACACGCATACCCTACTATCTTCTCCGCCACCGCAACAATTCTTGACCCTAACTCGGTGACGGCCCATTTGTCATCAATGGTGACGTTTGCTATTGGCATTGTCGATGCAACTGAAGGAAGCGATAGTACAAGGAAGGATGGCAGCATGCTCGAGTTCGAGGCTACAGATGAATGTTGCGACGACAGGGGGCAAGCTGAAGTGCAGCCAAATGCGACGGTAAGGGAGAACAGCCATCAGCCAAGAAGGAGGAGATTGATGATGCCCCAAATGGTAGTAAGCATCTGTAATGTCCCAAAAGACCTCCTAGTTGACATCGTCGGATGTCCATGCCTGGATATTAGGGATGGCATCCCCACTGCCGTCGTCTATCACCCTTGGCGTACGTTATGGCTACAAGCACCCCTGGACTTAGATGACAGGTCTATGAAGCATGCTATCCAAGACAAGTACATATAGTACAACAGCTGAGAAATGGCTAGCATCATTACCAAGGTCGCCAATGATCATGGGGTCCGATCAAAAGGATATCCTTCAAAATATTTTGGCTTGATTCCTCCCGAACTTGTTTAATCTTTGGAATGAGAATGGGATGTTCTCCGACCTAAACGTCTTGTATCTTAATCTCATTATCTAGCTGGAGTAGCTTTGTGTCGTGCACCATGTTCATGCTTGATGTTGTACGCTCATTCACTGTGGACAATTGCACTGTCAAGAACAAATTTATCTTTTTTATCGGGATGTCTGCATAGCTAGAAATTTGTAATATTAGGGGCCCAAGTGGAGATATTAAGAATATCATCATGGTGGTCGTTAGGATCGAAACATTGATCGTTACAGGGAGCCAGTACGTACTCTGAATCATTGAAAATTGAGCTCTTGCCATGCCTACATCGCTTATTCATTTTTCTCAGACTTACGCATCTAAAGACCATTATCAGAACAGGGACGACAGGGTTACCAGCATTTTAATGTTAGACAATAATGGGTGTTGAGGTGCTGTATATAACACAGGATGTATACGACCCACATCTAACTTTGAATGGGATGATCAAGCTAAGGTTCTGTATTTCGTTGGGTTGGAGTAATAGGCTTCTCGACATTGGGTACATACTTCTCGGTAACACATTCATCCTGCTCCATTTCTTGTGTCATATTATTGTGTATTGTCTTTTCTTACCAGGTCATTTTATCCTTCATGTTATTGTATTTACATGATCAATGAACCATGGCCACTTGACGAGCGTAAAAATGTTTTGTCTGCAACTGCTTCGACCAAACGTTCCTAAAATGCTAGATTTTCTAAATTGTTTTCCATGCTTACAAACTCTACACATCAAGGTTGTTCACGTAATTCCATCACACACATCTTTTGTTTTTGTGTTGTTTGTCTACTAAGTTTGCCTTTTGCACAAATTTCTAACTCATTTGCTGCCATCCTCCAAGGAATTAAAGACGAGGGTGATGGCATATGTTTGCCAGTGGTACTGTGTTCGAATGTATTTAGGAGAATTGTTATTTGCTCTTATTTTTCTTGGTAGTCGTTATGTTGGTGGTGTGCGTGTGACACGGGGTCCGTAAAAGCGCGCCCAGGGATAGCAAATTAGGTCTTGCTGGTAAGCTGGGATCGTAACCATATCTAGAACACAACTCTAGCAGTGGTAATCTACTGCTCGCAAGTTGTATGCAAGGATGTCTAAATCCATTCACTCCCTTGTGGCAAGGTATTCACAAAATGAATCCGAACAATAACACAGCACATATGTAACAATGGAAATAGAGGTTCCATTTTATTGCATAGTACCAACTGACCATGATTACATATTAACACAATAGGTCGACATTACTAATCAATTTTCACCTTCACTTTCTCAATCTCACGATAATTTTAGCATCAAGTGCCTCAATTTTTGACATCAAATTTGCATGGTAAAACCTTCTCAGTATAAAGCTCCTTGGATTGAATGCTTCTCATCATTCCAGGAAGAATGCTTGGCATAAAGTTTGTCATATATAGGATGCTCGTAACTATGATATTGAAACACTGAGCTCCTCCGATTCAAGTCTTAGCTTATATCAGCTTAAGCGTCCTTGTCACGTCCTACTTCCCCAGCTTCTTACTTTTGAACTCCTCTAATTCCTTCATCAATTTTGCCTTGTCAGCATCATATGCCTTTGTAGCTGCCTCATTTGCCTCTTCCAACACACGGGCCTCATTCCTTTTGTCCTCCAATTGCCTTTGGAGTCCACCCTTTTTCGCCTTACACGCCTCCAATTTCAATTTGAGTTTAACCTTTTCCTCCCTACACTCCTCCAATTCCCTTTTGAGTTTATCTTTTGTCTCAGTACACTCCTCCAATTCCAGCCTAATCTTTATTTCGATTTCGAATTGGAGTTTAATCTTTAATTCGAGTTCCAAAATGAGTTTAACCTTTAACTCGATTTCGGCTTTGATTTTAGGCTTTGCGTTCATACACTGATCCAGTTGCCTTTGGAGTTCACTAATTTCCACCCTGCATTTAGCCAGTTGCCTTAGGAGATCAGCCTTCACCTCGAGTTCGCGGCGGATCGATATACCTGACGTTAGTGGGGGATTAGAGAGGAGAGATGCGAATAGACCACACTACCCATGAATTGGACACTGAAAAAACTGATGTCTTTTTACTCACCTTGCTGACGTTCTTTTTCTTTCCACCAGTCCGCAAGCTTGTCTGCAACAACCACGCCTAGAACTACGCCTCCAACTGCTAGACCCACTGGAGTCGCCACAGCCAATCCTTCAGCTGCAACTTCAACCGCGCCTACAACTGCAGCTGCAACATTCATCCACCATGGTGCTGATGAAGTCCAAGCCATGTTCTGGTGACTTGTAGAGGTCGGCGGCTTGCGGCCGTAGGCGTTGCTGTTGTCACGCACTCGCCAGAGTTGGAAGACGCTTCCGCTGTCGAAGCTATACTTGGGGAGTCAATATAAGGGGGAAGAGGGAGGGGGAGAGAGAGAGAGAGAGGAAGGGAATATGTACGAGGAAGCAGGAAGAAGCAGAGCAGAGAAGGGATGGAGTGTCGGTGCTGAAGAGAGAAGAAGCAGAGGGGAGGAAAAGGATGCAGTGAGAGAGAGAGAGGGGCTTGCGGCCCAGGCAGGTGACAATCTAAGTACCTTAACCAAATAGCAAGCTCCTGCGGTCCTGTCCGGCTCACGGGAAGGGACTCAACTAAATTGTGCAACCTGCTGTCAATGATACTGTGCTTGCTAACAGACAAGCATACACGACATGCATTAGCAGAAATATTTTAAATCTCCGAATTTTTCTGCAGGGAAGCGGACTTAAAATTACAAGTGCTGTAAAAGTTCCAGTGCATTTGAAATATGGAAAGGCATTCAGCCATTCAGCCGACAGCATGAGCCATTCAGCCAAACAAGCAAAATATGTTATTAATTTTCTAATTTCTACAGACTGAGGTGCATGCATGCGACATGCTTTTGTTTTATCCCTCTATACTAGTTTTGGTGTGACTGATCACGGTCATTATTGTGCTTTGTTATGTGAGGCCCAAAAACTATTATTTTTTTTTATGGCAGAGGCCGATAAACTATTCACAAGACATATGCATGTCCCGATATGATCGGAGTCTTAATATGAAGTCTCCCAAACTATCACCCATTCCGTGACCGACGAGACATGAAACTACTCAAACGTCCTAGCCAATGAGGCTGGACGCATGTCTCTCCTTGACCAGACATCGATGAGGCTAGAACTAATTATTTGTCAGGTTGGGCACGTTTCTCTGCTTGACCGATGGGGCTCGGGGATCATCACGATTCCAAGACCGACGAGTCTAAAAACATCTAGGACTTGTTAAGATAACTAAGTTTTATTCCAATCCACTTTAACACATGTGGATTGAAGTGGATACACATGCATCCAAACAAGGCCTTAGGCTAGACCGACGTGGCTAGGCTACTTTTTGTTCGTGACCGACAAGGTTGAACCTATAGTTGAGACTTTACGATGAACTCCGCAATCGATGAGGCTCGATTCTTCTCACCAAAGGCCAAGAAGGTTTGGGGCATATTATCTTGGCTATTTGGCCACTCACGTATACTTGGAGAATATTCATGCAAAATTGAAGACGAATCCGCTGCCACCGCCAAGCTCCTCGTTGTTGGATCCGCAGCTCCCAGCACGAGCTCGCCATCGAAGCTACCGAGCACCGCCACCACTGGAGGAAGAGACCGGGTCCCACGCGCTGCTGGCGCTGGAGGAAGGCGCTGGGTCCGTGCGCCCACCGGGAGGCCTCGCCATAGAATCCCTGCACCGCAACCACTGAGGAGGGGGCCGAGCGCCACGCGCCCCCGGCGCTGGAGGAGGGGACAGGCCTGCCTCACAGTCACCAAGGTTTTGGGATTCTTTTTTCAAAAAAAAAAATTAGAGTCTACCGAATTAGACGAATTTCGGAAAATTCAGATCGGTATCCGCTAAAAATTTGAATAAAATTTAAGTAAATTTGAAGAAAATTTCCCCAGACGGCCAAACTTGTTGGTGGACATGGAGAGGGTGCATGCGGCACCGGTGTGGAATGCACAAGAGGTGGGGAGGTGACGACGATGCGGCGGTGGCAGCGGGTGGGGCAAATGGCAGTGGTGCCACCGTAGAGGCATTGACAGCATGGTAGCGACCGCCGAGGAGCGGTCATATCATGGGGGCAGCGTCAAGGAGCATCCGAGGTGCGAGCTCGGACATTAGGAATCGCCATGCGGCTCTCGCCATGGCTGCAGGTGCACCAGCGCAGGTGTGGATGACGCTGTTGGTAGCACCTCGTAGCGAAGCGGAGGACGGAAAGGGACCGTGAGTAGGATTTTAGGATTTCAGATGGTCTCTGGGCGATCTTAAGTGTCAGATCATTCAACGATAAAAAAAATTTAGCGTCAGATGTCTGATGGTGAAAAAGTGTTATGGTGTAGTGTTTATGGGCTCATTATGGACCAAAGAGTAGGATGCAAATTTAAATCGGGCCAAGATATTTTAGACGGTTTAGTTTTATTTTGGGCCGGGCTGAAATAGATGAAATTGGGTCAATTCGTGCCGAATCCTAGAACTGTGGCTGTCGCCACCACTGAGGGTCCTGAGAGAGAGAGGGAGGGAGGGGCGCCGCATGGAGAGCAAAGAATGAGAGACGGAGAGAGGTAGGGGTTTGCGACTCGCACCCGACGCTGGAGGAGCGGAGGGGTTGTGTGGCCGAGGAAATGAACGGCTGAGGAATAGGAAGAGTGTGAGTGCCTGGAGACTAGGGTTTCCTCATTTATATATGTGAAAGAGTAACCGGGTTGGATTGGGCCGCTGGTTGGCTTGGCCAGAGGCTCTTTAGGTGCCCACCTCAAAAATGGCCTTATTTTATGACGCGGACCACTTGGGAAGCCTGCCTCGGTAAATAGATTTTAGGCGTGCCTCTGTAAATTATTTTGCGAGGCAGTTAAAAGTGACCGCCTTGGTTAATAAACGGTTGGTCCCAGGCATTAACCGAGGCAGGCAACCGCCCAACAGCCTCGGAGGGCCTTTTCCAAACGCCTCACAAAAGTTTTTTTATTAGTGCTTGGAGAATATTTATGCAGTAATCAGTTCAAAAAATATTTATACAGTATTGAAGACGATAACCATCAGTGTAGCTTAATCCAAGGTCTTCCGTGGCCCAATATCTCTAAAAAATATATATATATCATAGGCCTCACGAGGCCACGGGAACCAGGAACCTTCCAATCAATGATCATCTGCTAAGTTAAACTAGTCTATCAACCCGTGCTCTCGTACGAGCTAGAATTATAAAAGATGTACTATTACTATATTTGATTAATATAAAAATTACTTGTATTAAATTGTATATTTCTGTTTATTTTCTACAAAATATACATGATAGATATTTTGTACTCTATATCTAATTATCATAAATTTATTAATTAGCTTTTTTGCAAGGGACAAACTTATATATTTCTCATGTGTATTCATAATTTTACTTTGAATGGCACCTTGTATATTTTTAATATGTAATTAGTTTGAAACCTTGTGATCAACTATGGTTACTTCATGAATCTGAATTTTGATTTTTTTTAGTTTATTTTTGTTGGCTTCTGTATTTTTCCTCAAGTTGGAAATCTTGTGCTTATTGTATCTTTTACTAACTCTCATTTTGGATGCTTTTAAAAAAGGATTTTAGGTATCGTACAATATATCCTAAATATGACAATAGCATATGCAATTATTTGAAACTTACACCATGTCATCTAAGATAAGCGATAGACCTTGAATAAGGTCTCACATGGGGTTAGTAGTGCTAACTTCATGAGAATTTTAAATTCTATTGAGCCTTATAATGATCGAATTACTCTAGAGTAATGTTAAAGGGCACGACAAATATAGTCATTAGTGGTCTTTCACAATTCTTAAGATCATTGAATTTTCCTATCAAAGAATTATATTTGTAATTATGGTTATACTAATATAAATGTGTCAAACATTTAGTTAAAACATATTAATATAGATAAAGTGGAGGCTCCATTAAGGATCTCTAGTTAGACTTTCTAGTATTTATCTTTTTTAGCATGATATGTATTTAGTTTAAACCTAATTATTTGATGTATAATGTCTTATTTTATCTTTTTTACTTCAAGAATTATAATTTTCCATATGTTAAGTAGAAACTATATTGTTATTTTTATTTTGGATTTATTTTTATTAAAAAGAGTTTAGAACTTAATAATATTGTTTCCACATGTTAATTAAGTTAAAACTCATATTGCACCGTAGCACAAAATTTGTAACTTTAAAATTAAATTACCCTTATTGACTTGACATAATGTTTTAGTTAAAATTTATAAAGCTACTTAAAACAAATTATAAAATTCATTATTATGTAGTAGTAATATAATTAAAAGGGAATTATTGGTTTGTTAATTAAACATTTGTCATGCTTATAAGATATTAATATCCTAATGTATACCCCTCAAAAAAAATCCTAATGAATGTATATTTACTTGGTATGGTTTTGTTAAAGTGCTATTTTCTATGTTTGAGAAGCTATTAAAATAAATATTTATTATCCTAATGTTTGTATATTGACTTGTACATGATAGAACATAGCAAGCGTTGAAGAGTCTAATTTAGATAATATGATATACTTTTACATATATTAAACTATTTCTAACATATTTTATTAATATTTGCATATAGATATGAGATATGTTTTCATTTATCTTTTTTATAGAAGTTGAGGTTGATAACTTTCATACAAACTAAATGGTAATTTTATATTGACATATATGGGTATTTTAAACACACATTGGTTAGTTTGTATCTTTTTCTTAACGACTAATCTGTTTTTTTGTATAAAATGTATTAAAGGGCTATATTGAGCGACCTTTTCTAGTGTCTAATGTATAGTTTTGTTTTAAATTTGGGAGTTGTTTGAATTACCTTTTAGTGAGAACGATGAAAATAGTTGTATATGAATTTGGGAGCTGTGTAAATGTGAGTATAGGAGATTTTTCAGGTACGTTTTTTCTTGAAGAGTTTTCCATGCAACAAAGTAATCAATATTAGTTTGTTTGTTATCTGCTATGTTGGAGGTGCATATAACTTTTTTTAAAAAGCAAAACTGATCTAGTAGTTAAGGATAATACGTGAGTGCAGATTTATATAGAAATATATGGGTTATTTTGAATTATTTTTTCTAATGGCAAAGGTGGGTAATTTTTATGCAAAATTAGGGGGTTCCTTTATTTATTTTTCATAATGGCAGTGGTGGGTAATTTTAATAAACTACAATAGATCTGATGGCTATTATCAGTTATGATGATTAGTGATAACCAAATCAAAGGCTGGATGTTTCTGATTATTATGAGAATTTTTTGGATTTATCTTTTTTCCTAGCGTGTCTCATGTTCTCATAAGAGTTAACGTGGTGCCTCCATTAAAGCCTCTAATCAGTAATAGTAAGATATCAATCCCAAGTGGGAACATGTACTTTGTAATTCTCATATGAATTAATAAAGACTAGTGTTTCCTGAGTTTTGTTGTCTCAATTATTTATTATGTATGTATTAGTATACTGGCATGCCCACACATATATTTATTTAAGTGTTAGAAAAACTCCCTTAGTCGGAGAGTGGTTTATGTTCGTCAAAACAGGTTAAGAGCTTTAGCCTTTTTCCCTTGAGTACTCAGTTTGAGAGTCCAAGTGCATTCGTATCTGTCCAGGGATCAATGGCAGATACACACCTTTTGGACACAGAATGATATCACAAACACAGGTCTTATAATGAATGGCCATAGGTCATTTGAAATAGGGTTTTACAACACAGGTCTTATAATGGATGGCCATAGTTTGGGGCAATGGGGGCCCGAATTGGGTTAGAGATTATAGCCTCTGGATCAAGGAAGAGGCTGATTCCTGGACCACCATAGATAGATCTAAGAAGAATCCCCTCCTCCTTCCCCAAGAAATCCTTCACTGATGCAGTTCGATTGGGTGTTCCCTTCCCTAAGAAAAAAGTTTTTGTTCATTTGGAATATTCGAAAAACTACTATGATCTTTTTCGTATGCCCTTTCCTTCACATGTTCTTCGCGAGAATTTGAATTCCAGATCTCGTCAATCGAAGCCGAAGAACACGGGCTCTCTTTCTGGTAAAGCAATGATCTCTGCCACCCATAAGCCGCCCATTACTAGAGCCAACGCTATTCCTATGAATTCTTCAAATTTGAATTCTAAGTCGCAGTTGGGCCTCTCTATCACCAGAATGGACATCCCCAAGCCCAGTTGTGGAAGATGCCTGGCCCATGATCATGTTACTAAGAACTGCAAATCTTCGGTTCATTATCGTATCTGCTACAATTACGGGCACAGGTCCCCTAACTGTTTTGGAAAGGTTAGATTCTCACAGTTTTTTGGCCCAAATCCAGCCGAGAAGTTGAGGCGGCACGACCGGTGACCATAAATGCAAATTCGCCTGCCTCTTCTCCCCTTTCCTCGCTCTCGTCTCCTCAATTTGTTACTCCAGAAAACCCCACCCCACCTCCGCCGATGGTGAACTTTGCCATTGATCCGCTCCCCACGCCCCCCTGGGTTCACCCTCGCTGATCGCCCTCAGTGCCCTCCTCTTCGCCAGGAAGTTTATGTGATGGGATGCTACTCACTACACAATGAAGATTTGGCCATCATCAAGCTCACTCCGTCCATCAACATGATCGACTTCAAGCACCTGGACACCACCCTCTGCAACTTCTTCGATGTCCATGAGGTTTGCATTGCTGGAGTCTATCCCTGTGCCCTTGGTGATGCCTATGTTAGATTTCATTCTGCTCTGGATAGAGAGAGATTCCTTGGTCCTATCTTTGAGTTTGAGCAAGAGTATCAGATGTATTTTATCAAACATGATGAGAGTGACAATGCTAGGACCTTTGATTTAGACCGTGAGGCTTGGATCATGTTGTTAGGTTACCCTGAGGATCTGCGTTGCACCAATCTGATTGCAAAGGCTGTGTCTGGTTTTGGCATTTTGGTTCATGTTCACCCATCCAGTACTTTAGCCCGCATCATAGTCAAGGTTTATCTGAATGATGATGCCAAGATTCCAGATGATTTTAAAGTGAATGCTAGAATTCCAACTTGAGGTAGGTCTTGGACTACTCCTGTTTATGTTCTAAAAAGAAACGGCTTTGATGTGATGCCTAATGAAGAAGCTTTTGTTTTGGCTGGCCCTCTGCACGCTATGCCACCAGAAGCACCTTGCTAGATGGGCCCTGTTCCTCTAGGTGCTCCAAATGCTACCCTTGCTGGCTCTAACAATATGAATATGGATGCACCAAGTGGTGGGAACATCATCCATGCTGCTCATGGGATCCATTTGGTTGATCTGGAAGACAATGTCAATCCTGATGTTGCTGCTTTTCTAGTTGGACCTCAGCTAGATGAAGTTTTTCAGGCTCCTTCTATAGTACCTGGGGAAGAACAAGTCAAGACCCAGCCTGACCTGAATCTAAACTCAAATGAGAAGGAGTTGATGGACATGCATCCTGAGTTACCAACAGCTTAGTTACTGAAGATTCCATTCCTCTCCAGATTGGAATGTCTCAACTAAAAGCACCTATGATAACTGATGGTAACCTGATCTTTCATGGGTCTGATTTTGATTCTTCAAAGCCAAGCAACATGGGATCAGCTTCTATAGAGGTTGGTAACATTCAAGTCAACATCAACAGAGACCCTCCAACAGTCAACAAGCCCCTGCAAACTTCTGTCAGAGTTGAGAAGAACTTCAAAGCTTCTGTTGCCCGTGGTCTTTTTCCATCACCTCCTTCTTCAGTCAGTAAGCCTTTGATGCCCCTGCTAGAAAAGGTATTCAATTTCATATCAAAATATCCATCCTCCTATTGCTTCTTATATCTAAGTCTGTTGGACATTGATCCTCTGATTCCTGTACCCTGTTTCTTCAATGATCCCTTACTACTGGTTTGTTTGGTTTGTCTCCTCCCTCCCCACATAAAAGAGCCAATGGGAGGACCCAACTCAGTCCTTGATGACGATGACCTGATGGAGATAACAGGAGATGCCTTCAACCCGTGCAAGAGAAGGGCAGTCAGGCTCAAGGAACAGCTGTTGGAACATGGTTCCAGCAGGTTCAGGATACGACGAACATGTGTGACCAAGATAACTCTCTGTCGATAAATTAATGAGGAAGTACAAAGTGGGCCCTAGGGCAAGTTACACACTATAACTACTACAGGAAAACTGCCCTAATTACACAAGGGGCATCGCCTTTTATAGTGACTGCCCAACCTAAGATTAAAAGTACAAGAGTTCCCCCACGGGGAGTCTTGAAACCCTAGATACTGACTCTATTACATGTGGACCTTCTAAGGGCATGTTTGTCCACCACTTCATGAACACGACACATAGGCCACGGCCCATCATTGCCCGTAAGGAAAGCCCATCACGTCAACTTCTTGATGATAAGCCTCAGCCTGGCCCATCACGCCACCTTGACAGCCATTGTCTTCATTCATCACCACCTCTGTGGGAGTCGGACGCATGACCGAAGGACCTCCGCGATCAGGGAAGATGACGCCACCGGACCTCCATTGCCGACCAGTTCCCTAGCCTTAGAAGGAGTCTACCCAGCGGAGGTCCTACCTCTGGAGGCTTCTCTTTGGTGCCTGCAAACATGAACAAGATGGATACGCTGGATTCGTTAGCTAGACTCCAATCAGAGGTAATAAGCTTCTCTGGCCCTGGGGCGCATCCTCAACATTTCGCGCCCACCGTTTGTGTCTGGCCGGAGAGGTGACGATGAGAACAACAATACCGTGCAAAGGGGGGACCTAACTGAGTAGCATCCGCCCGCCCAGAACCAAAAAGATGAATTAGCCAGGCTGAGAGATGAGATGCGCTGCATGGAAGCTGAATGAGACAGGTTAAGGGCACAGCAAACCGCCACCCAAAGAACAATACAATCATCGCATCAAGTGGACGAGATAAGGTAGCAAATGGCCATTCTGCAAGAAGAAATACATAGCATGCAACCTCAGCAGCAAGTCCATCAGAGACCGCTCAACCAATCACAACAAGTCGTCCCCCAGCTATAAACGCGCAAGCTGCGCACACCATAATTCCAAGCCTACCCACACCATCAAGAGTCTTTGACCCAAAGTCACCACTGTCCGAAGGTCTGCAAAGCTCACCGTGGCCTCCAAGTTACAAACCTGTGTCTCTGCCAAGATTCAATGACAATTCAGATCCGAGATAGTTTATAATGAGGTTTGAAGCTGTAGTAGGCTCCGCAGGAGGCAACGATCATGTAATGGCTAAATCATTTGTGATTGCAGCAGAAGGAGATGCACTGGCATGGTACTCAATGTTGAAGCCAAGCACTGTATACTCATGGGACAACCTACGGGACTAGATACTAGCAAAGTTTAAAGCTTACATGAGCGAGTTGCTAACATCATCAGACTTGTTTAGCAACAAGCACCTCAAGGGCGAACCCCTCAGAGACTATTATTAGAAATTCCTACACCTTCGGCCTAAAGCACCAGACGTCCCTGATGGGGTAGCCATAGAAGCAGCAATCAAAGGACTTAGGATAGGCCCATTCGCTAGTCACTTGGCAAGAAAGAAGCCAGCCACAATGGCTCAGCTGCACGAGGCATTTGAAAAATACTGCAGGTCTGACAATGACCTTCGCAAAAGATTAGAAGAAGCGAACAGTCAAAGTAAATAGTTCTCAAATAATGGCAATAGAAGAGATAGCAAGAACCAGCAAAGACAACAATACCAGAACCAGTAGAAACAAATCTTCAATTTGTAGAGTAGCCAGCCTTTGAATGCTCAGGACAAAAAAGAAGCCAATTACGAACAGAGAAATCAAGGAGGGCAGGGCTACAACAAAAGCAACAAGTCTAAGAACTGGAGCAAGAACCAGAAACCAAAGAAGCCATACTGCCTCTTCCATGGAGAGGACAAAGGGCACATCACACGAGAATGCTCGGAGGCCCAAGAGACATTTGACAGGATGAAAAGCAAGCAGTCACAATTGCAGCCCCAGCAGCAAGGTAGCAAAGAGGTGAATCATACTCACGGTTTGCAACTCCATCAGCAATACAACCCAAGTTTCCTAGGATATGGTCCAGGACCACTACCGTAGCAAAACCTGGCCCACCAGTACTATCCAGCATCACTGTAACAACCCTAGAAATCCGGATATCAAAAATACGGGCTTTCAAAATTTTTTTTAAAGTTTACTAGTGTATGGTGGATGTCATGTAGGAAACCTAGTTGCACAGATAGCACCTGACGATAGCCCGAGCATGCATTTAAATAACC
Organism: Bothriochloa decipiens; assembly: GCA_023333625.1. Classification (NCBI taxonomy): domain Eukaryota; kingdom Viridiplantae; phylum Streptophyta; class Magnoliopsida; order Poales; family Poaceae; genus Bothriochloa; species Bothriochloa decipiens. The sequence continues at coordinate 1,654,361 of CM041638.1, read as the reverse complement.
AGAGTTTGATTCGCCTCTTGTTCGATTTTATGTGATGTTAATAAAATCGAATAACCTTTAATGTATGTATATATATAAATGCCTGCTACCGAACCCCCCGCGCTGGCCAGCTCGTCCGCGCGCTCGACCGCCGGCCTGCTGCGAGCTCGAGGCCCAGCTCGACCGCCTGCCCGAGCTCGAGGCCCAGCTCGGCCTGCTGCGCTGCCGCCTGCCCGCTCGCTCGCGCGCTCGCCCGACCGGCCTGCCTCG
>CM041638.1:1635841-1654102 GCA_023333625.1 Bothriochloa decipiens | reverse complement strand
CCGCCATTCTGTGTATTTTCCCTTCGTGGAAAATTGAGGATGTTTCAATCACTACCAGCCTAGAGACCAACGTATCAACAAACAGGGCAACACCACTATTACACTCCGCACAGGGCAGAAAGCGGCCTAACTTACATCAACCCAAGACCTCCGCATATAACATTCATCGAATCAACACAGGTGCAGACACCTCCGACAGACCAGCAAAGACAGTACGAGGTGTTACTGGTGCCTCCACAGTATGCCCCATTACCATCAGTGGCACTGAAGGCAGAGCCTCCGATGGAGAACCAAATAAATCCACACTCCGCCTTGCCAACCATTGGGATGATACTACCTATAGCAGGAGGCTCAGCATTAGAGTTCAAAACCAAAAAGCAAAAGAAGGACCACCTCCAGCTAGTAAACAATGTGGCAGTCCAGGGTGCTTACAGATCAACGGAATGGTCCAAGATGCCAATAGAATTTACAGAGCAAGACCTCCAAGTCGAAAGCTATCCACACACAGATGCCATGGTCATAAAGGCAAACATAGCAGCCTAGAAAGTAAGCAGGATACTCGTGGATTCTAGGAGTTCAGTAGACATCATCTTCGCCAATGTATTCGACCAAATGAAACTCAGCAGGAGCCAGCTGTAGCCACCGAACACCCCACTGATTGGATTCAATGGAAAGAAGATCAACGCTCTAGGCAAGATATCACTACCAGTATCATTCAAAGATTTGGACTGTGTCAGGACAGAGTACATCACTTTTGATGTGGTAGACATCTACTACCAGTAAAATGCGATACTGGGAAGAGGATTCGCAAACAAGTTCAATGTGGCAATACTCATGGGGTACCTTTGCATGAAGATGCCAGCATTACATGGAATCATCACAGTTTGGGGCAGTCAAAAGGAAGCAAGGAACATAGAGAGAGCAATCTACAAAGCACACAGGAACATCAATACTGTAGCAACAGATGAGCCTCCGGATATGCCTGGGGGAGAGACCAACATGGCAGACCAAGAGGACATAATAACGTTACCATTAGAAGGAGCAGTCCCAAACAGAAAAGTAACAGTAGGAGCAAACCTATCGCAAGAAGATAGGAAAGACCTGTTAGAATTATTATCAAAAAAACAAGGACGTGTTTGCATGGTCAGCATTAGATCTACAAGGGATCAGACGAGGCGTGATCGAGCATATTCTAGACCTAAACCCAAATGTCAAACCTAGAAACAAAAATAGAGGAAGATGTCTGAAGAGCGCATAATCGCAGCAAAAGCGGAGGTCAAAGACTATTGGACGCCAAGGTCATCAGAGAAGTAAAGTACTTGGAATGGCTAGCAAATGTGGTTCTAGTCCCAAAGAAAAATGGCAAGATAAGAATGTGCATAGATTTCACAGACCTTAACAAAGCATGCAAGAAAGATCCCTTTCCACTACCAAGGATAGACGCTTCAGTCGACAAAACGGCAGGTTGCAAATATTTTTCCTTGCTAGATTGTTTCTCAGGATATCACCAGATATGGCTCAGAAAGGAGGATAAAGAAAAAATAAGCTTCACAACACCCTTTGGCACCTACTGTTTCATTAGGATGCCAGAGGGTCTCAAAAATACAGGATCAACATTCTCAAGAATGATCCAGATTGTATTGCAGGCTCAACTCTGGAGGAACATCATAGCTTATGTCAATGACTTGGCAGTGATCAGCAAACAAACCAGAGACCACCTAGATGATCTCAAAGAAACATTCGCCAATCTCCAAGAAGCAGGGTTGAAGCTGAACCCAGAAAAGTGCATCTTCAGGGTAAGCAATTGGAAAATGCTCAGGTACATCGTTGGCCTAGAAGGGCTAAGCGCAAACCCAGATAAAACAAAAGCGGTGTTGACTATGAGAGAACCAACCACCAAGAAAGATGTCCAGTGGCTAACAGGCAGAATAGCAGCATTGAACAGATTCATCTCAAAATCGACAGAACGAAGTCTGCCATTTTTCAAAACACTCAAAGCCACAGACAAATTTGAATGGGGCAAGGAGCAGTCGGAGGCATTCCAGCAGCTCTGTTACTAAAGACCTCATGGTCATAGCACCAGATGCAGAGGCAACTCTGTTACTGTATGTTGCAGCCTTCGTGGGAGCAATCAGTGCAGTCCTAGTACAAGAAAAAGAAGTTGACAACAAAAATGTCCAGCAGCCGGTATACTACGTATCAGAAGCACTGTAGGGAGCAAAGTTGAACTATTCGGATGTTGAAAAGATAGCATATGTAGTAATCACAGCATCAAGAAAACTCCAGCACTATTTTCAAGAGCACGAGATCCTAGTCCCAACAGCACAACCGCTAACAGACATCTTGGGTAGCAAAGAAGCATCAGGACGAATCGGCAAATGGGCAACAAAGATTTCCCAATTTGGCATCAAATTCATAGCAAGAACAGCGGTTAAATCATAGGCACTTGCAGATTTTCTGGCAGAATGGACATCTCCGCAGCACACAGAAGACAAAGCGGAGGCCTCAATATGGATACTATACACAGATGGTGCATGGGGCATCCAAGGTGCAGGAGCTTCCGCAGTGCCAATATCACCATCAGGCATCAAAACAAAATACGCAACAAGACTATGATTCAAAGTAACCAACAACATAGCTAAGTACGAAGGAGTAATCCTGGGGCTCAGCAAGGCCAAGGCACTTGGTGCAAAATACATCATGGTCAGAACTGATTCGTAGATAGTAACAGGACAAGTAGAGAAAGACTATGTTGCCAGAAACCCAGAGTTAGTCGCATACCTAGAAGTAATCAGGGGTCTAGAAAAATGATTCCAGGGTTTTACCCTAAAGCACATCCCAAGGGGGATAACACGGAGGCAGATGAGTTAGCCAAAGCAGCGGCAAATCAAACGGAGGTACCCAAAGGAACCTTCTTCCAAGAATTGACATCGCCAGCCACTGCAAAAACATCTAAGGCATTTGCGGAGGTACTCCTAGTAAACATGGAGGATTCGAGGAAAGCAATAATTGATTATATCAATGGAGTCCATGTGACATCAGATGAAACAAGTGCAGCAAGACTGGCCGTACGGGCAAGGAATTACACAATAATAGATGGAGTTATATACAAGAAAGGCATAGTCCAACCATTGCTTAAGTGCATCACTGAGTCAGAAGGCAAAGACCTCTTACAGAATATTCACTCAGGAATGTGTGGATCATACATTGGCCCAGAGCACTCTCAGCAAAGGAAATCAGGCAAGGATTTTACTAGCCAACCCATATCAAGGATGCATTGCACATAGTAACAACTTGCAAAGCATGTCAGAGTTTTGCATCGCACCAAGCGTCTCTGGGAGGACAATCATAGCTAATACCTCCAGTCTGGCCGCTTCAGCGATGGGGAATGGATCTCGTAGGCCCATTATCCCCGGTTCAGGGCGGAAGCAAATATGTAGTAGTGGCAGTAGAATACTTCACAAGATGGATAGAAGCCAAACCACTTGCAACAATCACCTCCAAAACAGTCAAAAAATTCTTCTGGCAAAACATAATTTGCAGATTCGGGGTTACAAGGACACTCACAGTCGATAATAGAAAACAATTTGATTCAGACAAGTTCAAAGAATTCTGCAAGAGCATCGGCACACAAATAGCCTTCGCATCAGTCTATCACTTAGAAAGTAACGGAGCAGTAGAAAGGTTAAACAGAATCATATTCTCAGCAATCTCCAAGACATTTCTAGATCACAAAATGGGCAAATGGGCAGAAAAGCTACCGAAGGTGGTATGGTCTCACAACACAAATGTATCAAGAGCCACCGGGTTCACTCCATTCAAGCTACTGTACGGAGAAGAAGCAATGATGCCAGAGGAGATCAAATACCAAAGCCTCCGCATAATAAAATAGAACCTCGCAAAAGATAAAGAATACACCAAAGAGATGACCGAAGCATATAGGCTAGAGGCAATCGACAACATCGAGAAATACCATGACCAAACCAAAAAATAGAGGGATGGAAAAGTGGTCACTGAAAACATTAAAGATGGCGACTGGGTAATGAGGCGGAGGCCAAACACTCAAAACATAGGGAAACTACAGCCATTCTATCTACAAGATGCAGAAGGAAGAACGTCAATTCACTCCTGGAACATTGATAGCCTTAGGAAATACTACACATAGAATGTAAGGACTCCGTAGTATTATAAGCGGAGGTCCGTAGATTTAAATTCCTGTAATTTACTTTTTCTGCAAAAACGGCTAGCACTCTTTTTCTCACAAAAGGGGCTCCAAATCGGAGGTGAGGTTTTTAATGAGGCAAGACTGCATGTAATTAACCTCTAAATATATAAAGAGGATCCCGAAAAACAATACCCAGAACAGTCGAAAGCAGCCAGCACCGCGGCTGCAATATTCGACAACTATCCATGATTTACAAGGTCACTTCATGCCACCATTAAGAAAAATGAGCAGGCATGAAGCAACCTACGCGAAACGCCAAAAGCCCTCGAAAAAGCCCTGGCATATCAGGCATCAAGGCAGGCAATCGCAACCATAAGTTGCAAAGTGAATTAGGGAAAGACCTGTGAACCAACTCAGGCACTAGTAGCTCAAAAAGCGAGCAACATCACACTCACCAGCAGTGACCTCCGAAATACAATATTAAAACAAGCGGAGGTAACACACACATAGGTATGAGTTCACGAAGTCAAGCAACCTCCGCATCATACACCTTCCAAAGTGAAGGCAATATAATCACAAAAAATTAAGTTCAGGAACCGATAAGATCATTTATTATTCCAAAGCGGAGGCAATACGTAAAGCAAGATCATTTATTATTCAACTTTATGCTTACAACCGATAAGGCTCATTGCGCCTTGCTCATAACAGGAAAAATATGCAAAGTGCACATATTTAACTGCTAGACCAGAACGCACAACCTTCAGGTCAAGATATCAGCCACTCCACCCAGTTAACCATCTACCACAAGACATGGAAGTGGCCCGGAGGTTGCCAACACTTTAGCCTACAAAAGAGCAAAGAGTGCAACCTCCGGGAATACATCAGAGGTTAAGAAAACTAAGGCCCCCCTGAAAAACAAGTGCTGGCAGAGGTAAGCCCTGATCAATCAAAGAATACCCCCTATCACCTCCTGGCTGCTTACCACCGCGTGCCTCTAGAAATCCAGCAAGTTGAGCAATGTACAGTAGTCGCTCGGTATGAGCAGAAGGAGGTGAACCCTAAACACCAACTTGTACATGATACGCTCTACAATCAACTGTTAGCACACCACTTTTCACCTTCCATCGGTAAACAACCACAGCATCCAAAATTCTTACATCAACAACACTAAAAAGGATCACAGCCGGCCGCCATCTCTGAGGGCACAAAGTTAGTCCAGAAAGAGTATCATTAACAAATAGAAGCATCACCATCTTTAACCGTCGGCAACAGGTTCACTGAGGTGATTATTCCATTATGAGTTCTTACACAGTACCAATGCAAGACAGCTCCTAGGGAGCACCATTACTATAATGTATACAACAAAGCAGCCTAAATGACCAAGGGGGCATAGATCTTTTTATAAGGACCTCCCAAGCATCATTGAACCAGCTACAGCTACCTATCATTAAAGGAAACAAGTACAAAATTAGTACCTGTGTCATTTTGCCTCAGCAAGCAATGGTACAAGATCAAAGGCATTAAATAACAAAAATACTTAAAGTACGTAGAGACTCTATAAGAGAAGTAGAGTTCAAAGGCCACGAGCACTAGCTGCCAGGAAACAAGTGACCACAAACAACCACGCATAGCCAAATTCCAAATGTACGCATACAGCCGCATAGAAAAAATAAGATACCGTGAAAGAACTCGTAAAGAGTCTAGCAAGGCAGCCAACCCGGAGGCCATGAGGACCTCCGAAAAAGTGCAAAAGAAGCTAGCTGACAGCGCAAGCCAATTCGAATTATCCACAACTAAGAAACAAGGGGGGATACCGCGTAGAACTCGTAACGTCCCCCCCGTCTCCACAGAAATCAACCGAAGGCCATCATCACTGATCAAGTGTCAGGACGTGCAGAGGAAATTCTGGAGGCAACAAGCACAAAAGCAATAAAGAAAACCCGACGTACAGAAAAGTTAAGGCTAGCACTGGTCGAAGAGAAACAACGACTATCACTCAATCTTGTAACCAAAGGAAAAATAAATTATTCATAAAAATCTTATGTGTACATCAGAACTGTTACATCCTCCGAGGAGGGAAGCGAAAATGAGTCCGGAGGTCTCGAACATGACCCATCTAGAGGATCTCCAATGGATCCAAATCGACCTCCGCAACCCGGCGAAGGTCAAGCCAAATAAACTACGGGACAGCACTCTTATCGTGACAGAGTGCCTCCGCATAAATCAGGAAAAATTATAAAGGCCCAGTCGGGTCACGCCACGCAAGAGAATGAGTAAAGTTAGAACGCTTATCATCTAAGTTAGAGATGACAAAATCAAACATATCGCCCACAGTACGCCTAGGAAACGCCGATTTCCAATAATCCCACAGCTCACCGCTAACGAAAACACCGTCGCGCATAAGAGTAATAGGCTCGATCTCCTGCACAGGCCCCAAACTACAGACCTGTGCAGGATGATTCGACCATCAATAATTTACATAATTTAAGGTAGCAAGATGTATTTCTTACATGTGCCCAGCAGCACAACCTCAGCAAAAGACTAACAATCTATAACTACAAAGTAAAGCTCAATCTTTAACCTCCTCCTCAGTGCAAATCATGGGCCTCTGTTTGAGCCTCCGGCTAGGTGCCCACCTGCACTGTCATCGCGTTAGCACCGGCACTTGCAGAAAGAATCTGAGTCTTGGAGGTGCAAGCGTTAGACCCCCTGGTGCACGCAGAAGTGTCAGCAGAAGCCTTAGACCCTTGAGGACCGTGCTTGCCATACTTTAGCTCCTAAATCAAATGGAGGAAAGTAAGGGAAAAAACTAGTCAACAGAATGTAACAACATAAAAGGTAACAAAGAAGACAACATACCGTGTCACGAGAAATCTTGGCCTTGGCAACGGTCTCAGACCTACCAAACTTGGTCCAAAAGTTTTCCATGAAACTATGAACAGTGGTCTTCACAAACCGATCTGTCCGGCCAAGTTCACTAGGGTCATTCAGTTGTGGAACCTGATAGTTCCCAATCTACAAAATTTCATCAAGGGCACAAAACTTGCATAGACAGGTAGCAGATGTCTTGGCACTGAAATCGGAGACACCAGTAAGAAATTTAGTGATCTCGCCAACATTGGCTCTAATCCAAGACATGACACCAGAGGTCGACGTCTTCGAATGAGGCGGAGTTGCCACACCACCAAAAGCCCAGACAGTCAACCACTTCCAGTCCGATAGACCTGGCGGCAGTCAGCTCCTTCTCAAGTTCTTCAACTTTAGTCTTAAGAGCCACCATCAACTGTCGTTCAGCATCCACTTCCTAGCGCAGGAGATTCAAATTCTCAGCAGCTTTGTCCGCCCGCTGATTGGCGGTGGCCTCCACTTCTTTGGCAGCAGTAAGAGACTTCTTCAAGTCATCAGATTGAACCCCAAGAGCTGATAGCTACTTCTCCAAACTAGAGGCCTTCTGAGCCATTCGTTCCTTCTCATGGGTCTCAGACTCAATCTCCACCTTCAAAACCTTGATAGTGTCATCCTTTTTGACCAGTTCAGCACCACTACTGGTCTCAACGGCCATGGACAAGGTGGCACTCTAGAGATAGCAACAAAGCAATGCCAAAATCAAATACACCAGAAAGAGAAGGTATATATATAGTTAAGAATGGAGAAAATGAAACCAAACTCACAATAACATGATGATTAATGTTGGCATTCATCAAGGTTTGAAGTGGCAGCCTAGCTAGACGCTGGTACAGGTCTCCACCCATAGCATCAGTTAGCTGGTCAATACCTTGAGCCCAGCCAAGGAGGGCACTTATGCCCTCATCAGGACAACTGCTGGACAGGAAAGACCCAGAGCCAACGACGTCCACCGGAGGTTGCGGAGCCTTAGGCACCGTCTCAGTAACAGCCCCTCCGGGAAATGGTGCACCAGGCGCCGGAGGCGGCGGAGGGATAGTCTGAATGGCCTCAGCAGTGAGGCTATCAGAAAGAAGATACAAAAAAACATAAGTTACACAAGGGAACAAGAAAATATAAAATCTCATAAGACATCATATACATGCTCACCGAGCAAGGAAACTTCCCCATCAGAGGCATAACCACAAGAAACCTTCAAAGTCAGGAAATCCACATAGGTCATACTCCGAGTAAGAATGTTACCTTGACTCAAGGTGTAGGCATCCACGTGGACCTCAGTATCCTCCGCTCCAAGTTGGGCAGTCTTCGCTGGCTTCTCAGCACGATGAGCCGTAACACCAGCCTCCTCTAGTTCATCCTCATCAGAACTGGCGTTGAGATACACACTTGCAAATGGCTTCACAGAAAGCTCAGGGGGCGCTGTTTCAACATACTGAGGTAGGGGATCAGCAGACGACAAGATAGGCCAAACCAAAGGCGAATCGGAGGCGTCAATTGTTAAAGCATGGGACACCTCCGGGGAAGCAACAGGCGACGGAGACCGCCAAGATAGGCCCTCAGAACTAGTCAACGCCAAAGCGTCAACTTCCATCAAAGTCTCAGTCTCACCTCTGGATTAGAAATGATGTTCCCTTCTTCATCATAAAGATCTTCAAAAGCGTCCTCCATCTTCGCAGATTCAGCGGAGGCCTCTTTCTGTTTCTTTGAGCCTCCACACGTCAAAGCGCCAGCTTTTCTTTTCTTCCCCTAGGCGGCCTTCGTAGCAGCGCTTATAGCAGTCAATTCTTTCTTCTCGTTCTTCTTCTTCAACTTCTCAGGGAGCTCACGCTCAGTATAGTGAATGTCGAGCTCCTCAAAAACCCTGTTAAGACGGGGCATGATACCAGCCTCCAACCTCCGGGCAAGATACTCCCTCTCAGAAACCTCTCTGAGAATCTGAACAACCTTTTCCTCGGTCAGGCGGACAAACTCCTCCTTGCTCTGACCCTCCGAAAGACGAAGCCTAAAATGTGGGCAAGGGATACCACCAGCAACTCCAAACACGGGCAGATCTAGCTTCTCTATGGTAAATTTTTCTGCCCCGAACCACCAAGTAGGGGCCAGTAATCAGAGGCTGTCATCTCCTCAACAAAATCCCTCCCACCAGAATAACGACAGGCCATGCTGAAAGCCTCCGTGCAAGACCTCCGCTTATCAGAGTCAATAGAACTAGGCTTTACACTAGTCAGAGGATTCATCGGAGTCATCACGGAGGTGAAAGGAAACTGAGTAACACTCCTACCATCTTCGTCAGGGCGAGTAACACTAGGGGTCCGAACGTAAAACCAGAAATCCAACCAATCAGCAGGCTCATACTTTCCCCTCTGATACCAAGAGATTACAATTTTTTCCTTACCCTTGTTCGGCTTCCTCTTAGCCATAAAGCTACATGATATAAACTGGGCTATCTTAGTGCCAACATAGCATGGTTGCTTCTGCAGCTCATAATACTCCGTGAGGGTATTCATACTAAGCCCACCTCCGTAAGACTCAACAGCCCAGAGAAACTTGCTCATGTTCAAGAAAGCATGGGGAGTCATGTGATGGAGTTGAACCTCGAACCATTCAAGAACATACCGAAGGAAGTTGGTCGAAGGGAAGCGCAGGCCATAGGTAAAGAAATTTTGAAAGACGATGGCCTCATTCTTCTCAGGCTTTGGCACGGTCTCTCCACGCGGAGGTCACCCAGTACCATTAGGGAAAAAGCTTTTTCCCTCAAGCTCCGCAATCATGCTCTGTGTTATTCGACTATAACAAAAGTCATAGGAGACCTTCGTAGTAGCCATAGCAACCTTCAGAGCATCAAATCACCCAGGGAAACTTTGACGTCCGACAGGGACTCTTCAAGATCCTTAGCCTCCGCGGCAGCCAGCATGCACTGCTCAAAAAGATCTAGGAAGCCTCCGACTCCAACACCCTAGAAACAGGAATAATGGCCAGAGAATGGACGATGACGCATGCAGCAGGGGTGTTTAGGTGCCACGGCGGCAGGATGACAAAGCAAAACTAGAGCAGAGGAAACAAGTAGCAGAACAAACTACCCGGTGGCAAGCGAAGGGGAGTACGGGTCGTTTTCACCGCCCACCCCCTTATATATGCAGCGAAGTGGCGCCTCGACTTCTCAGCCCAACGATCATGATGATCCACTAATTGAATTGCAGCAGACAAACTGACTTAAAATCAATGCCTAAGATTAAAAACCAGGCAACGGTAAAAATGCAAAGCCTCCAGTCCAACGTTCAACAGGCCAGGGGGGTCGAAGGTAAGCATAGCCTCCACAGCCAGGAGCGTATTGATGGCTAGACCCACCTCTGCTGGACCTAACCCTTAAGGAGGGAATGTTCGGGATGCGCCCCAGGGCCGGAGAGGCTTATTACCTCCGATTGGAGTCTAGCCAACGAATCCAGCGTATCCATCTTGTTCATGCTTGCAGGCACCAAAGAGAAGCCTCCGGAGGTAGGACCTCCACCAGGTAGACTCCTTCTGAGGTTAGGGAACTGGTCGGTGATGGAGGTTCGGTGGCGTCATCTTCCCTGATCACGAAGGTCCTTCGGTCATGCCTCTGACTCCCCTGGAGGTCCTCCGCGAAGGTGGCGATGAATGAAGACAATGGCTATCGAGGTGGCATGATGGGCCGGGCTGAGGATTATCATCAAGAAGCGGACGTGATGGGCCTTTCTTATGGGCAATGATGGGCTGTGGCCTATGTGTCGTGTTGGTGAGTGGTGGACAAACGTGCCCTTGGAAGGTCCACATGTAATAGAGTTAGTATCTAGGGTTTTGAGACTCCCCTTGGGGGCACGCCTGTACTTTTAATCTTAGGTTAGGAAGTCACTATAAAAGGCGATGCCCCTTGTGTAATTAGGGCAGTTGTCCTATAGTAGTTATAGTGTGTAACTTGCCCTAGGGCCCACTTTATACTTCCTCATTAATTTATCGACAGAGAGTTATCTTGGTCACACCTGTTCATCGTATACCAAACCTGCTGGAACCGTGTTCCAACAATAGCTCGACCCACAGTTCCTTTGCCGCATCCAGAGAAACATTAAGAAGAATGACGGCTTCAAATTTACTTCCCCTGGAGTTAAGAAGATGAAAGGAAAAGGAAAAGAAGTCATCTCTCCTACCCCACTTGCAGTCATCTCGCAGCCTGGAAACAAGCCTCCCCCCATCTCAATGAAGATGCAGTGATGGGAATTAGAGCAGGGTTCTTATAGATTCAGCCTGAGGTTGTCTCTGACATGATCCTAAAGGCTAACCACAATGTTAAGAAGAAATGAACCAAAGCTCAGGAGAAGCAGGATTTGCACCATGTCTTGCTGTCTCTCCTCTACCCTTAGTTTTATCTTTTTTCAGTCAGAACTTTTTATCCTGCCTGCGTGCAGTTCCCTTGTTTCAGTTGTCCTGAATTGGTTAAGTTGGTTGCTTGGTACTCTACCCTGGCTACATGCCTTTATCTTCATTAAGAACCAGTTTGCTTATACTGTGATGGTTGTGGATGGTTTATTCATGTTCCTTGATATTCTATCTATTGTGATGCTTCTAAATTGATCATGCCTTGTAAGATACAGGAGGTTATTGAGTAGCCAGTCCCAAGTTGCTTTTTTCAAACTCGTTTGGAAATGAATAGTAACAGAAAGCATAATATTCTTTGTTGGAATGTTAGAGGGTTAAACTCTCAAGGTAAATGGGATGCAATACGTGATAAAATTCAAGAAAGCTCCTGCAACATACTATGCCTGCAAGAAACCAAAAGAGATAGTTTTGACATCAGATATCTGAAAAAATTCTGTCCATGTCACTTGGACAGTTTTGCCTTTTCTCCATCAGTCGGTCTAACAGGATCTTCTGGAGGCATTTTAACAGTTTGGAATAGCAATCTCTACCAATGTGATGTAGTCAATGTCAACAACTTTGGTCTCACAATCAAGGTAACAAGCAATTATGACCAGAGCTCCTTACATCTAACTAACATATATGGACCTGCTCATGCCCAGGGAAAATTGCCTTTTGTTACATGGCTGCTTAATCTTGACACCACTGATTTTGATGACTGGATCTTAGTGGGGGACTTCAATCTTTATAGAAGTGTTGAAGATAGAAACAAGCCTGGAGGGGACTTCAATGAAATGAAGCTCTTCAACAATTTGATTGCAGATCTTGATCTCTTAGACATAAACTTTAGTGGCAGAAAATATACTTGGAGTAACATGCAGGAGGATCCTCTTCTAGTTAAGTTAGACTGGGTTCTCACTTCCTCTTCCTGGGCACTATCTTATCCTGCCACCTCAGTACAACCACTTGCAAGACCAACCTCAGATCACACCCCTTTTGTGATCAACATTGGTACAAAAGTTCCTAAAGGCTCTGGTTTTAGATTTGAGAATTTTTGGGTGGATCAGCCAGACTTCATGGAGACAGTCAAATTGCACTAGGACTCTACCCCCTCCTATGCCAATGCTGCCAAAACCCTTGCAGCAAAGTTCAAACAAGTAAGATCAGGTCTCAGACACTGGAGCAAGAGACTATCCAATCTCAACAAATTGATTCACAACTCCAACAGGGTTCTTTTGCTAATGGATGGAATAGAAGATTAGATACCACTAAATCAGTTAGAATCCTCTTTTAGAAAAGTTGTCAAGCAGCATCTAGCCAACCTGTTAGAATCAAAAAACAAATACTAGAAGCAAAGAAATACAATCAGATGGGTAACTCTAGGTGATGAGAACATTTCTTTCTTTCAAGCAATGGCCTCCCATAGTCACTCAAAAAAATAGATTGGTAGTCTAACTACTTCAGACAACACTCTAATTTTAGATCATGAGGAGAAAGCTGCCCTTCTATGGACTTCTTACAGAAATAGACTGGGTGTCTCTGAATTTTCCTATATGGCCTATGATTTACCCTCTATGTTACACAGGGAAGACCTGGACTCTCTTTGCTCTGAATTCACAATGGAAGAAATCTACTCAGTCATCAAATCACTCCCTAGCAGCCATGCACCTGGCCCTGATGGTTTTAATGGTCTTTTCATCAAGAAATGTTGGCCAATCATTGAGACTAATTTTGTCAGGTTTCTCAATGACTTCAATTCCTCTACTGTGGAAATTAGTAGTCTCAACTCCTCCCATATTGCTCTAATCCCAAAGGTGTCCAATCCAGCAACTGTGGATGATTACAGACCCATTTCTCTCCTCAACTATTTAGTCAAATGCCTCACAAAGCTCCTCTCCATCAGGCTTCAGTCAGTATTGACTCAGGTAATACATAAAAACCAATATGGTTTCATTAAGGGTAGGACCATCCAAGATTGCCTAGCCTAGGCATTTCAATTCCTGCATCTCTGTCATAAATCAAAAAAGAAAATTGTGATTCTCAAACTTGACTTTGAAAAGGCCTTTGATAAGATTGAGCATCAAGTCATTTTAGATGTCCTCACTCATAAAGGCTTTCCAAAGAGATGGGTCAATTGGATCAGAATGATTCTCACAAGTGGATCTTCTTCAGTTCTTCTAAATGGCTCTCCAGGCAAATCTTTCCAATGTCTAAGAGGTGTCAGACAAGGTGATCCACTGTCTCCTCTATTATTTGCACTAGGGGCAGATCTTCTGCAGTCAATCATAAACAAGGCTTGGCTTAATGGTCTTATCAAGCATCCAATCAGTGAAGATTTTGGTGGAGACTTTCCCATTGTTCAGTATGCAGATGACACATTGCTCATCCTCCCTGCTGATGGAAGAATTCTATTCAACCTGAAATGCATTTTGAGATCCTTCTCTGACAGCACTGGTCTGCATGTTAATTTCAAAAAATCATTCATGGTTCCAATTAACATTGAGAATGATGAGCTGCTACACTGTGCTAGAACTTTTGGTTGCTCTTCTGGCTCAATGCCTTTCACCTACTTAGGCTTGCCTCTTGGAACTCAAAGACCCAGGACTTTTCTCCTCTGCTCCAAAGGATAGAATCAAGGATGCTTGGTTTCAATAAAATGGTCTCCTACCATGGAAAGCTTTTCTTAGTCAATTCAGTGTTGTCTGCCATGCCCACATACTATATGTGCACTGTAGTCATCCCTCCACAAATTATTCAGCAAATTGATAAATACAGGAAACACTGCCTATGGAGTGGTGGTGACATTAACAGAAAAGGTACTTGCTTAGCTGTATGGGAACCAGCTTGCAGATCAAAAGGAGGTCTGGGGATCACTGACATCACCATCCAAAACAAAGCCCTTCTTCTTAAATTCCTTGATAAGTTTTATAATCATGTAGACATCCCTTGGGTGCATCTCACTTGGAACAAGCTTTACCAAAATAAGAATATTCCACCCCATGCAAGATGTCCCAGTGGATCCTTCTGGTGGAAAGACATCCTCAAACTCAGCTTTGAATTCAGACATATTGCATCCTGCATTCCCAACAAGGGAAACTCGGTTCTTTTTTGGTCAGATAGATGGAACAATAGCTGTGTAAGTGAAAAATATCCAAGACTACTAAAAAGAACAACTATTCCTTCAAGCTGTTTATGGAAAATGACATTGTCAAAAAAATTTCTCTGCCTTTATCAACCCAAGCAGTAGAAGAATTGGCTCACCTAGAATCTGACTTACTGCACATCCAAGGGGACCTTGACCAATATGACCAATGGATATATAATTGGAATAACACCTCCATCTAATCCCCAAAGAAGACCTACAAACTACTGCAAGGCACTGAGTTAGCTTCACCTTTGTTTTCCTGGATGTGGGCTGGAGACAATCTTGGAAAGCATAAATTCTTTTTCTGGCTTTTGTTAAGAGATAGGCTTAACACCAGAAATATCCTAAGAAGAAAGAACAGACAACTGGGAACTTACTCTTGTGCCATCTGCACTTCTGGATTAGAAGAAACTGTCATGCATCTATTCTTTCAATGCCCTTTCAGTCAAGCTTGTTGGAATGAAATTGGCATCACCTAGAACCTCAACCTCCATCCACTTGATATGCTCATTGATGCAAGGCTGAACTTTGGGAGCTCCATCTTTAGAGAAATATGCATCACTGCCTGCTGGTGCATTTGGAATGCAAGGAATGGAGTCGTCTTTAATAACAAACAATGCTCCACCCAAAGCTGGAAAATCCACCTCATGTGCGCACCCGCTCCCCACCAACCGACCGTCAAGCCCTGCTGGGGGAGCTGGAGCCCATGGACCATGGCCGGTCAATGTACCGATCACCGCCACGTGGGATAGGAGGATTGGGAGCGGCGTAGACCACGTTCTCCCCCGAGCAGGCGGTCCCGGCATGATCAGGGACGGGCCTTTGAAGACCCATTGCTGGAGAACCTGGACAGGATGATGGCTCGCGGGGGCGAGAGGACCTTCGACCCCATGGTCCTCGAGTCGCAGTGCGCGTTCAACGGCGACAGGACGCTGGCCTCCACGGTTCATGATGTGAAGGGGGCACCTTTCTCCTACTCTTCTCCAAATGATGACGGACACAGGATCCACTCCCCGGAGTACGTGACGGTGTTGGAGACGTTCAGGCCGCGCCCTGGCTACTTCACCAACAACAGCCAGGTCGACACTGGCACCCCTGGTTACTACAACGGCACCGGCCAGGGTGGGGCGGTATCGGAGGAGATACTCTTCGGCCCGGGCATCCAGCTGCAGGACGAGCAGACAGGCGTGGCTGATATCTCAGACGGCGTCGTGCTGATGGAGATCGATCCGGCTCCGCGTGCTACTGCAGCGGTTGGAGGAGACCAGGAGGAGGAGCCCTATGATGAGGAAGAAGGTGATGCTGGCAAGAAAGCGATGGTGAGTGCTGAGGACACGGTCAAGGCTGGCTGTGCCTCCTTCTGCAGGACCATTTTCAAGGAGGTGACGGCTCCGATCCTCCCCAGGCCACCTACGGCCGGAAAAGGAGGACGTGAGCGCAAGCACGGGCTGCTGCCCACAAGGTCTAGTATCCGGCAGGCGGCGAAGGCGTCGCCGGTGCCAGTCTCTCAGCGTGCCCAGCAGAAGCTCATGAGGGAGCTCAAATTCATCGACAGTCCCAGAGCAGGCACCGACGATGCGGCCACCGCATACATTGACATGTATGGCCATGACATGTCCAAGCAGGCCATCGGGGCGATCAGTGCAGCGGCCAAGCTGGGCAACAAGCAGCTGGTGAAGGTTCTTGCAGCCCTGGCAGCAGAGGGCGTGGCAGCGCAGATGGAGGTTCCATGAGTTACACTGGAAGCCTTTGGAGGAGAAGAGCGTTAACTTTGTTTTTAAAATGTTAGTCTGTCATGTAGAGTCAGCAGCACCCGACCCTTGGTCGGTTAAGTTAGGTTTATTTGTTGTACGAGTTGTTTGTGAGAGAGATGAGGGAGGCTGGTGGTGTGCCTTGGGGAAGTATCAGTGGGTAGAACTTCCCAGGGCGGCGAGTTTGGGATGTGTGTTTGTTTCAAGTGTTGTAGTAGAATCAAGAATCAAGCTTGCTGACTATCTGTCTATGTCTCCAACTGCTACAATTGCAATCCCTGCCTGCAGTAATGTCAAACAAGTTGATCATGAATAGCAACGAACTGAAGATAATCAACTGGAAAGTTAGAGGCCTGAATAATGCAGCAATACGTGAAGCAGTTAAAACTATGATCCAGCAGTCGAGGCCACATATTGTCTGTCTGCAAGAAACCAAACTAGACTCAACCAATGCGTAGATAACAGCTGAAATCTTTGGACAGTTGCAATGTGGACTAGAATTCCTACAGGCTGATGAAACAAGAGGGGGAATTGCCATCGCCTGGCACCAGGACTTTATCTCAGCTTCTCAGCCAGTCAGACGAACACATAGTCTAAGCATCAACCTCACCTTGAACATGACAAACTACTCCTTCGACATCACCACAGTCTATGGCCCAACAGAAGACAGTGAGAAGATCTCATTCCTGTCAGAACTCAAAAGTTGCCAACTGCCGCAAAACACACCGTGGATTTGTTAGGGAGACTTCAACCTCATTGTTGACGCGGCGGACAAAAATAATACCAATCTGAATCGCGCCATGATGCGGAGGTTCAGACAAGCGCTGGATGCAAGTGAACTGCTGGAACTAAAACTGCAAAACAGATGGTTTACTTGGAGTAATGGAAGGGCAACACCAACTCTGGTTCACCTTGATAGAGTTTTCTGTAACGAGGAGTGGTCGGCAGCATTTCCAGCGATGGGGGTCCTGGCTTTATCAAGCTCTCTCTCTGACCACTGCCCTTTGTTCATCTGCAGCCAACAACAGCAGCCGCGACCGGCCTTTTTCAGGTTCGAATCCTTCTGGATTCGTGTCCCGGGATTCATGGATACGGTCAAAGAAATATGGATGCAGCCGGTCAGAGGGATTAATCCCATGATGATACTACACAATAGATTGCAGCAAACTGCTAAAGGACTAAAACGGTGGAGTAAAGGCTTGTTCAGCAATGCAAGGCAACAGTTAAATATATCCAATGAGGCTATTCAGAGATTGGAATTGGCACAAGAGACACGAAGATTAAATGGAATGGAGACCAACCTGCTAAGAACTCTGAAGCAACAGGTGTTGGGGTGGGCTGCAATTGAGAGATCGCGACGGAGACAGTGCTCAAGATTTACAGAAATAAGAGAAGGCGACGCAAGTACAAAATTTTTTCGCCAGAAAGCGAACGGTAGAAGGAAGAGAAATCTGATTGCTTATCTGAAAACGCCTGAAGGAAACATTGTTTGGAATCATGAGGACAAGGAGAATATCTTAAAGAATTTCTACCATGACCTCCTTGGCAAAAGAGTGGCTCGCACAAATAATGTGAATTGGGGGCATCTGGGCCTGACCACTCTGGAGGATGCAAACTTGGACGGGCCTTTCACCGAGGATGAAATCGAACACACAATCAGAATGTTACCTGGAGAAAAGGCACCAGGACCTGATGGATTCCCTGGTATCTTCTACAAAAGGTGTTGGGAGATCATAAAAGAGGATGTGATGCGGGCAATGCACAGTTTTTACAACTTCAACGCTGGACCAATGGAACATTTGAATGGGGCTAACATTGTGCTCATACCCAAGCTGGATGTATCAGAGTATCCAAAGGATTTCAGACCAGTTAGTCTTGTCCACTCGTTCGCAAAGCTAATCACCAAGACCCTTGCCATCAGG
>CM041638.1:1537955-1616586 GCA_023333625.1 Bothriochloa decipiens | reverse complement strand
GGATTTTTGAATTCAAACTCAAATTCAACTGCACACAATAAAAATATACACCAACATGAATGCTCAAGCAAGTTTCTACCCATTTTCATAAAATATTTATTTTGCCTATTAATTCATTTACCAAAAATGTATTTTGCCTATTTTTATAATTTCAAAAAATTAGGGTTGTTACAGAATGCCAACATAGATAGAAACTTATGGTGACTTTATTTGTCCTCTGTGTTGCAGTCTATTCATCATCCTTCGAACAGTTATTGCAGCATCTCTTCCAGCTCCTTGGGGGCGAATTTTGGGTTGGTAACTTTGCTATCCTCAATATATCTTGTATAGTCTGGAATTATTTTTTCGATGACAGCTTTGCGCAGCCTTTTCCTAAGCCCGGGATCTGGGACCTTCCACGGCTTTTGGGTAGTGTAGGTCTTCTGAAATTCAGACTCGAACTTGGACAGTGGGGAGTGGTTTCTCTCCAGGCACAGTGGCGCAGGATTGGACAAGGATGCCAACATCGGTGCCCAAGATACCTCTATAGCTCTCCGTATATAATGCTCGAATTCGCGAGTGACGGCTGCCACATCGACTTTGACACAACAGTCTTTGAGCTTCTCCCATATAAAGTTTGAGTTGTTGAGCAGGAATAAGAACATGAGGCCTTTATCTCGGAATAATTTTGACTTGGCGATGAGCTCTTCTTTAAGACAAGACACCATCTCCGTGATGAGGCTGATTGAAGTTGAAGGTGCTGCTTCAGATACTAGTGTGCAGTTATTGCGCAGCAGGAAGTTGATGTGCTCCATTTCTAAATAAGTGGCCTCGTGAATGTTCGATGATCCTTGTGGAGTTTCAGTACCTGACGAGTACTCCTCCATTGTCTTGAGGGCACGAGTCCTAGTCTCCTTCTCCATCTCCAAAGTGCTCCATATGGCCTCAACCGCCTTGTCCTGCGTTGCTGACAAGAGGTTTAACATTTCCTTCTCAATCTTTTCTACTTCTTCAGAGGGCGTCAGATGGAATTGCAATCTGAACCCCGATAATGCCTTGGACAGAGCACCATGTAAATTGATATGGCTAAGGAGAGAGAGTGGGGTGTGTGGTGGCCTATGTATAGGACGAAGAGGTTTGCTAAACATGACATCAATAAAAACAAGCATTTTCGAGATGGTTTCTTGGACAAACAGTGCAAACTGTAGTGGATCCAGTCTAGTAGCGTGTTTCCCTTTCCCTTTCTCAGTAGAAATCTCTTCCACTTCCTCACTAATACCAGGCATGCCCACAGAGCCATCACCATGGTAGGGAAAGAAAGACGTAGTGTCACGAATGGTTTCCATGATTTCTGTGAGAGCTCGGGTCCAGATCCGCATGTCGTAATCATCTATTCTAGGATAATCAGCGAGGCAGAGAACCCAGCCGACACCCAACTCCTTGAGCCACGTTTCCACGGCGAAGGCACCCATGTCGTCGCCGCCTCTGATGCTGCGATTCTCCGACGGCTCACGGAAGAATTCCTGAGCCAGGCTTTGCATGTGCTTCATCTTCTTGTCGACCTCCAGCATTTCCTTGGTTTCTATGCGGAGCTTCT
The DNA here is from genome assembly GCA_023333625.1 of Bothriochloa decipiens. Lineage (NCBI taxonomy): Eukaryota > Viridiplantae > Streptophyta > Magnoliopsida > Poales > Poaceae > Bothriochloa > Bothriochloa decipiens. Next base: position 1,615,010 of record CM041638.1, on the reverse strand, counting down.
TGATTGGTTGAACAAACTCGGCATCCTTTTCATCATTCTGCAATTCCAGTTGCAACAAGGCCGCCTCCGCAGAGAAGCTAGAGTGGCGAGAGCCGCCAGATGTGCAGGCAGTTGAGACTATGGTACCTGATCTGGAGCTGCTGCTAATGGTGTAGGAACTGGATCCGGTTTCAGTTTCCTCGTGGCACCGGTAGCTCCAAGAAGGGCCCCCGCCGCCATCCCTGCCCGTCGCCTCCATGCCAATTGCCAAGAAGCTAGAATTGCTGCCAAGAAGCTAGAATTGCTGGAGTGGGCGTTTGCGTTTTGGAACAAAGCTTTGTTTTGGATTGGGGAGAGAAGGTGCTGGATGATAGTGTCGCCTTTTCAAAGCTTTATTTATGCCAGGACTCCATTCCACCCCGGGCCCCTGAATCACCCACGAACCTCGCCTGGATTTCCTTGCCTGCTGCCGCGTGAGACATTGTTGGGCTAGTGCAGCAGCTTTGTTTTGGGCCCATGTAAAAGACAGTGGGCATCCGCAGTGGTGAACCGACTCATCAAAGAAAGAGAGAATAAAGAAGTAGCCATATGCCTTGATTCGATGCATCTCAAAATCAGAATCGGTTCGTAGTCCTCCAGCGGTGAGTCGATGGAAAAGAGACATTGGGGTCCCTGATGTGAGTAGCAGTGAGGAGATTGGGCTATCATGCTCTCTTGCGGACGGGAAAAATTATTTCTTTTATCGCCAAACGCCGGATGATGAACCGATGCAAACTTTTGCATCGACTCTCTTGTTTGTCATCTGTGAGGCGGTGTGCTCCAGTCGATGAATCGACTCATGCTGATGACACGTGGGACTATGAGTCGGTTTGCTTTCCGAGAAGCCCGACGTGGAAAAAGCGCGTCCTGGCCAGCCCGACTTTTATTAGTGCTATATAACTTTTTTTTTGACAACTGCATATATCTTATATATTAAGCAGCCATATTACACAATGGTCCTCCAAAGAAGACCGAAGTACAACAAGATCCTACGGCCAGATAAGGTATAGCAGCAACAACGGCGACATTGACGAAGACGAGTTCGCCGGCGAGGGGTCGCAGAGGCGTCGATGGCGCATACACCCGGATAGAGACCGCGCAAAGCGACGGTTGAAGCGGGTTGACTGAGCCATTGAGGTAGAGCATGCCGGCGACCAAAGAATCCATTTGTTGTCGTCGTCGGATGTAGAAGATGAAGCTCGATACCGAGGTGGAGGCGTAGTCGTCCAGATGACGCCGGAGGCGGAGCTGCACGGTTGGAGCAAGAATCGGCAGGATCGATGGCTGCAGGGGGAAGGAAGCGGGCGGAAATGGACATGGGTGGGGCAGGAGCAGATCTTGACGGAGAAGAATGGAGGTGGAAGTTGGGGCGAAGGAGAAGAGATCTGCTCGGGATAAGACCGAATTTATTTTATTTGTCAAACTCACCTTGGCCGAGATGCAGTCGTCGACGATGAAGGTTGCCGCAGCAGCGACGATTGCGACGGTGACAATGGCGGCTAGGCGGTTACTATCCATCACGGGGCTAGAACTAGAGCTACTTACTACTAAAAGTTCGGAGACGGGGGTGGCCCCTCTCCCTGCCCGCTGCGGCGAGGACGCCGGAGACGGGAGGGAGGGGGCTGGCGGCGGCGGGATCTGGATCGGCTCCAAGAGGGAGGGGGAAGGAAGGGAAGAAAAGTAGGTTACGACAAGCTGCCCGATACTGCTGTGAGCGGTTGGTCACTTGGTTCTAGTGTTATATAACTTTATGCATTTACATTACAATTTGTTGATGACAAGACTTTAACTCTATAAAGTTGGGTTTAATATGACTCAAATTTATTTTAAATGAATGTATGGATAATTGATGCATCATACATAGTACGAAGTATGAACCATAGACGATGTATGGCGTAGTATTACAATATGTAGTAGTACAAATTATTTTTATTTAATTTATTAAGACTTATAAATGGACTAGTTTTATATTATTACTATTTTTAAACTTTAAATAATACACATAATACATTTTTTATGTTTTAATATGATTGGCTCGCAAGCTTAACGAGCCGAACCGAGCTGGCCTCTTGGCTTGTTAAGATAACAAGCCGAGCCGAGCTAGCTCATTATCTTAACAGGACGGAGCGAGCCGAGCCGAACGAGGCGATCTGGCTCGTTAAGCCAGCCCTAAATAAAAGTTTAAGGTCAACAACTTTGACTCGTTAGGCTCACGAGCCAGCTCGGGAGCTGGCTCATGAACTCCACGAGCTAAAGTACTGACTCAGCTCATTGAAAAAATATTAACGAGCCGAGCCGAGCTAAGCCACCAACGAACCGAGTCGAGTGAGCTACCGAGTTACGAGCTTTTCGTCCAACCTTAACCGCAGCAGCTGCGGCCCTGGCTAAGAGTAGCAATGGCATTGAATGTGGCACACATGGTGCAGAATGACCTCGTCCCGGTCCCGCGCTGGGGTGGTGGACGCGCAGTTCGTGGTGCACCGCGACCGCGCCGTCCCACGTTGCGCGGCCATTTCCTAAGCTCAGGATCTGGGAGCTTCCACAGCTTTTGGGTAGTGTAGGTTTTCAGAAATTCAAACTCAAACTTGGACAATGGGACTTGTCAAAAAAGAACTTGGACAACGGGGAGTGCACAGTGGCGTAGGAATGGACAAGCATGCCCAGGATACCTCTGTATAGTTCTCTAAATAGTGCTCGACTTTGCGAGTGACGGCTGCCACATCAACTTTGATAAAAGAGTATTTGAGCTTCTCCCATATGAAGTTTGAGTTGTTGAGCAGGAACAAGAACATGAGGCCTTTATCTAGGAATAACTGTGGCTTGGTGATGACCTCCTCTTGAAGACAAGACACCATCTCTCCAAGTCGAGTCCGAGGTGCTACAGATACTACTGGGGTGATTGTGCAGTAGGAGGTTGATGTCGCGCATTACCGAACATAAGTAGCGTCGAGAATGTCGAGGACCAGACGAGTACTCTTCCATTGACTTGAGGACACGTGTCCTAATCCCCTTCTCCAATGTGCTCCATATGGCCTCAGACGCCTTGCCCTGCTTTGACGACAAGAGGATTACCATTTCGTTCTCTATTCTTTCAACTTGTGCAGAGGGCGGTGGATGGAATTGCAATCTTATACCCAATAAGGCCCTGGACAGAGCACCATGTACACTGACACGGGTAAGGAGAGTGGGTGATGTGTCTATTGACCCATGTATAAGAAGAAGTTTACTAAACATGACGTCAACAAAAACAAGCATTTTGGACAGAGTGCAAAATGTAGTGGATCCAGTCTAGTATCCGTGTTTCCCACTCTCATGAGGGGAGGAAAGCTCCTCCTCTTCCTCGCTAATACCACCAGCTGGCAGGGATAGAAAGACGTCGTGTCACGAATGGTCCATATGTCGTCGTCATCGCTTGTAGGACAATCAGCGAGGTAGAGAACCCAGCCAACACCACCTCTCCACGGAGCCAACCATGTCGCCGCCTCTAATTCTGATGCTGCGATTTCCCGACAGCTCACGGGAGAATTCCTGAACCAGGGTTTCGGATGCAACAAGGCCGCCTCCGCAGAGAAGGTAGACGAGTGGCGAGAGCCGCCAGATGTGTAGGCACTAGGCAGTTGATACCTGATCTGGAGCTGCTGCTGATGGTGTAGGAACTGGACCCGGTTTCAGTTTCCTCGTGGCGCCGGCAGCTCCAAGAAGGCCCACCGCCGGCATCCCTGCCCGTCGCCTCCATGCCAATTGCCAAGAAGCCAGAACTGCTGGAGTGGGCATTTGCGTTGGAACGTTTGTTTGGTGGATGAGTGTTGCCTTTTCTTTTCATCAAAAGCTTGTATATTATGCCAGGACTCCGTCGTGTTTACAGACTGTCTTCACCTGGGCCCAAAACAAAGCTGATGCTCCGGCCCACAATGTCTCACGCGGCATTGAGTTCGTCCCAGTCCAAGCCGGAGGCTGTGGGGTCATCTAGCGCCAGTGGGCTAAGTTCCACGCCTTCATCTGGACGCCGCTGAGAAGGCCCACCAGGCCTCTCCGCTTCCTGTCCAAGTCAAATAGGATGACTAGGCCCAGGCATAGGCACCACCACCGCATATGGATCATCTACTTTCACGTACACTTGAGCAAAAAGTCTGGCTGGACTGAGTTCGGGCCAGGCCAGTAAAAAAGGCCAACTTGATTCAGGCCTTCTACAATCTACATGGCAAACCATGCACACCGTAATCTGCGTGGATCCTATACACCGTCCAAATCAGACGTTAATAAGATCACTTTCAGGTCTTTCGTTCAAACACGATGGCTCTGGTCTCCCATGACACCCATCACCCATGTATCATTTTCATCACAGTAATTGCCTTCGAAGAATTCTTAATAAAAACACATGAATAACGAAAATAGAATTGAAGTTACATGGAAAGAAAATTATTGGGACACATGAATTGAAGTAATTGAAGTTACACGAATAACGAAAACACATGAATTATTGAGCGAAGACCAACTCTTGCTTGGAGCCGTGAAAACGTTCTCTCTTCCCACCCCCCCCCCCCCCCCCCCCCCGCCCCCACACACACACCCCCCTTCTTTGACGGAGATAACATTTGTAGCCGCATCTATAGATCATCATCTATCCCCTCTCTCTGCCACCATCTATCTATCAAATCAACTGAATTGAAGCAAGTGGGATGACGTGGTCTTGCTCAATTTTCTAGTTGTTTTCGAGTAGCAAGTGGTATTATTACGTACACTCACTCTGCCGCTGAAAGAGTATTGTTTTGTTTCACGGGAAATCAAATATTTTTAACTTCGACCAAATATATTTAAGAAAATATTAATATTTATGATGTATGATTAATATCATTAGATATATTTTATAATAAAAAATCATTTAAGCTTAGTCAAGTTTTTAAGAAAATTAACCACCAGGACAACAAATACTCTTTTATATTATTGACAGTGAGTAGTCGTTAGTAAGATGATGCATGGTGTAGTTGATAGCAAGTTGGTTTCAGTGAGCGAGCCAGATGAGACCGAGACCTGACCTGCAGAAACAAAGACGAGCTTCGTTCCCCTCTTTCTTTCTAAAGTATAGCATCCAGCCCAAGGAAACAAAAAGGAGGAAGATTCGCAGATCCTTGTTCGTGGTCGCGTCTGACCATACGTGCACGCTACTCACGCTACCGGACCAGGCTTATTTGCCGACTGCTGGAAGCAGTCGGTAAAGGGCTGAAAACAGTCGACAAAGGCTTTGCCGACTGCTTTCCACCTCGGCTGTCGGCAAAGAATTTGATGGCAAAGGGTTCTTTGTCGACAGCCAGACCTCAGACAGTCGGCAAAGACTTTGTCGACTGCCATGTCAGCAGTCGGCAAAGCCTAACGGCATCAGCCATCTGCCATATCAGCAGCCTTCTTTACAGACTGCTGACATGGCAGTTGGCAAAGATTTTTTTTATTTTTTTTATTATTTACTTTGCCGAATGCCTTCAGGGCTAGCAGTCGGCAAAGAAATTTTGTTTTTTTTAAAAAAACTTTGCCGATGCCTGGTTAACTAGAAAATGGGCGACCAACTTTGCCGACTGCCATGTCCCTAAGCAGTCGGCAAAGCTAGGGAAAACTTTATTTTTTATTTCTTTTGTTTTTCCATACACGACAATAGATAAATCCACACACATATATATATATATATATATCTTAAATCCACATATATAGTCATAAATCCGATATGTTTAACATCCATAACAAGTTCAACATCGATAACAAGTGCAACATCCATCAATGGTCTATAACAAGTTCAAATATCCAACATAAAGCCTCAGTCCATCACTGCTCGTGCTGCGACCCGCCCTCACTTTGGGACCCATGCGGCGCAACGGAGTACCTCCAGCCCCCGGGGTGCTGAGACGCAGGAGCACCACCTGACCACCCATGCTGCTGAGGAAGAGGAGCGCCACCTGACCACCCATGCTGTTAAGGCGGAGGAGCGCCACCTGACCACCCGTGCTGCTGAGGCGGAAGAGCGCCACCTGACCACCCGTGCGGCTGAGGCGCAGGAGGAGCGCCACCTGACCACGGAGACCACCCCTGCTGCTAAGGCGGAGGAACACCACCCGGCCACGTGTGAGGTGGACTCGGGCCACCCGGCCACCCATGGCCTGGAGAAGGGCTGTCTCCAGGAGTCGGGTTCGAACCCGCCGACTGTGGCCACACAAAGGAGAAGCAATGTCATTAGTACCTGCCGATGGCCACACAAGCTAAAGCAATAGAGAAACATATATACTCACCGGAGTCCCCATAAGGCTAGGAAGAGGGGCTGGAGCGAAAAACGAGTCAGGCAACGGAGGCACGATAACACCAGGGATCCAAAGGTTCTGAACAAAGCCGGCAAAGTCCTGCATCTGATACTGGGAGTGCAACCGTTGGGCCTCCATATAGCGCTCCATCTCCTGCCGATGCTCCTCCTGTTGGGCCACCAGCAACCGTTGCGTGGCCTCCTGCGCGGCCTCCTGCGCGGCCCGCAACTCAGCCATCTCGGCCCGCAACTGCTGCGTGGAGCTCGGCTGTCGAGGTCATATGGGGACATTGGAGGTGGTCGTGCTGCTCTCCTCTCAAACCTGGCGGAGCGTGGGAACGGTGGCCGGGTCGATTGCGCTGTGGGCAATATAGTACCGGTCATGCTGCTTCCCTCCTCCCGTCCTCATCAGGAGGTCCATATCCAGGGGCGGGGTAGCTGGATCGAAGTCCTCCCCATAGCGCGTGCGAGCCGCCGCGATGTACTCGGCCATCTTCTCGTAGGCGTTCGGGTTGGTGTATGCCTCGGGCCCGTCCGCCGGGTTGTAGATGTTGGCCGGATCTGTCGCTTTGCCCTTGTGAGACAGGGCGTACCCCGTGAACTCGTTGAGCTCCTGGCCATCATGCGACTGGGTCTACGAGGAAAACACAAAGGTGATTACACGTAATGAGAATTGAGAGCTAGAATAATTAAATGAATGAATATATCAACAGAAGCATACCCATCTTTTTATGAACCTTGGGAGGAGCTGGCTCCCTTGGTGGTGTGCCGGCCCTGGCATCGACATTCGATCCTCCCGTTTCTTTTTGCGCTTCTCATATGCCGTAGGCTTTTGCCACGCGTCCACTATGTCCTCCTAGCAGTCCATGTACAACTTACACCATTCAGGAGGTATTGCATGACAACGTGCATTTGACATGTGAGAAGATGTATTGGAATGAATGTTTTCTACTTATTTTTTATGGAACGAATCAGAGTTGATGCTTCCTACTTACCTGGAGGTACACCTCCTTGGGGAGGTTGGTCTCGGTGCAGAGGAGCATATCCCTGGCTTCCGACTTCGTCAGCTTTCTGAGAAGCACATTGGCGTAGTAGTTGATGAGGACCTGGTGATGCGCCTCGTGGTACATGTCCTTCAGCCGGGCTTTGCATACCTTCTCCTGCACTCGTGCCGCCTTCTCCTCTTGCCCTGGCGTGCACAAGAACCACAACTGCATACAGACATCATGTATCATTTCATTATTTCATTAGTTCATACCACAACTGCGATGAAGACTCACCCAGAAGTCATTCTTGATCCTGGTCGCAAGAGGCACCCCGTTCTCGTCAGTGGCGCTCATGAAGTGTTGCCACTTCTAGGGCGGCCCCGTCACCCCCTTGTGGGTGACCCTGCCAGGGTAGTGCTTCTTAAGAATGAGGCTCTGCATGCCATTGATATGGCGTGAATCCCCTTCACTCAAAAGCGTCCAGTTGCTGCATGAGTCATTAAGAAGAATTGTTAGTTTGGAGTTTGATTTTCAACATGTCATATGAATAAGTCTTCAAAACAAGAATGGTGACTTACTCATCACCGGCGGGTTCAATGACTGGACGCTGGTGTGGCAAGAGCGATGTAGAAGGGAGGTGCGTGACCCCACGCTTGTACGGCTTCCTCGTCGAACTCGAGGAAGTCGTAGCCGTCTCTCCTAGTGCGTGAGGGTCCTCGGTCATCTCCTGCTCCTCGCCGTGACCCCCTGCTGCGTGGGGGTCCTCGGTCGTCTCTGCTCCTCGCCGTGAACCCCTGCTGCGTGGGGGTCCTCGGGCGTCTCCTGCTCCTCGTCCTGCTGGGGTGTCGAGGTGGAAAGCAGCCTCCTCATCGACGGGGAACATCTGTGGGCACTTGCCGACGACTCCAGCGGCTCCTCGTCCTCGGTGGTCCTCCTGTAGCACGGGTTGGCATTCACCTGGTGCGACCGCGGCCACCTAGCTCTGCCTGGCATTTTGTCCTGTGCCTACAATTACAAAGATTAAACGAATTAGCACACATAACCCAGAAGAACTTGTAAAGAGATGCAAAATACATAATTGCAAAGTAATAATAAGAACAATAGAGTATTACATGAATTAGAAATAATCTTCTCAAACGACAATGGTTGAATCATCGTCATCACTACGAGTACTATCATCGTCACTATCAATATTGTCGAGCTCTTAAGTCCACATCACCTCCATTGTCCTCATCATCTCCATCGTCCTCAACAACTCTATCCCGCTGAGCCATCCATCGCTCAAGCATCATTACGTCCTTTGGATCTTGCACCACTTCACCCTCGTCCTCATCGATGTCGTTGTCTGTTTCGATTCCCATCAACAAATGAATGTCTATCTCGAAACACCCTTCTAGCCCCTCGGGTTGATAGAACTCTCCGCTATCTGCCGAAGGGTCAAAGTTGTAATCATCATCGTTTGGACAGGAGCTTTACCGCACGGCGATACCAACTGCACAAGGTATCAACCCTTAAGGGCGGGGTCTTTTTATAACATTTTGCTATATTTCGTTCATTTATTTTATTTACTTGAATTTTTTCGCATAATCCAAATTTGAACTGCAGGTGCATAAAATAATAGCCATTCGTCGGGAGTGATTGTTGAGTCCGTCTCCATAAACTCACCAAAAAGTTTGAAAGCCTTGTCCACGAAACATGACCATCCGCGTGCTGTAGAAGTGTATTTTAATTATATTAAATCCAAACAAAGTCCAAAAATCACGAAACTTGATGAGGTGTCATATTATCACGTGTAGAGGCTATGATAAAAATTAGAAAATATTTGGAGCAAGTTACGATGTCGGATGTCTAAAACCCAGACATCTCACATGTGATCAATTTGTGATCACATGTGAGATGTCTGGATTTTAGACATCCGATATCGCAACTTACTCTAAATATTTTTAAATTTTTATCATAGCCTCTACATGCCATAACATGACACCTCATCAAGTTTCGTGATTTTTGGACTTTTTTTGGATTTAATATAATTAAAATACACTTCTACCGCAAGTAGATGGTCGTATTTCATGGACAAGACTTTCAACTTTTAGGTGAGTTTATGGAGACGACCTCAATAATCACTCTCGAACATGAATATCATTTTTTGATGGCTACATTTTATTATTTCATGCACCTGCAGTTTAAATTTGGATTATGCGGAAAAATTCAAGTAAATAAAATAAATAAACGAAATATAGCAAAATGTTATAAAAAGGCCCTAAATTTGAATATATAGTGTTAAACAATATACTTGGGCCACAGAAAAAGTTTGAACTTAAAATTCAAAAAAAAACAGAAACTTTGCCGAGTGCCAGGAATGACACTCGGCAAAGAGGCTCTTTGCCGACTGCCTTTGACCTGGCACTCGGCAAAGATTAGATGTAATCTTTGCCAAGTGTCCTGGTTGGCAGTCGGCAAAGAGGGGCCAACCTGGGCCTATTTTGCTGCACGTGTCTCTTTGCCGAGTGTCCAATTTGGTTGTCGGCAAAGAGCACTTGGCAAAGGAGACGGCGACGGACGCCGTTGGCCCCCGTCAACCTTTGCCGACTGCCCCTCTTTGCCGAATGTGTGGCAATCGGCAAAGGGCTTGTTTGCCGATCGCTTGGCTTCGCCGAGTGTCTGGCAGTCGGCAAAAAAAATCTTTGCCGACTGCTTTGTGTGGCTGTCGACAAAGAGCTACTTTGCCGAGCACTGGGGCCGCGGCTGTCGGCAAAGCGACGCGCACTCGGCAAAGAAGCCGTTTCCGGTAGTATCACCCACGCGCCATTTTGCAATGCTTCCAACTTTATTTATTCCAGCTATGTGTACTTCTTTATTTATTTATTTATTTATCTATTTATTTTCACCGCGCGTGCCTTGCGTCCATGCGTGTTGATTTCTTGGATCCAGTATTTTCTTGGATCAAACTAATTAATTATATATTGTTGTATATAGTTTGATGAGCTAGCAGCTGCAGGATTATACTACATATATAATATAACTGAAGTATATATACGAGCTAGCCACTAACCTAGCATGGGATGCCACTCAGGTCCCTTAACTCTTAATGTTGGCAGCTTATCTTGTGTGGTGTTATCTGAGCTCTCGAACCTATTCCTAACTTCCGCTTATTAACAGAGTCCAATCAACATCTCAAAAAAAAAAAAGAGTCCAATCAACCCTTATGGCTTCCACTATATATTAAAGCAGATCGGCATTCCCAGGTGAATGATGAAGAGGCAGATGGGATAGAGATGATTACGACGATACGGTGAGGGAGGAGCACGAAGATGCATGGAGCGCCAAAGACTGAAATGTATGGGATCTTGTGACAAATTTGGCCACCAGGAAATAGCATTCTCAAAAGACGTGTATATGATAAACCATAACAAGGTGAACCTAAACATAGAGACCAGCGTGTATTGAAATCTTGAAATGATAAACAGAAACTTGATTGGTTTACCCCATTTTTGGCATGTACATATATAGTTGATCGCTTTATCCTTGAATACCATTGATTTGCAAATGTAATGGGTATTCAATGAATATCCTCAAATATCCCCCACCACACACCGCACCCCAACACACACGCACACGCACACGCCCAACTCCAAGAACAATAATAATGCAATTTTGAGAGTTCATTCATGGATAGATGAAATGAAATTATGAAACAATTCCATGAGGCCACAAGGTGCTGTTCCTGAATGCAGCAACGCATCATTTGATTGCTCGAATGCTATGCTAAACCAGGCTCGGCTGTTGCAAAAGGCAAGATGAAACGAAAATAAAATATGAGCTGGTCTCATGTGATGCAAGATATGAAACTTGGCTCTCGAGGAACAAAAAATAAAATACGTTTCTCCAGAGCCAATCTCATGTGATGCAAGATATGAGCGGGTTAATGCTGGTATTAATATGATTAGCATAATTTAAGGCATATTAATATATTTCAAAGTAAGTTAAGGCACAATATACTAAGTAAGTGATACACAATTGATTTGAGCAAAATAAATATTATCATATTACTTGGTTTTTCATTTCCGTTCAATGTATATATCAACCAAAAGCACACTACTCAGCTTGGCATCCTGGATTCAATGAAACAAACAAAGGCAGCTTGTATCCATGCAGCCTGTAGATGTGAGTCATACTTTTCTGGCCACGCAAACAAACACGCTAAGAGCAACTCCAGTGGAGCCCTTAAACAGGCCTCTATTCTAATTTTAAGGGTTTGAGCAAAAAAAAACCACTTTAATGGGGCTCATATTTGAACTCCCATTTTAGGAGAAGTCCTAAATTTTAGTTTCAGACCCCTAGGAGTCAGGGGCTCCTATCCCCTCCCCCGACGCTACCGACGCCCCCGACGCGCTCCTCTTCCCGCATGCGTTCGCACCCCATGAGCCGCCGCCGGTGACCACTGACCACCAACACCCCCGTGGGCTGCGTCCACGGTCGCGCCTCCGCGCCCAGCCCCGACCACGCGCCGCAGCCGCCCGTGCCGCCGACCCCCACGGCGGTGGTGGCGGCGGGACAGGTGGCTGCCTCAAAGGCCGAGCAGAAGCCGGCCGACGCCTGCCCACCCGCCGTGCCCATGCCGCTCAGGCCCCAGCACCACGGAGCCACCTCCATCCGTCGTCGGAGCTCGAGAAGGAACAGAGGAGGAGCTAACCGGAGGAGCTCGAGCCACCAGCGTTGGAGGCTTCGGTGCCAAAGGCGGAGGGGCTTCAGTATGGGCTCCACGATGCGGTGCTGCTGGACGTCCTCATCCCCGATGACCCACCGCTTTCCTCTTCTTCCGCCGGCGTCGCACCACCGGGCTCCCCACCGCACCTGGCGGCGCTCGCGCACATCACGTGCGTCCTGCTCGGGCCGCCCTGTGTGCTCGCCAGCGCCGCCTCGTGCACGCTCGCTCGTGGGCCGGCCGCGCGCGGGTGCTCGCCCACCGCCCTACGCGCTCGTTCACGCCGTCGTAGCAAGACGAGGTCGGCCACTCTAACTCCGGCGTCCATCCGCCGCCCGTCGCACCGGGCGCGGCCCTGCGGCTCGCCGGCCGGGGAAGGGAGAGCAGCGCCGTCGCCGCTGGGGAAGTGAAGGGTGGGCGGACGAAGCGAGAGAGAGAATGGGAACAGTAAGAGCATGCAAATGACAAAAAATAAGGGTTAAATTTGCATGCTAGGTTAGAGTTGCTTTAATAGAGGATACTAGCTGGGAACAGTAAGAGCATAACGATCAAAGCCCATATATACGAATTTAAAAACCGAAAACGGCGAATTGGCTTGTACTCCAATGGTAGGACGGTCCAAAGAGACGCTACCCACCAGAGTTCAAATCCTGATGCTCGTACCTTTTTCCAAGATTTTTCCAAGAATTTTCCGGCGTTATACATTAAGTGGTAAGCGACGTTTTCGTCGACGACGAGGCACCAGTGGTGACTTCGATAATCTCCAGATCTGCCGGGTGCTCAATTCTTCGAAGGTGCTCGTAGGGGTAGGATTTATGTACGTGTGTTCATAGGGGTGAGTGTGCGTGCGTGTAGACGTGTGCGTTATACTGTGTACTTTAAAAAACCGAAAACGACCTAGTTCGTAGGAAGTTTCCATAACCGAACTCAACGAATTCCATTCAAAACACGCGAGCATCCAGTTCGAGTCCGTTCCCTTCTCCTCCTATCTAGTCTAGTCGTCGGTCCTACCTACCGTGGACCAACCGACGCGTGCCGCATATATACGCCCACGCAAATCAAAACCAGCTGGTCGATGACAAGAGAAGCCCCCAGCAGGCGGCGCTGACTCAGCCCGTCGTGCGCGTTTTCTTCGTTCGTCAATCATGGGCCAATCGCCAGCCATGCACCCGCCGCCGTCGCCGTCGTCCTCGCCGCGCCGCCGCGCCACCACCAGGGCCTTACTGCGCCTGCTCTTCCTCGTCGCGCTGTCCCTCGCCGCGCTGCTCGCCTTCGTCACCTCCACCCCGTCCTCCTCCGCATCCAACTCCTCGCCCGCGCGCCAAGCCCTGCAGCTCCTTCCGCCGCGCCGCGACCGCCAGCCGCTAACCACCCTCCTCCGCGCCGTCCGGAGGGACGAGGACGACGAGGCCAGGCCCACCTCTCCCGTGGCCCCACGAGCTGTGGGCCACCGTGGTTCGGACACGTCGGACTCGGACCTCGACGCCGTGCTGCTCCCGGACTGGGAGGTCCTCGTCCTGCTCCGCCCCGATGACGACGACGACGCGCACCCGCCCTCCGGCAACGCCACGTGCGCGTTCCCGGGCGGGGCCACGTCCCCGGCGCGGTCGCTCGGGAGGATGCCCACGTCCGGGCGCCGAGCCTACACGTGCGTCATGCCCAGGCCGGAGCGCCGCCACAGCAGGCCCTTCCGCTCGCCACGCCTCGTCGTCGCCACGCTGTCGTCGTCCTCGGCGGCGGGTGACGAGGACGCCGCCACGCCAGCGGCGGCGGAATCACTGTATTTGACACCGGAGATGATGCGGTGGAGTGGCCGCCTCCTGTACGATTCCGCCGCGATCGACGGCGGCGACGGTGTACTCGTCTTTGCCATGGGAGTCAACCCGCGCCAGGGAGTCAACCGCGATGCCGCGGACGTCCGGTGCATCTACTACCGCCGTGGCAGTAGCGGCATCGTCACCTCGCTCCCAGCCGCCGCCTCGGCACAGCAGGTCTTCCGGTGCCCGCCCCCGCCAAATACCGCCGCGTCCCCAGCGGAGGCGCACCAGCTCCGCGTCACGCTCGCCGTGGCTGGCGAGGACCCCATCCCCTCGGTGGCGACCTACAACCCTCCTCCTCCAGCACGTGACGCCGAATCAACCAAGACGACGTGGAGAACATCAAAGAAGAAGCTCATCTGCGCCTGCACCATGGTCCGCGACGTGGCCAAGTTCCTGCGGGAGTGGGTGGTGTACCACGCGGCGGTGGGCGTCGACCGCTTCTACCTCTATGACAACGGGAGCGGGGATGACCTGGAGGGCCAGGTGCGCCAGCTCAGCATGGAGGGCTTCCACGTGTCCACACACGCGTGGCCATGGCCCAAGACGCAGGAGGCCGGTTTCTCCTACGCGGCCATGGCACACCGAGATTCATGCGAGTGGATGGCATTTATCGACGTCGACGAGTTCATCTTCTCGCCGGACTGGGCCGGGTCGGGCGAGCCGACCAAATCCATGCTCCGATCCATCGTCACCGCTGTCGAGCCTGACATCGGTCAGGTCACGCTAGGGTGCAGGGATTTCGGGCCCTCGGGACAAACCAAGCACCCCAAGGAAGGAGTCACCCAAGGGTACACGTGCCGGAGGCGACCCGAGGAGCAGCACAAGTCGCTCGTCCGGCTTGACTCGGTGGCGCCATCGCTAATGAACTCCGTCCACCATTTCGAGCTTCGGCCCGAGTTCAAGTGGGAGCGATCAAGGGATGCGAGGGTGAACCACTACAAGTACCAGGCTTGGGACGAGTTCAAGGTCAAGTTCCGCCGACGTGTGTCCACCTACGTGGCAGACTGGACTGACCGGGTCAACCATGGGTCCAAGGACCGCACACCCGGCCTAGGGTTCGAGGCGGTCGAACCGGCCGGGTGGCCACACAAGTTCTGCGAGGTGGAGGACACCCTGCTCAGCAACGTGACACGGAGGTGGTTTGGTGTTGGATTCACCAACAAGCTTGCTCACCGGCGGCCAGATGGAGGGACAACTCACAGCAGCTCATAGTATTAGGTTTGGTATATGCTCTTATTCCTTGATTGGACACGGAAACAGACAGGTATATATATATATACAGAATAGATTAGGGGAGAATTCGTTTTGATTCATTCAACAGACGTCAGACATGGGTTAGTTCGTTAACCATTTTTTATGTGATTTAACAAAGGTGTACAAAGATGGTTAGGAGGAGGTGTAACTTCCATATGTCATTATCTATGCCTTTCTTGTTGCAGCGGATTGCCACCGGCAACAAATGTGTACAAAAACCAAACTGAGTCGTTGCTTGCCTTCAATTCTTTGTTTGTATTCTAATATATCATATATAATCATACATGAATCATGCAGTATGCTTGCATGTGATTGGCAGGTCAGGTGGAATGAGCATCATATCAATGTGATGTTGGCATCAACATATATGCTAACGTGTATGTGTATGTGATGATACCTTGTCCTCATCTTAAGGAAAAAAATAGATAGTTTTATAGTCAAGTAAAGTTACATTCTGCAACTCCAAAGGCCCCCAAATGTACCTTTCTGTTCCAACTTCACAAGGCCCAAAGATTTTATTTTTCGAGCATTAATTAACAAGGCCCCCAGATGAAAGCCTGATTGACCCAACTTAAGAAGAAAGCCCACGAAAACACGGCCCAGTTTCTTGACGAAGTCATTGGTAGCACGCACATAAATATATATTTTCCCCCTAATAACATATAAATATATATACTTTATATTTCCCTTGATACGTATATATACACAATTAATTAGAATACAGATATGATGATGATCTCAAAAGGTGAAAATATTTATTTAGCTAGCTCACCTCAAGTGGAAAATAAAACTCTGGAAGTACATACTGTATGTGAGAGTAGTATATATTCTCCTTATATATGTCCCAAATTAAATCAACTTCTAGACCCAAATTAAATCTAAATTCTAGAGTTATCCTAAGTCAAACTACTTAAAGTTTACTAAATCTATAGAAAAAGCACTAACACTTATTTTTATAATGTATACACTTATTTTGGGTTTGGGACGGAGATATATTATTACTATGTACTCCATTTAGGATCTGTTTGGATCATCTCTGTGAAAACTTTAGCTCACTTTGAAGCTCTAAAAAACTTTGATGTGAGATGGGCTAAAATTAAGAGCTAACTTTTAGACTACTTATTTGGAGATTTAACTCTAAAAATTTAGAGAGGAAAAGCCAATCATGTGCTCAGTGAGTCGCCACCTACTATCACAATGCACTGCACGCTCCGAAAGACAAGCCATATGTCCCTTTCCAGAAGCCATGATTTCAAGTGCATGGATAACACTATACTAGTGTTGAGTGCTTCTGGATGCAAGTTTCACCCACGTTTTTGGGCTTTAAAGTAGGTGAATGCTGTAATGAACAGTGTGCTTCCATGGAATTGGTTTGCGGCACCTCCATTCATTCGTCGAAATCCGCAGTATTACTGTACTATACTAGTAGAAATGTATAAGAGACGCACGCATTATGGTACCAGCATTGCAGCAATGATTCATGGCTTCAGGTTGGCGAGGCATGCCGCCGTTGGTTATTGGCGAAGTGGTGGCGTGCATCACTGGGCATTGGCATGGGGGTGTAATTGGGTGCCGACATGGTAGGTTGCAGTGACCCCCAACCTATGAGCACTATTGTTATTGTCCTTCTAATTTTGCTGACCCACAATAAATGTTTAGCTACTTCCATCCTTCATTGCTTTTTAAACAACAAAACTACAAAACTTGTTTAGCTAGTTTCCATCCTTACCTTTTTTACAATGACAAGCTTCATTCTCAAAACTACAAAACCACCAAACTAAGTTGCTACTAGTTTCTGACACATGTTGTACCAAGTAACTTATTAGAGCTGTAATTGATATAAATATCTCTAAAAAGATGGACCAGGATACCCCTTACATACATAGTACTGAAATGGAGAAATGATGGACAACCACTAAATGATGGATAACCACCAAGTGCCAGATGACAATTCTCCATCTAAACCAAATAAGTGAGAAGGAGTCAACAACTTACCCAATCCAAGTTCAGGACCGGTGCCCCCTGAAAAGGTCCACAGAAACCAAACAACCTGACTTTCTGCAAAGTTTCACATGATATCAACATACTTTGTTGTTGGCCATCAAGTTTTTAGTTTGATCATAATGGTAACAAATAATCTTTAAGAGCTTTAGTTGGTATACCATCTAATCCATGGAAACTCTAAGAGGAAGTACTGCACTGTAACCGTTTTAAACAGTAGTGTATGACCTGATATGTGTGTGTCTGTACCATGACGGCACCAACATGTTATTTAATTCTATTTCATATAAACAGCGGCCGCGTCAATGTATTATCAACAGAAAACCTTGCTGCTGAAAGAGAAGAATCCTGCACACGACACTGATATTTTATAAATTGTTAGCACATCCATCACACGATAGGATAAACATGAGCGGAAAATAACAAGTGTGTATTGTGCAACAAGAAAGACCATCGTACTTGGAAACAGATAAAGTAGATGACGAGTGCTTGACAGCCGCCGTGCAGGCCAGGGCATGCTGTTCTTTGAGCTCAACACGTGTGAGTGTGAACCACCACAACCCAGCCCCAACTACCCACGGGAAACAGATTGGTGGGTTCAGTGCTGGCCTTCTGAATTCTGGTCATACACAGAAACAGGGGTCACATATTGCTTCGAAAGATCAGGTCGTTGTTTACCGTTTTTGTTTATCCCAATCCAGCACGCCTTGGTTTCATTCAGATATGGCTGAATTTCCGGGGCCTGCAAAACCAAACCACTCCAGTCAGAACAGAGTAAAGAGTGCTGCCTCCTGTTTTCCGTGCTGGTAGAAGTTTTTTGCATTCCTGAGCACTAAGCACACACTAATCCATATAATCAGTCAACAGTACGAGAGCCCGTTCCAAATGATGGACCAAACCAAAGCTCTTCTGATCTGGGAGTACTAAATATTTTGCCAGATATAGACTATACAGGACGTCGGTGGTAAGGAAGGGGACCCTAATCAAGAGCTCACATGCAAAGTAATATAACCTGGTAACTGAACATGATGGAACTCTGGCAGAAGAATGACAGACTGCAGAGCACCTGGTTGCAGCCAATAATGCAAAGACTCTGTGGGCTCCTTGTGCTTTTGCTCTCCTTCCATCCTTCTCCCTATAAATACAAGCGTGCGCAAGGCAGAACCATCAGCTAAGACAGTTGTAAACAAGCAGAGTTACTTACAACCAACCGAGTAGAAACCACCTGAAGCCATGTGCATTGCTGCATGGATTTGGCAGGCTCACCCTGTGCACCAACTCCTCCTGATTCTCAACAGAGATGAGTTCCACAACAGGTGCGTTATCTTGCTTGGTCTTATTGATCTCTGTAGGACCCCAATCTGCAAGTAATAGTTCTGCCATATGAGGTACTATTTTAAAACTGGGTACTTTTCCCTCCTAAGCTAATACGTTCACTGACAGAATTTCCATGAACCACACTGACACATGCGGTGCTACTGTTCATATACTAAAGTGCATGCCATATCTTTCATCAGAAGCAAAATGCTGCTAGAGAAATCTATAGGCTATAGAAAGGTTACCCACTGCAAAACAACAATGCTAACTGTTCAGTGTTCATCACTTTGTATATATTTCTTGATGAACTGATGCAGGCCTACAAAAGCAGTAGGATGGTGGGGAGAAGGCTCAAAGAAGATTCTTGGCGGCAGGGATGTGCTTGGTGGAGGAACATGGATGGGTTGCACCAAGGATGGCAGGCTCGCCTTCCTGACCAATGTGCTTGAACCAGATGCTATGCCCGGTGCACGGACTAGGGGAGATCTGCCTCTAAGGTACCTGCAGGTATATAGCAAAACAAGTCAAAAGCTTCCACTAGATCATTCAAGTCCGTTGAGTCTTTATCTGAAAGCTGAGTTAATACCGAGGAAGATACATTCATTTCTTGTACAACCAAGTTGGAGTTTTCCATCATACTTTCGTTGTCGCTATCATTCCTTGGCAGCTGATTCAGTCACTCGGACAATTCCTTTGTTTTGACAGTGATTGCTGTAGACACTAGATGGCACACACAGGAACATATATTCGCACCACATTCCCATTATAAACTGAAAAAGTTACCATTGAAAACACTTTAGTAGTTCATCTTATTACAACTAATAACTATAGCATGCATTGTAAGAACCTATGATTAATCAACCACTTCTCCTAATCAACATGAAATTATCTTCGATGTAACATTGTTCCTGATCCTGAATAGCAAGCATAATCCAATCTGTACGGTGCAGAGCAACAAGAGCCCACTCGAAGTTGCAACTGAAGTGGCAGAAGAGGCCCATGAATACAATGGCTTCAACCTCATACTAGCTGATCTAACAACAAATATCATGGTCTATGTGTCAAACCGGCCTAAGGGGCAACCTGCAACAATTCAACTCGTCTCACCAGGACTCCATGTGTTGTCCAATGCAAGGCTAGATAGCCCTTGGCAGAAGGTAAGCAGAGCACTTTCATGTTCAACAAGATTTATAGATAGCTAAAAATCTCAGAATGCCTTGCAAATAAAAATGAACAGGATGATTTTTTTTGGTATAGTGGGTAGCATATATTGGTAGGTACAAAACTAGAAATCCCGAATGCCTATGAGGTGTCATGTTAATTATTTCATTGTTAGCTGCACTAAAATTATGGATCACAGAGAAAACATTGAGCTGGGAAAAGCGTGAGAAAGCTACAGGTGAATCATCTAAAGTACTTCCCTACAAATAAGAAACATTGCATTTAACTCAATTTATGGCACAGCATGTGCACGAAATAAGATAAGATGACAATGCATTATTGCAACCTACTCTGTCTCTCAGGGACCATTCACCCTACCAAGACCGTTATTCATGAAGACAGTGTGAAGGTACCTAAAGGGATTTTTTTTTTCATTGTTATGTATGCACTTGTAGGCAATTCGCCTTGGTAAAAACTTCAGGGAGCTTCTTAGGGAGCATGGTGATGATGAGATTGAAGTGAAGGATATAATTGAGAGGCTAATGACTGACACCACAAAGGCTGACAAAGATAGACTGCCAAACACTGGTTGTGATCCCAACTGGGAGCATGGTCTGAGCTCCATCTTCATTGAGGTGCAAACTGACCAAGTGAGAAAAAAACTCTTAATTCAGAGCTAGTTGAAAAACATTATCATCTGGCCACTTATAAATATCTGTGTACATAAGCATAGGCTAATACTTCAGAAATGAACTTATGAATTATGTTTTGGTGAAGGGGCTCTACGGGACACGGAGCACAGCCGCTTTATCAGTGAACTATGATGGTGAAGCTAGCTTGTATGAGAAGTACCTTGAGAGTGGTGTATGGAAGGATCACAAGGTGAACTACCAGATAGAGTAGTAGGCATTGCACAGCAAAAGCTGGCAACCTCAAATAAATAGAGATATGAAGCAGACACAATTGTGAATTTCATTCTTTCCCTAATCCCTAGTCACCTTCACGAGTATGTAAGATATCATCACGATGCCAATTACATTATTTACTGTAAGCAGATTTGTCACTTGACGATAAAATGTCAATCAAAAGTTTAAATTTATATACCAAATATATAAATCTACAGACTTCGTGTAAGGTCAGTTTTCTTGGCCATGTTTACTCCAGAAATCTTATCAAGCATTCAAGCTATTGTTTGTTGAGTTCTGTTCTATTAAATGTTAATTCTCTAACATGTATTATGATAAGTTTAAGCTACTGAAATTATAGAATACATCAACTACATCACAAAAAACGATGCACATATGCGTAAAGAAATGCATCTGGTGTACCTCATTTTTGCAATATGCTCCAGACCTCCAGTGGTGTCGGTCATGCAGATGGTAAGTTCTCTAGTCATCCAGACTACAAAATTGCCAGTCCAAAGCAGTCTTGAAAAGTGATAACCTAAAAAGGATTATCAAGAAACAAAGATACAAGTGTTCTTGTGCAGTCTGCAGTCAAGTGGGGTCTGTGATGAAGTTATCCAAGATATGTAGAAACCTCAATGAGAATCACAACAAATTACCATCATCGAATTGCATTATTCACGTTCATCAACATGAGTATACAGAAATATGAAGCTCATCAGTCAAGATTTCAGCTTGTAGACAAGGAAGCTACAAAGAATTGTAAAGCTTAGCACTACACCCCAATAGCTAAACACTACACCCCCACTTGTACACTCTTGTGCTTCATTGCTTGATACTTCTCTGCAGGATTTTTGTCTTTGTCCATCCCTGCTGGTTTCTTCTCTGCTTGTTTTGTCTTGTTGCTCACGACACTGCTGCGGTATCCATCTCGTGATCGTCCTCTCATGAACAATCATCTGTTCCAAACAATCCAAGGATCCCAGCTCAGAGCTCTTGGTCGTGATGGTCAGAACAAGTAAAGTCTTCGCCACACTTCCAGAGGCCCGGAGTGCACAGAGCAGTTCAGGCCAGTTTTTCATGCGGCCACACCTGGTGCCGAATGCTTCGCCTTCTGGAACCATGGTTACCGCAAACTCCGAGTGCACAAGTGCTGGATGATGACGGTAAGCTACAAAGTCCGCCCCATACTGCAATCCCGACTTTACAACCCAGTTCTTCATCCTAAGGTGTTCATAGGCCTTGTACATCTCCGGGAATTGCTCTGAGGTTGAGGCCAAGAGATCCCACAGCTCCGGCGCACCTATCCGCGCCTTGTCTTCTGACTCAACCCTGATGCACTTCAGGGCGTGGCAAAGGAAGAACACCTCCTCGGGGCCCAACTGGAACCACTGCCTCTCCGCCGCGCCTGCACTCTCCAAGGCACGGCCAAATGCGGCGCAGTTCAGAAGCTTTGCTTGGCTTGTGCCGACCTCAAGAATCGCGTCCCTGGTATGCGCAGCTAGAGTCGCCACGGCTTGTGAGTCCCTCAGTGAAGCCTGGAGGTCGGCGACTATGCTGGACATGGGATTGGCTGCTGCGAGTGCTGCAAAGTCCTTGCCGTCCTTGCCCTTCTTCCATCGGGGACCTGGCAAATCCATAAGCTGATGGCACACGACATGAGACTTGATGGAAATCCGTAATCCACAAATCTAAGGGCATGACATTCATCTACGACATGGATGAATGAATGGTAAAGGGGAAACAAAATAAAAACAAAAATGTACAGAGAAAGTAGGGCAGAGACCAGCTCACCTTGTGCAGGAGCAAGAGGCCGGCTGTGTAGTTTCTTGCTGCACCTGTGGCGGCGGCGGCCAAGGGGTCGCCCTGGAGTAACGGGGCCGTTGGGCGGGGTTCCAGGGGATGACAGTCTGCAGCGTGACAAGGCCGTGAGGCGCTGCGTTGCCCTAAAACCGGCGAGGTCTGCTGCAGCGGACGGCCGCAGGCCCGAAGCGGCTAGGCGCGGGAGGGGCTGTCCATGGGGCAGGGGCGGCTCACCGGACACCGGCCGCTCGGCTCGCCGTCCCGTCCTGCCGCGCGCCGCCGGTCCAAGGCGAGCGAGGAAGTAGCAGGAATGGGTGGAGGACGTGGGCTACTGAGCTGGGCCTCAGCGCTTTTGTCTTGGGTGGGCTGGTCTGGGCCGCTGGGATGGTGCGAGCGCTTCGCTTGTAACTGGCTTCGGCCTTCGGTATCGGACACTGGAATTTGTTCCGGGCGTTCCAAGCTCAAAACCGAGCCCAAAATGGACGTTTTACCGTGAAATATTGGCCCAAATTAATCTGTCCCTGCAAGGTTCATATTCTGCACTTCTGCTCAAAAAAAAAAAAAAGGTTCATATTCTGCACTGACTGCGTAGCACTGGGCATCCAACTATGTTTTATTCTCTGTAAAGAAGATGGTTTGCTACTTCATTACGATTGTACAGGCAATTTATATATTCATTCATTGGTGATAAGTCCATTACTGGCAATTTATACATTCGCCTGAAACCATTATCGGTTTCATTAAGGTCACTACAAAGGTGGAGGAAAACCACTATGCCATGGAATCCAAAAACTCGCATGTTGGTGAAAATTAGAAGAAAAGTGAGAATTAGACCATAAAACAACGATTATTCTTTAAGACAGATATATATTCTCTACTACAATAACCCGTCAGCCCCGGCCGTGGTGAAGCCGGCTTCCATTCCCAGCGCCGACATGTGGGCCCCCGTGAAACAGGAACTCGAAATGCGCACGAACCCGGCCCCTTCCGATGCCCCCTCGCCCTACCTCCGACGCCAGCGAGCGGCCGGGGGCTCATGCGGCGGGCGAGCTCGCCGGTGTGTCGAGCGGCCGGGGCTCGTGCGGCGGTCGTGTGCAGCCGGGCGAGCTCGTGCACAGCAGGTGGCTAAATGGATGCATACAATCAACGGGTGGATGTACGGCGGCGGGTAGCTGGCCGGATGCCTAAGGCAAGCGCACTGCCGGGCATACATGTATGGCGGGCAGACGGACGCTAACGAGTGTTCCATTAGCTTATGGTGATGATGTCCAGGAAGTGTTCGATGAATTGGCTAAAGGTTTGTTCCCATCCCTTCTTGCCTGCAACCTGCATACTACTCTCCATTGTTGAATGCGTTTTTGTAGAAGCTTTCTGACTGTATTTGAATCCAACCATATTCTCCATTGTTGCAAGTGTGAGTTTCCCTTAAGTCAGACGGTCACAACATTGTAATTCTTCTTGTTTGCAGCTTTCACAGGTTTTAGGGGATTTTACCTTTGAACTAAAAAAATGTAATCCTATACTGAAAGGTATTGAGATCTTTCGATGTGCAGTATTTATATATTGGCTCTGCTTTGATCCCTGCACACTAATTAATAATGTTATCTAGCCTAATAATTATAATACTCTGCTTTGATCTGGGTTTAGAATAATAATCTGTCCTTGTATGATCATTGTGGTGAAAACTTTTCAGCTCCGGGAGCATAGGTTTAATTATGCTTTGTACAAATAGTTTGGTGGCAGTATATGCTATTGATACATGCATTGCCTATGTTTAACACCGTGCCAACACACTAATAATGTTAGTTTTAAATGGGAACCCTGGCCACAGCTGCTGTAGCGAAATTCAATTAGTTTCTGTATGCTCAGATCAAATACAAAGAAACTCCCTCACTTCTCTCTATTGTTTTATTTTGCTGTGGATGCTGAGGCAAGATTGGGAAAAAAAATAGCACACAAGTAATCAGGTCTTTGAGGTTCTTTATGTATTGACAGTTTGGCTTGAGTGTCCTCTCACCTTTGGCTAAAGTTGCTGCACTTTTTTTTTGTCACATATTGCTTAATCCCCCTAGGTACATATAACTATAAGTTGTGCTTACTGGATTTAAGGGCCTTGCTAATGAATTATGTTTGTCAGTATCCGGAACAAATAATGTTGTTTTCACTATTCCTCTGAAACTGGCTTCATGGATGGACTGCTGAGTGATGTAAAAATTGGTAGATCTGTGTAGAGAAGTTCCGTATTGTTCCTGGGAAGCCGGCATCTCCATTGTTGCGCTGAATCCCTGCAGGCAGCAATCAGGCGCTGGTGGCTAAGGAGGCATTCCTCTAAACATGACATCATGTCTGTGCTTCCAGAGTTCCCAACATATTAGGAGGATGAGGGAGGAATGAGCCATTGGCGGCATAGCAACCGGTGCTACTGTCTCCCACAAGCGTTCCACCATGGCGATGCCCTCAACCCTCCAACCAATGCCGGTCCAGAAAGCTTGGGCAAAAGAGCAGCCCGAAACAATGTGGTCAGCATCTTCATGCCCTTGTCTACAGATAGCACATATGTCATCATCCAGAATATTTTTGTGCAGCAGGTTGCTTTTGCAGTTGATTCTATTCTTGGTCAGTAGCCAGCCGAAGAAGCGGACTTTAGGGATGGCTATGTTCTTCCAAACAAAACGGTAGGCATGGCAGGTTGTATCACTCTTCATGGAGGTTTTGTAAATCATACCCGATAGAAGCTTTTGCTGGTTATCAGCTAGGAAGCACAGGCGCTGGTCAGCACTGTCTGTGAGGAGAGACTGAAGCTGTTGCAACTCTTCATCCGCTTGCTCTCTCAGCCTGTGTTGGAAGTGGGCATGTAATGAGGCTGTTAGCATCTCATGGACCGAGACCTCCTGACCAATGCAGTGACTGTGAAGAGCTGGGAGGCAATCTGCATCCTCAGTCTTTCTGGAGCACTAATATTTGCATATACTTTATTGGTTTTTCTTTGACTGTTGGTCCTTTCTCTCCTAACTGAGTGAGTGCCTAATTGAGTTTGGGTGTGTATGATTATACAGAACTGAGCTGGCATATAAAGTACCTATGTACAAGAAAATAACGCATTTGTTCTTGTCTTTTTCATTAGAGTGAGTGATGCTTGGAAACCAAGTTTTCCTACTATATTTTTGTCATGTGTGCTCTCATTTTCTATATGTGTTTTAAAGAAACAATGTTAAGTATGTGGAATTAATATCGTTTTTGGTATAGCTACACAACACGTTCAATTTTTAAATATCGTGATCTCTTTCTTCTTAATTCCTGTTGCAACGCACGGACATGATCCTAGTGTGTTTGAAAAATTAGGACTTAAGACACGTGATTTGCTTACAGGATGAGAATGATCTTAGCAGAGATGCAAATCTTACTTGGCCACAGATTTAGACAAAAGAAATGAGGTATGCTGGCCAACAGGAGACAGAACTCACGAAAGTATCCTCTACATTATGTACATTTACTACCCAAGAGCAGTTAGATTGAATAGAAGATACAAGTTGATGAGACAACTATGGAGTTCCGATTTATTTATTTTTTTTGCCTTAGGAACATGAATTTGAATAATCCAATTACATATTAGGGCAGACTTGCCACTTTGCCAGCAGCTGTTAGCTTCAAAAATTGGTTGGAAGCCTCCCACTTGCCACATATGCCCGACGAACCTTGGCAAGTTGCATTATCAAAGTAATGCTTATATATGTTTACAGTAAAATCATTACGTCAAACCCTATCCATCCATACCAGTTCTATATATATGTTTCGAGCTCAGTTGAATTGGGGTCTGCTTTAAATGACCAATTTCCAATATGTAATTATTCTGGTTGTATTTCTTACCCACAAAAATCATTCTACTTTCGCTATCCACGTTTGATGAAAAAAATGAAAAGCGTTCCAACTCAGCAAAGGGCCTTGTTTCTGGCACCAGGCTGATATGTATCTATGTGAGCCTGCCTAACAGCAAAAGAAAAGGATTCAGGAGAAGGCAATGGAACATGTGTACAAAATTGCTGAATTTTTTTATACTTTACACTTTCCGAACATAGCAGAGAGGTGATATTGTTAGGATAATTGGGCCAAGCCTATTATTTATTCTAAATAATCAGTAAACCTCAAAGGCCCACAATTGTGTGATTAAGTGGAAAGTTGATTAGTACCAACTTGACTAATTACCTAGAGGACAATCAACTTAAATAGTGAGCATTGGGATGCCCACATAAGCTGATTAAGGAGGAGAACCTGAGATCCACACGCGCACGCCGCCGCCGCTGCCAAGCCGTGGGCGTGGGCGTGGGCGTGGGGCTGGGCTAGCTTGGCTTCGGCCTGAGGCCTTGGGCTGGCTGGCCTAGGCCTTGTTTTGCCACTCGGCCCATCCGGCCGAGGCAAACCCTAGCCGCCGCTCCAGCCCACCCGGCCGCAAGGGAGATCCAACGGTCTCCCGACAGGGGCGCCTCCTATATAAGGGGCTTCTGTCGGAGACTAGGGCTAACAAGTGTTCCTCCCAACCAGCCGCCTCCGCCTCCACTCCACTGTTCGAGCTTGAGCCGCTCCTGTGCACTTCCGGCCAGATCCCCTGCGAGCACAGGCGGCTCTGGTGAGCAGGCCTCCGGAACTTGTCCCGTCAAGCGTACCTGCTCGGGTAGGTGGGCAATCAAGTTTTTGGGGAGCGTCCACGGGCGCGACTGCTCCGACACGCTGCTGCTGCCTTCCCCGACTTCGTCTCCGTCCAGCAGCAAGATGGTGGCCACGAGGACGCGTGCTGGTGTGAGTGTGGGAGCCAGCGCTGATGCCGGCGACGCCACCGCTGCTACTGGTGCGGCGAACTTTACCGCCATCCCTGCAGGCGACAATGGTGCTGTACTGGCCGCGGGTACCGGCCGTAGGACGCTAGGGTATAAACTGAGATCACTATTTATGCTTCATTTTATTGCTGCTGTTATTTTGCTTATGTTAATGAGTAGTAGTAGCAGTAGCGATTATGAGGCTGTCGCACGCATCATAGTAGCGTTAGTATTTTGCTTATCACATTTATGGATTAATTCATGGTGTAAAATGACCAAATATCCAACAATCCAAAAACTTGATAGGTCATTTTCATCTGCTAGCTTTGCTGCATCATTGAGGCCACCATCTTTGAAAGATGGCGGATCTAATTATAAGATATGGCGATCCCGTGCTATGTTGTGGTTTACCGCTATGCGCTGTGAGCACGCTGTCAAGGGAAGGCGCATTGAACCGCCTCTTTCTCCTGAGGAAGAGAGCAAGTTCAATGAGGCGGATAACTTGCTCAAGCAGTCGCTCACTAGTGTCATAGATGAGGGTATCATTTCACTGTACATGGACATGCCTACGGGCAGGGATATGTGGGATGCACTGCAGGCCAAGTTCGGGGTTTCTGACGCTGGCAGTGAGCTGTACATCATGGAGCAGTTCTATGACTACAAGATGGTCGATGACCGTTCTGTAGTAGAGCAGGCTCATGAGATACATATGCTAGCCAAGGAGCTTGAGAACAACCAGTGTGTGCTGCCCGACAAGTTTGTAGCCGGCGGTATTATCGCTAAGCTGCCACCTACTTGGAGGGATTTTGCCACTTCTCTAAAGCACAGGAGGCAAGAGTTCAGTGTGACTGATCTTGTCGCTTTCTTAAGTGTTGAGGAGAATGCGAGGGCAAAGGACACACGGGGCAAGAAAGTGCTAACTGAGGGAGGCTCTAGCGCCAATCTGGTGCAGAAGAGGAACCCTCAGGCCCACAAGAGGAAGAAGAACAAGAATGCTGAAAACAAGAATGTCGTCAAGCCACAAGCTCAAGCCTTTAAGAAAAAGGCAAACAAAGAAAAGAGTGGCGGCTGCTTTGTCTGCAGGAGCACTGATCACTGGGCAAAGGAGTGTCCAGACCGCAAGGACAGGCAGCAGAAGAAGACAGCCAACATGGTTGTTAGCGAGGCTGGAGGATCTGGGTACGGTAATTATTTACCAACGATCCTTTCAGTTTGTCTCTCTCCTGATTGGTGGGTTGACACAGGGGCTAATATTCATGTATGTGCTGACCGCTCTTTGTTTTTTTTGTACCAGGAAGAACGAGGTTCCTCCCTGTTGATGGGAAACAGGTCGCATGCGGCTGTTCATGGTGTTGGCATGGTCAATCTGAAGTTTACTTCGAAAAAGACCGTGCAGCTGAAGAACGTGTAGCATGTCCCCTCTATCATGAAGAATCTAGTCAGCGGGTCTCTACTGTGTAGAGATGGTTTTAAGCTTACTTTTGAGTCCAATAAATGTGTTGTATCGAGATATGGAACATTTGTTGGTAAGGGCTATGAATGCGGAGGCTTGTTTCGCTTTTCATTGATGGATTCTTGTAACAGTAATGTCGTGAACCATGTGAGACATGATGTTGGGTGCAACGTTTGGCACTCCCATTTATGCGATATTAATGTTGGATGCATGACGCGCTTAGCTAAAATGAGTTTAATCCCTAAATTTGATTTGGTTCAAGGTTCTAAGTGCCATGCTTGTGTGCAAGCTAAACAACCCCACAAGCCTCATATGGCTGTGAAAGAGGCGAGGAACACGGCACCTCTAGACCTCATTCACTCAGACTTGTGTGAGATGAATGGAGTGTTGACCAAAGGCGGCAAGAAATATTTCATGACTCTAATCGATGATAGTACTAGATTTTGCTACGTGTACTTATTAAAAATAAAAGATGAAGCATTACACTACTTTAAAATCTATAAAGCCGAAGTTGAGAATCAACTTGAGAAGAAAATCAAACGGTTGCGGTCTGATCGTGGTGGAGAGTACTTTTCAAAAGAATTCGATCAATTCTGCGAGGAACATGGAATTATTCATGAGAGGACGCCTCCTTTCTCCCCCCTAATCCAATGGGATTGCCAAAAGAAAGAACCGCACTCTAACTGATTTGGTTAACGCCATGTTGGACACTGCGGGATTTTCCAAGGAATGGTGGGGTGAGGCTATATTGACTGCGTGTCATGTCCTGAATAGAGTTCCTACAAAGAATAGAGAGAAAACACCATTCGAGAAATGGGAAAAGAAAAGGCTAACTCTCTCATACCTGCGCACCTGGGGTTGCTTGGCCAAGGTAACTGTGCCAATCATCAAGAAGCGCAAGCTAGGACCAAAAACTGTAGATTGTGTCTTTCTCGGATACACTATAAACAGCGTAGGCTACAGATTTTTAGTGGTTGAATCTGGAGTGCCCGACATGAGAGTTGGTGCAGTGATTGAGTCCAGAGATGCAACATTCTTTGAGAATGATTTCCCTATGAGAGGGAATGTACCGAGCACATCTAGTCAGGGACCTCCTGATGCTCCCAAAACTTCTATGCCAGTGGAGTGTTCTGAACAACTCGTCATAAAAAATCCTGGGGAGGAAAATGGTGGGGTCACTCGAAAGAGTAAGAGACCTAGGATTGCAAAATCCTTTGGTGATGACTTTACCATATACCTCATGGATGATACTCCAACAACCATTGAAGAGGCATTTTCCTCTCCTGACGCTGACTATTGGAAGGAAGCGGTACGGAGTGAGATGGATTCAATAATGTCTAATGGAACTTGGGAAGTGGTTGATCGCCCTTATGGGTGTAAGCCTGTTGGATGTAAATGGGTGTTCAAGAAAAAGCTTAGGCCTGATGGTACCATTGAAAAGTACAAGGCAAGGCTTGTTGCTAAAGGTTATACCTAGAAGGAAGGCGAGGACTTCTTTGACACTTACTCACCTGTGGCTCGATTGACTACAATCAGAGTACTACTTGCCTTGGCTGCATCTCATGGTCTTCTCGTTCATCAGATGGACGTGAAGACGGCTTTCCTAAACGGAGAGTTAGATGAGGAGATCTACATGGATCAGCCCGATGGTTTTGTAGTAGAGGGTCAAAAGGGCAAGGTGTGCAAATTGTTAAAGTCTTTGTATGGCCTAAAGCAAGCTCCAAAACAATGGCACGAAAAAGTTTGATAAGACCATGACGTCAGCAGGCTTTGTTGCCAATGAGGCTGATAAATGTGTCTACTACCGTTTTGGTGGGGGAGAAGGAGTGATCCTGTGCCTATATGTGGATGACATCCTAATATTTGGCACAAACCTCAATGTGATTGAGGAAGTGAAGGATTTTCTGTCCAAGAACTTTGATATGAAAGATCTGGGAGAAGCTGATGTGATTTTGAACATTAAACTACTAAAGGGAGAAAATGGTGGGGTTACTTTATTGCAATCCCACTATGTGGAAAAGGTTCTAAGCCGCTTTGGCTATAGTGACTGCAAACCTGTGTCCACTCCCTATGATCCAAGCCTAATTCTGAGAAAGAATAAAAGGATAATGAGGGATCAATTGAGGTACTCCCAAATCATTGGCTCACTAATGTATTTGGCTAATGCCACTAGACCTGACATCTCATATGTTGTGAGCAAGTTGAGCCGGTTTCTTTCAAATCCGGGAGATGATCACTGGCGTGTTCTTGAGAGAGTAATGCGGTATCTCAAAGCAACCGCAAGCTATGGCATTCACTATACCGGGTACCAAAAGGTACTAGAGAGTTTTAGTGATGCAAATTGGATATCTGATGCTGACGAGTTGAGGGCCACCAGTGGGTATGTGTTTATCCTTGGGGGTGGTGCTGTTTCCTGGAAGTCTTGCAAGCAGACTCTCATTACGAGGTCAACTATGGAAGCAGAGCTCGCAGCACTAGACACCGCCACAGTTGAGGCCGAATGGCTTCGGGAACTCCTGATGGACTTGCCGGTGGTTGAAAAACCTGTGCCCAGCATTTCCACGAACTGTGATAATCAAACTGTGATAATCAAAGTTAACAGTTCTAAGGATAACCTGTAGACTACTAGGCATGTAAGGCATCGTTTAAAGTCTGTCAGAAAATTGAGAAACTCCGGAGTGATAGCGTTGGACAATGTCCACACGTCTAAAAATCTGGCAAATCAATTCACCAAGGGGCTGTCACGTAACGTGATAGACAGTGCATCAGTTGAGATGGGACTGAGACCCACATAAAGTCTGCTATAGTGGTAACCTGCTCTATGTGATCGGAGATCCCGTGAATTAGAGTGGTGAAACAAGCTATGAGTAGACTGAGGAAAAAGACCCTTATAAAGGTCTCTATCTTTGATAATGCACTTCTTTTCCAGGCTGTAAGGCAGGATGGTATGTGTATACCTTTATGTGATCCGAGTAGCTTATTTAAGTAGGGATGTCGACCTACAGGACATCCTAGAAGGAACACACCTATGTGAGTCAGACTGCTGGTCCCAGTCTATGAGATTTGGGTGATCTCTAAATACTCATGAACAGGCATGGAGTTTGACTTATATGCTCCACCCGAGGGGGTGCTCTTGGCAGCCTAGTATCGGTTAAAAATTTGGGCGAACCTCGTTTCACACAAAACTATCAATTCAAGGTATAGTCCATTGATCAGTTGTGAGTGAGTGTAAGCCTCTTTTCTAGATGGTAGTTCAACTTAACAGTCTCCATCGAAACACCGGTATATCAAACAAGCTCAGAACTGAAGGCACTAACTGTGTACCTTTGATGTTTGGTGGGGATTGTTAGGATAATTGGGCCAACCCCATTATTTATTCTAAATAATCAGTAAACCTCAAAGGCCCACAATTATGTGATTAAGTAGAAAGGTGATAGTACCAACTTGACTAATTACCTAGAGGACAATCAACTTAAATAGTGAGCATTGGGATGCCCACATAAGCTGATTAAGGAGGAGAACCTGGGATCCACACGAGCGCGCCGCCGCCGAGCCGAGCCGAGCCGCGCCGCCCGCCCGCGCGCGCGCGCGCGTCGCGACGCGACGTGACGCGCCGGGCCGGGCCGGGCCGGGCCGAGGCCGTGGGCGTGGGCGTGGGCGTGGGCTCGGCTGGGCTGGCTTCGGCCTGAGGCCGTGGGCCTTGGGCTGGCTGGCCTAGGCCTTGTTTTGCCACTCGGCCCATCCGGCCGAGGCAAACCCTAGCCACCGCTCCAGCCCACCCGACCGCAAGGGAGATCCAATGGTCTCCCGACAGGGGCGCCTCCTATATAAGGGGCTTCTGTCGGAGACTAGGGCTAACAAGTGTTCCTCCCGACCAGCCGCCTCCGCCTCCACTCCACTGTTCGAGCTTGAGCCGCTCCTGTGCACTTCCGGCCAGATCCCCTGCGAGCACAGGCGGCTCTGGTGAGCAAGCCTCCGGAACTTGTCCCGTCAAGCGTACCTGCTCGGGTAGGCGGGCAATCAAGTTTTTGGGGAGCGTCCACGGGCGCGACTGCTCCGACACGCTGCTGCTGCCTTCCCCGACTTCGTCTCCGTCCAGCAGCAAGATGGTGGCCACGAGGACGCGTGCTGGTGCGAGTGTGGGAGCCAGCGCTGATGCCGGCGACGCCGCCGCTGCTACTGGTGCGGCGAACTTTACCGCCATCCCTGCAGGCGACAATGGTGCTGTACTGGCCGCGGGTACCGGCAGTAGCAGCTAGGGTATAAACTGAGATCCCTGTTTATGCTTCATTTCATTGCTGCTGTTATTTTGCTTATGTTAATGAGTAGCAGTAGCAGTAGCGATTATGAGGCTGTCGCACGCATCATACTAGCGTTAGTATTTTACTTATCACATTTATGGATTAATTCATGGTGTAAAATGACCAAATATCCAACAGATATTTCTGGATAAGTCAAAGAATGCGGCAAGAATATCTAAGCAGTCGCAGCACGTTAGTTAACACCTTCAAATTTTTAGTGCCTTTTCCATAAATTTGCCAATCTACTAATAAAGCTCTTGTTCTTCGTCGCTGGATACTTCTCTCTGCAGGGCTTTTGTCTTTGCCCATCGCTGCTGGTCTCTTCTCTGTGTGGTTTGTCTCGTTGCTCGCGGCACTGCTGTGGTATCCATCTCGTGATCACCCTCTCATGAACAATCATCTGTTCCAAACAATCCAAGGATCCCAGCTCGGAGCTCTCAGTGCTGATGGTCAGAACATGTAACGTCTTGGCCACACTTCCAGATGCCCGGAGATAACAGAACAGTTCAGGCCAGTCCTTTGAAATGCGGCCACCAGCGCACCTGGAACCAAACGCTTCGCCTTCAGGAACCACTTTCACCGCAAACTCCGAGTGCACAAGTGCCGGATGATGACGGTAAGCTACGAAGTGCTTACCATACTGCGATCCCGCCGGCTTCACAACCCAGTTCTTGAGCCTGAGGTGTTGAAACGCCTTGTACCTCTCCGGGAATTGCTCTGAGGCAGAGACCAAGATATCCCACAGCTCCGAAGCACCCAACAGCACCTTGTTCTCTGACTCAACCTCGACGCACTTGAGGGCATGGCAAAGGTAGAACACCTCCTCAGGGCACAGCTGGAACCAATGCCTCTCCTCCGCGCCTGCGCCTGCAGTTGCCATGGCGCGGCCAAAGGCGGCGCGGTTCAGAAGCTTTGCTTGGTCTGGCCCGACCTCGAGAATCGCGTCCCTGGTGCGCGCAGCTAGACTCGCCACGGCTCCTGAGTCCCTCAGTGAAGCCTGGAGCTCGGCGACTATGCTGGACATGGGATTGGCTGCTGCGAAGTCCTTGCCGCCCTTCTTCCATCGGGGACCTGGCAAACCCATAAGCTGATGGCACGACATATGGAACAAACGTAATTCAGAAATCAAAATCTAAGGGCACGGCATGTGCGACATGGATGCAAAGGGGAAACAAAAACGTAGAGCAGCAACCGGCTCACCTTGTGCACGAGCAAGATCGCAGGGGTCACCGTGGAGGAACGGCACCGTTGAGTGGGATCGCAGGGGCTGCCAGTGTGGAGCGGAGCAGGGTCGTGAGGCGCGGCGTTGCCCTGGAGCCGGCGCGGTCTGCTGCAGCCGACGACCGCGGCGGCTACTGGCTAGGCGCGGGAGGGGCTGTAGCCTGTAGGGACCGGACGCTCGCCGTCCCGTCGTCGCAGAAGCCGCGCGCTGTAGCCTGGAGGAACGGTGGAGGACGTGGGCTGGTCCTCGGCTCTTTATGTTGGGTAGGCTGGTCTGGGCCGATGGGGTGTTAAGTGGACTTGTAATGGGCTTTGGACTTCGGAATCTGACAGTGGGATTTGTTCCGGACCTCGACACCGACCACAAAACGGATGTTTTCCGGTGAAATCTTGGCCGAAATCAATCTGACCCTGCAATTACATGACAAAATCGGTTCCTGTTCTACTTACAGATTATATATATAATCCAACAATGTTGTACTCCCTGTAAAGAAGATGGGTTGCTACTTCATTATTATGATTGTACAGGAATTGCATATATTCATTCGTTGGCCTATTATTTGCTACTTGCACATGCCTTAAGGCTTTACTAATCCGTTCCAGCACACTTGCCAATAATTGAGTTGATGCTCTTTGAAGTGAAGCAGTTGGCAGCCCTCCTTTTAGCAATTACTATAAAACAACCCGTGGCCTTGTGGAGCACATTTGTCTTCCTGTTGCTCAAACAAAAGAATAAGGCCCTAAAGTTTATGTCACCCACAACACTAGCAGTACAACGACAACAATGGATATAAATGCAGACGATTTAGTTTGTGCAGTAATTTTCTTAGAAAAGTATGCACTAAGGTTATTGCATAGTATTGTAGTTGTAGTCATATGCATGGACACATCATAACATTTACTCCATTTATCAGGCCATGTTTAAAATAGAAGAATTTTTCCTTTTATCCTACTGCTCCTTTCTTATGAAATTAAACTAGTTCATGTGAAATCATTTATGTTTTCCCAATGGCCCTGTGTACTAATGAGCAGGGTAGACTCACCAATAGCTTGGTTTTCCTTCGTAAAAAAGTTCAACATATCCAAACTCCGAGCACATGTTGGTGATCGTTTCTTTTTTTTTTCACAATGATTGGACTATCTTCTTTTTCATTGGCATGTCTTACTAATGTTGTTGCCCCTTTTGCATGTAAGGATGACTATAGTCACTATACCATGACCATGGGGAAATGGGACATCTTCGACCCATGGACCACTTTGGGCTCTTTGGATTTTTTTTTTAGATCATGCCGAAGCGCGTATTTCATTAAGCAGAGAAGAGTTTTTGCAACCACAAATAGAAAGGTAACACTCTCGTTACCTGCCCTACATCTACTGGATACATCAGAGACGATTAGGGCTCTTTGGATTCAGGTTGACTTTCGAAAGATGCTTGTTTTTCCTAAGAACATCACTCTTTAGCAACCCTTTTCTTCACACAGGAAATAAGAGTATCTTCTATGCTAAAAACATTGCCCTTTCTGTACATAAAGGAATAGCTATACCATGACCATCGAAACAGCTCTGTCCAAAATTGGCCATTGCTCTTCTCATGCAAAACTACAGAGCGGTTCTCTCTTCTTTTTTCTGCATGTGGTTTAAAACGCCTTTGTAGGTAAAGAGTGATCAATATCATGGTACTCTCCAATTAAGGTAATCACACAATTCAACTGCCCACGCCTATACAATGGAAGTTTTTGCCCTTCTTGTGAGGACCAAGGAAGAAAACATTTGTATTTGACTACGTCTAAATGCTTTTAATCTCTGTATTGCACACACCATCACCTGAGGTCCTTTAGAAATTAGAATGGAGCTGCAGGATCCCCCCTGCTTCTTGTGTTTTTTCCCCTGTGACAATACAATGGCAGCCTGCGTTAAACTAGCTGCTTTTATCAGCAGTTGTAGAATTCAGACATTATTGGATTTGGTTCAGTCACTACAACTGGTAAACGATATTGATTGAATTTTTCAGTACATAGGTGGGCACAAATCAGAGATAAAAGCTCAGATTCACAATGTAAATATGTAATAAGCAGGGAGGCTAGAATAGAGCTTTTTTTTTTTTTTTTTACCAGTTCTGTTACAGTTGGAAGACGACAACGAGTGATAAATCGGGTTTACTGAAGATGATGGATGATCCCTCATCAGTTCATCGTCCGTGGCGAAATTACAAGGGTCCTATGACCATCCATGTACCGGAATTATATTCAGTTTCACCTCACAACGATGTTAGATCATCCCAATCTGGGACCTGGCAAATGAATAAGCTGGTGATCGCACAGCACGGGGCTTAGGGTGAGGTTGGGGAACTGAATTCGCCGCAGCACAAATCTATCTCACCGTGGAAACAATCAGTCGGATCTAAGATGATCAACAGGAGCAAGAGCATACTGCCACCGGCTAACCTTTGTGCAGGAGCAGGAGGCAGATGCCGCGGCGGAGCGGTGACAGCAGCAGAGCAGCCCTGCATCCACACCCGCAGGCGCCGTCGCCCTGAGGACGCGCGCCGCATACATAAACCGAGGCTCCGCCGCCGCCGGACGCTCTCCTCGCGAAACCGGAAAACCTCCAACGGTCGGCAGCAGAAAACCGGAAACCCAGGCGATGGTTTGCGCTCACAGGAAGCACAGGCAAGAAGCACAACACACAAACACGGCCTGGCCTCCCCACGCACGCCAGCCTAGCCAACCAGGGACGCTCTCGCGGATCGGTGACGTGGCGGACCCTGCCCTCAGGGTGGGCCCCGCTCGGGGAAAATATCTGCCGCGCGGGGCCCGCGCGTCAGCGTCAGCCATGTGATCCGCGCGTCCACATGCACACCCGCTCCCCTGCCTGCGGTCTCTGCCCTTCGCCAGCCCAAATTTTCCAAAATCCCGCCCAAGCCCCTGGCGCCGCCGCTTTTGCGTTAAGAACCCTGGCGTATACGGGAACTCCAAGCACACCCCTCCGCCACTCGTAAGCGGGCGGCCGCAGCCCTAGCCGTCGTAGCGGAACACCGGGTGACAGCCGGGCCCGGAGATTCATGGACCCACCTGTCAGTGAGGGGCTTGTATGTTTCTCGGGTGAGGGAAGGTCCCGGCGGGTACGGGAATTCAAATTGGTAGGGTGGTGCGGGCCCTCGGTGCTCGGGCGGAATCGCAGATATGCCCTCGGGCCACCGCCTTCCTTCTTATCCCCTGCGCTGCGCCTGCTCTCCCTCCCGCAGCAGCCTCCTTTCCCCTCCCTTCTCCGCACACCCCAGCCAGGGCCGCCAGGCGCAATTCGCCCTCGATTCGTCCCCGCTTCGCCCGGTCGCGAGCGGGATTCGCTCCGCCCCGCGCGGATCTGACCGCTGCGCTCCGTCACGCCGCTCGATTCCGCCATGAAGGGGGCCAAATCCAAGGGCGCCGCCAAGGCCGATGCCAAGTAAGAATATATCGAACGAATCTCGCGGTTGTTTTCATCGTTGT
Source organism: Bothriochloa decipiens (assembly GCA_023333625.1). Classification (NCBI taxonomy): domain Eukaryota; kingdom Viridiplantae; phylum Streptophyta; class Magnoliopsida; order Poales; family Poaceae; genus Bothriochloa; species Bothriochloa decipiens. The sequence goes on along the minus strand of CM041638.1, from coordinate 1,577,483 downwards.
TCGTCGCGTAGATCTGTTCCGTGGTGTCCAAAGCATTCGATATATCATGAGGTTGTTGTTATTATATTATCATGCGTCGCCGGACATGGGGTTTGACTTTTTCTATTCTGTTGCCCTCGCTGTCTCTGTCTCTGTCGTCGTCGGCGGCGGCTCGATTGATTGATTGGTTTGCGCAGGCTGGCGGTGAAGAGCAAGGGGGCGGAGAAGCCCGTCAAGGGCAGGAAGGCGAAGGCCGGCAAGGACCCCAACAAGCCCAAGAGGGCTCCCAGCGCTTTCTTCGTGTTCATGTGAGATGCGACGAGTTTTTTTATTTCACGGATTTATTTATTTTTCGATTCGATGCTGTTTCTGGAACTGTGGTTCGATCTGTTATTGATGGATCTGTGATACAGGGAGGAATTCCGCAAGGAGTTCAAGGAGAAGAACCCTAAGAACAAGTCTGTTGCTGCGGTAATTTCTAGTTCCCCAACAAATCAACCAACCCTTACTACTTTATGACCCACCCATAGTACTATTATCTACTTTGACTTTGCGGCGATTAACCACTCTATTTATTTAATTTATTATCACTCATCTCGATTCGTAGTTTACTAACTTTTTTTTTTCCCCATGTTTTTGCCTCGTCTTTCAACTTTTCAGGTGGGAAAAGCTGCCGGCGACAGGTGGAAATCCCTCACCGAATCGGTAAGCTTCCTCTACACATTACTAACACCTCCTGAAAGCAGTAGTTGGTCGGGGTTAGATTCGACTAAAAGCTTGTGCTGATTGGTTAACGTCTGTACGCGTGTTTTTGGACTGTAGGACAAGGCTCCCTATGTAGCCAAGGCTAATAAGCTCAAGCTAGAGTATAACAAGGCCATTGCTGCCTACAACAAGGGCGAGGTACAGAAACTTGCATACTTCAATTGCTTTGTTACTTACTATTATGTGTATACAGTTCCTGCTGGTCATTTATTTGAATAAGTAAAGAGTATACTTACTGATTATCATGTGATAGCTTGTTCAGAGCACCACTGCTGCTAAGAAGGCGGCCCCTGCCAAGGAGGAAGAGGAGGAAGACGAAGAGGAGTCCGACAAGTCCAAGTCAGAGGTCAATGATGACGATGATGATGAGGGTAGCGAGGAGGTATACAGATGTCTTTCATGTTCTCTTGAAAGCTTTGCTTCTAAACTGCTTACATGTGCCACAACCTGATAGATGCATAGCATGATCGTGTGTTAAGCAAATTGTTGCTACCTTACCTACTTCAGAATGTAGGACAGTATGGGATTGTATGCAACCAATACAGCAGATAGGGAGGTTACCTCATATCTACAGCATTTCATAGATTGCATTACAAGTGTAGAATGGTAATGCTTTGTTGAAACCGGATTGATTGTGCTTTGGAGTTGTTTTAAAATCTGTCTTCCCATTGTTTGCAGGACGAAGACGATGACGAGTGACGGAGCTCGCTCAAGAAGATGGACCATGCTTCGTCCAGCAATGGAGCAGCGACACAAGGCCCCGTGGCGAAAAACTATAAGGAGCCTATATCCATGTACTAGAATTATTCAGTTTCACTCCACATCGTGATGTTTTTGCTTTTGTCGTGCTATAACGGATAGCGCTCCTTGTTGGCGCCACTGGCGGGTGGCTCTCTGCTTCTGGTCCGGTGTGTATGTGGTGTGACCATCACACTGGACCAGCAGAGGCGACCGCTTGTACCTAGATTACTGTTTCCATTGTCGTCATCATCGGCTAACATTGTGATAATATCAGTTTGGGTAATGTTAGATTAAGTAATCATTGTGTTCCGTATCTCTTTTTCTGTGTTATATATTGTTGGTCTGGGCTGTTGCTTTTGCATTGCCTGCGCCTGTCGTGTGATTGCCAAGATTGCCGTTTGGGTGATACATTGGGCACTGTGTGTAGTTTGAATGTTTGTGAAGGAATGGAATGGAGCTGGGTAAAATGATTGGGCCTTGTTTAGTTACAGCTCAAATTGCAAGTTTTTCTAACATTACAGGCTGGTTGAAAAAAATTTGGCTTTGCAATGAAAATTTTTGGTCCAGCCCAATCATTGCCTCGGGTCGTGTGTCGGACAGCCAATACCCCTGGGAAATTGAAAAAAAGTTGAGATGAAAAGTTTCCAACCTCTGGCGGTTGGAAAAATTTGGGTTAGAAATACTTTGAATGCCTTGGGCCTTGTTTAGTTTGAAAAAAAAGTGAACCCAATGAATAATATTGTTTTTATCTTATTTAGTAAATATTATCCAATCGTGGACCAACTAGTCTTAAAAGATTCATCTCGTGATTTCTAACTAAACTGTGTAATTAGTTATTTTTTTTGTTTATATTTAATGCTCTATGTATACATGCGGATGAAAAATTAATTCTAACTAAACTGTGTAATTAGTTATTTTTTTTGTTTATATTTAATGCTCTATGTATACATGCGGATGAAAAATTAATGTGATGGAAAGAGAGCGAAAAAACTTGAAATTTGAGGGTGACCTAAAGAAAGCCTTGGTCGTGTAGGTGACATGCGGGTGGTTGTTGGACAGAGAAATTGCACTGGTTGCCTCGCGTAGAATGGTTGACCTTTTTACTTTTGGTTTTATGGTTGGCAGTGGCGGAATATGCAGGGCCAAGTTTGATGTGAGCTGATGGCTGAATGGCAATGCGTTTTGTTGTGGTTCAATGATTGTGCCTGATTAGAGCATCTTGGTAAATGGTCGCAGCGGCTGATGAGTCTGAAAACTTGAAAACAAAAAATTTCATCATTTATGGAGGAGATGAATTATACTGTGCGAGTACGAGAGATGGGCGACGGGACTATGGAGTGGAAAATATTTGAGTTCCGGGTAGGGAGGGGGAAGGGCAGAAGAGGGACCATTTGCAGTCGTCCGTGCTGTAATGCATAGGTGTCCGTTGGGATTGAATGGAAAATTATAGGGCAATGTGCTCTGCTGCAGCCTGCAGGCTCCTAGGGTGCCAGTAGTGTGCTAGGGAGATCCGGGCCCGGGGGCAGTGTGCCAGTGACTGTCCTCCTGCCCACCCTCACTCACCCTGTGTAAAAAAATTTATTTACAGCAACTGCAGGAGCGGCAGCTGGGCACTCGCCACCACTCGTGGGGGGCTGAGGATACTACAGCGGTCGACTCAGGTGAAAACGGTTGAATACAGCAGGTGTGTATTGTTTTGTTGTGGAGAAGAGCACTGTTCCATGGCTGATAAAGCAAACAGGACGTATATATAGATTGATAGATAGATGGGGGCAATGAGTGGTTTTGTTCAACGAACAGCCCTAAGTTTGGCCATTGTGATATGTGCCATAGAGAGCCTTAACATAATAAAGATACGGTTCATGATTAATTGGACGATGCTTGTTGTGTTAGGTATATTTTTTTTTTATGATATTGGTTTGCTCAATTGGAGTAAACTTTAATTTGATAAATAAATGTTTTTTTAGGCGAGTGGGCAAGGAGCAGGAGAGTATGTGGTACGGAATTCTGGAATGGGAATGGTTGTCTCTGCACTGCAACGAATGTGACGGCGACGTGTGTGTGACATATACATACCCCCTCGGAATCAAAAGTCAGGTCGCCATGCCGTGAGAGTGAGAGAACGTAGAGACCTCCCTCGCTCAACACAAGAGCGGACCGCAAACACGTGGGTACTACCAGTAAATTCGAGTTGAGTTCCTCGACGTTGCAACCATCAAGTGAGCTTGGAGCCTTGGAAGCAGCAGGTGAGAGGTGGTAATAGTTTTCTGGGCTTCTGGCACGCTAATCGAGAAATGGAGGATAGGAAAACTAACAGCAAGCTGAGCCTCCGTAGCACAGTGGTAGTGCGTTCGCTTCGTAATTTTTTTTTTCATTCTCCTGCTCTGTTCTCGTTCTCGTTGGGCTGGCGTGAGCGCACGTCTGTCCCGCTGTCCGATGAGCCATGGTTCCCTTCTGTTCGTGCGCGCGAGTGCTTGTGCACTAGATCTCCTCCTCTTCTTCTTCTTCCCATGAACAGGCAGGCCATGACGACAACGACATGAGAGAGACTATAGCAATTCGTTTCCTGCTCTCAGTAGTAGCATTTTTCTCCTCTGCTCCATCCTCATCACCAAACGTACTCCATCTTCTTCACCCTTCCAGCAATCCTCTGCCGTTGGTATTGCATTGCGTGCAGATGATGAGCCGCCGCCGCCGCCGACCAACCGAATAACCACCAACCGTCTCCATCACGCCGTGGAAGAAGAGCCGATGATGATCCACGGTCACAGGGACGACGACGACAGGACAATGCGGCCCGTCGTCCTCCAGCCGAACGTCATCGCTCGTCTCATGGGCATGGACGACGACGCAGCCGCCGCCGCCGTCCCGATATCACTGTCGGCAAAACCTGCCGGCGCAGGCACCGTCCACGTCCAGTTCCAAGCCCAGCGACGACAGACCATCAAGTTGACCCTGCGGCAGCTGCCGGAGTACTCCTCATACCGCGGCGGGAACGACGACGATGCAGAGTACTACTCCGGTTCCGTTTCCAGGATTTGCCTCAACACGATGATGGTACTGCCCCGATCCCGGAGCAGGTCGTCGCGGCTGCGCCGCCGGCGGCGGCGGCATCCCCAGGAGGAGAAGCTGCTCCAGAAGATGAGGCAGGATCTCCAGGCGTGGCAAACGTCCAAGGCGCCCGCGCTGCAGACGAGTGGTGCTGCTAGGTCGTCGGATTCGGATGGCGGCAGCAGGTCCTCCCTTGTTCTTCAGGCCATCGCGCAGAAGGACCTGCGCAAGCAGAAGATGGCCAGGTATGGTTTTGGTTTCGGTTTGGGTCACAGCAAGGTGACGCAGCAGGACGAGCTTCCACTGATCAAGAACAAGAACAAGAATGGCAGCGTGGTACAAGGTGACCCGTCACCGTCAGAGCATCCAGCAGCAATGCGTCGCGACAGAGATCTGGAGGCACGCAAGGATGAAGATGGCCATGGCCACGGCGCGCCTGTTGATCAAGCTCAAGAGCTGCTGTCACACAGACACACCACGCCGATAGTGCTCCTGAAGCCTGCTGCTACCACTTGTTCTGAATCTGAAACTGCAGGTGGTGTTGCCATTGGTGGTGGTCAGAAATGGCTTGGCCTGCCGAAGCTCTACAGGGATGCCAACATGAGCGTGCTTCTTCAGGAGGTCAAGAACAGGGTTCAGAGAGAGCTCACGGTCACTGCCGCTGCAGCTACAGGTTGTGGTGAGCTCATTAAGGCACCAGTTTCAGCTTGGGGGATTCCACCGCCATTGCAGCAGGTCACCAAGGAGGACCGTGGCAACAAGAGGAGGCTGTTCCGGTCAGAGTCCTTCCGAGCTTTCAGAAGCGACCGCAAGCGCAACACATCTCCAGAGGCTTACATTGTCAAGAGCAAAACGTCCCTGTCGCCGGACAAGGCCGATGAGGGATCGATGACGGACGCATCTCTTTCGGTCCTCCCAGGAGTCGGCGTTCCTGACGGCCAGAGCTTCAGAAGCGAGTGCCTGACGACGAAGCATAGGGATGACGCTTCGCCGTCGCCACGACTACTGTTCCGGTCCTTCTCTGCACCGGAGTCAGGGTTCGCCTTTTCCCTAGGCAGGCTCTTCTCCTTCAAGAAGCAAGAAGATTCTGAACCTGCTGCTGCTCAAGTGAGAATGACAAGCAAGAGCGTCGTCAGTGCTGGTTTCAGCAGCTTCATCAGGGGGACTGTGTCCAGCCTGAGGCGCCACGGATTCAGCTCGAAAAGGAATCTCCCGTTCAGGAGGAAGACACATTGGTCCAACAAGGCGTCTCTTGCAGAGATCCACCCTGCTAAGATGGAGATGCCCATCTGCGCAGCGACACCTCCATGTCATGAAACTTTCAGCCTGTTCAAGATTGCACAGGCAAGTATATGTATCAACATCAAACTAATGTAGTTTATTTACTTGCTGCTGTATATTTCACCCATACAAAAAAAAAATGTATTACCTTAATTTCAGTTTAAACGCAAAAAAAAAAGCCTGAAATTCTGTTTCTTTTGGCTTCCTGCTATTATATTAGGCAAATCTCAGCGAGCTGCCTCCGAGCCCAGTGTCCCCACTGGAGGTTGCAGGAGGCCACAGTTCCCGCCATTTCTTCACCGATTTGCCACCAGGTACTACTGTATGTACATATGACTGTCGTATTAGCCTCTGATTAATTAGTTTCTGTTCTTGAACCTGATATAATCTCTTGCATGCGTGCAGAACTAAGTCCAAAATGCCTGTCAGAATTCGAGCCACCTGCCACTGCCAATGAATCATCATTCAGGACAGACATCACCGCCGTCGAGACAGCGTGGAACCGAGAAAAGGCCTACATAACAGAGCTTCTCATCGCCGCCGGCCTATACGACGATGACGACGGACCGTCAGTGTCGGCCAATGCCAGGGTGGACTCGATGGCGAGGCCGATGCCCATCTGCGACGACGTCTTCGAGGACGTCGAGGACATGTACTACTACCGCGGCGACTACATCGTCGGCGGCGGCATGTGCTGTGGCACGGATCACAGGATGCTGTTCGACCTCGCTAACGAAGCGTTGCAGAGCCTGGTGGCAGAGAGCTCCAGAGGTGGTTCATGGTCGCTGCGTCGGTGGGTCGTTGACAGCACGGGGGTGGCGCGAGGGAAGAAGCTCGTAGATGATGTGTGGCGGCAGGTCAGTGCATCGATCTCCATTGGAATCTGCTCGAACATGTTTTAACTTTACCAAGAAAGAAAAAAAGCAAGTGACTGCAGCTTTATTCGTTTGTTTGAAATGATCGAATTTCAGGTGCAAGCTCTGAGGAACAATCCCCAGGCGCAGGAAATGCAGACGATAGAGGGCATGGTGGCGTATGAGGTCCGGAGATCAGTGTGGGCGGAGGTGCTGTACGAGGACGTTTACGTTGCTGGGAGGAAGATCGGGCGTGCCATCTTCGATGAACTGATCGATGAACTTTTTTTTGCATGCGCTGGTGGCTTTGGAGGCTTTCAGATGATGATAAAACCGACCTATACCTACTAGCTGATGTGACGACAGATGAGCAGCTTTCTTATGATTTTAAGAGCGCACGCTAGGGTTAGGCCTTGTTTAGATATCAAAATTGGTATCTAAAATTTACTATGCAGAATTTCTATTCTTCGTCACATCAAAATGCCGACACATATATGGAGTACTAAATATAGATAAAATAAAAAACTAATTGTACAGTTTTGTTGTACTTGACGAGACGAATATTTTAAGCCTAATTAATCAATGTTTGGACAATTATTACCAAATAAAAATAAAATTACTACAGTGTGACGGGACACTTACTATACAAATTTTACCCACCAAATTTAGTAACTAAACGAGGCCTTACAGTCATGGAAAGGTTCGTTATTTGCTCTGTCTGTCCACGTTCTCTTCTCTGTCATTCCTGGATCTGTCTGTGAGAAGCTCTCTCTATCCGCATGATGGAATCAACCACTAGTTTTCGTCTTTTCATGATGGAATCTACTTTTTTTTGAGATCATGCAAGTGCATGGAATCTACTTATAGCCGCATGTTCACATGATGAGCGACGTGAGGGAAAATACGTGATTGCTTCCTGCCAATTTCGCGGGATCAAAAAGAACGGACGCGTTGCTGGTTGAGTCACACGACACGGGATGTGGGACCACCGACGACGGACGCAACTCGATGAATGACGATCAGTAGCAGAGCAGAGCAGCAAACAATCATCATCATCAGTGGGGTGGTTGGCGCGTTCTCACATGCACTTGGGGCTGAGCTGCGGGATCATGGAGGTCGGGGGTGCCAGTGGATACATATATGCCGCGGCGGCGTTGATCGCCGGCGATTCCTCCAGCGGCTCAGGTACGCTCTCATCCACCAACACACCCGGGACCGGGAGCTCATCTCCTCTGTCGTCGGGCTATGGCTTGCACCCGTCGCCTGGTCGTCTGGTCAAGCTGGAGCTGGACGGGGAAGCAAGAGCCAAGAAGCTCGGCCACATCAAGCGCCTGCTGGAGGAATTCTCATTCTGTGGCCATGGAAATGCCCTCGAGAGGTGGTTCTCCGAGATGGGCATCGCCTGGGTTCTCCGCCTCGGCGCCGGCGCCGACGCCGACGCCGACGGACCGGGGGTATCGGGAGGAGCATCCCCCTTGTCTCGCGGCCCCGCGCTCCAGCATCTTGCACGCAGTTGGATCTTTGGTCTCCGCGAAATTAAAGACTCCACCTTGATATACATGGATGGCTTGTGCTTGTGCGACTCAACAACTAGTCGACCAGATAATCTTTCTGATTTCTCAAGATTTATCCAGTCGGCCTTCTTCAAGATGACCCACTTCGTTGACGCCATTGCTGCTCCGACCATTGTTCATCATCAACAACCATCTGCTGACAAGACTGCGGCGGCGGCGGCGGCGAAGAGGCTCCAGACACTGATAGATGTCCGCGACGCTCTGTCCACGGCGTCAGAGGAGATCCAGTTCGGGCCCTGTTCCTCCATCTACTACGTAGAATCTGCAGCAGCCATAAATATTATCGACGAGATGACTGACCTCATGTCGTCCAAGGTGGGTAAGCTGGACAAGGCCATCTGGGGCGCGATGGACGAGATCAGGATCAGGACTGGTCTCATGGCCGACGATGGAAGCGACGATGACGGCCATCTTTCGGCGGCAACCTTGTCATCAGCTGACATTCACAAGCTCACCCGGTCCGTGATCAGCTGCATCAACCTGCTGCACGCAAACTACATCCTATTCAGCCGCATCGCACACGAAGCAGCTCAGCTCGGAAGCTACGTGCCTGAAATTCCGAGCCTCGCCCCTCTGACCAGCCTCGTGATGGAGATGTTCTCCCGTCTGGAAGAGAAGCTCGTCAGCATGTCCCAGTCGTCGTTCCAGTATGACAGCCTTGGGCTTCTCTTCTTGATCAACAACTCCCACTTCATCTGGCAGCAGCTCCGTCCTTTGTTCGACATGGCGTTCCCCATGGCTGTCCTCAACCGCAAGATCGACGACTACATACAGAGCTACCTGCAGGTGTCCTGGGGCCCGGTGATGTCATGCTTGTACAATGATCCCAGGCCCCTGCGCCTGGGGAGATACTCGCCGCTGCCACAGTTCGAGTTCGAGTTCCACAAGGTGTACAGTGCCCAGAAGCTCTGGAAAGTTCCAGACCCCGAGCTCAGGGAAAGGCTACGAAAAGCTATCGCCAGCAAGGTCGCTTCAGGCTTGAACAGATTCATGGAGGGTAGTACGAACGTGACAACCCCGAGGGTCATCCCTCAGCAGCTGGAAGACATGTTGCAGGAGCTATTTGAAGGTTGATTCAAGGCGGCGATCCTTCAATATATGTGCTCTGTGTCTTCTTCTTCTTCTTCTTTTTTTTCCCTTTTTCTTTTTTCTTTTTTAGGAAATGTGCTCTGTCTCCTTGCTTGTGTAGTTGTACTAGCACTGCTCATGTTAATTTTTAGTTTGTTCTTTTCTCTCTGTTTCACTTTGTTTCTTGTGAGAAGAAAAGAGAGTCTTTTTTTAAGACCAAAGACCATTGGCCCTGCTTTTATAGAAAGCATGGGGTTACCAGTTTTACAAGCGCAAGTTCACAAATAGCAAGCTGATACAAGTCACTCAAAACGAAACAACTACTACAAAGGATCGCCTACTCATTACCAACATTAATCCAGCGCAAGTAATCACGAGCACACTTGTTGAACCCGCGGCTACACCATCAGCCTTGGGCGTTTGGCACCAAAAGATTTGAAACCCGCTCCACCTTCGTCAGCATCCAGCCTCTTTCCTTCTCCTTGAGTAAGACACTCCACTTCTGCATGAAAACCAGTGATCGATTGGATAGCAACATTAGGCCCTGTTATCACTCTATTCTGGAAAACAAACTCATTTCGAATGAGCCAAAGGCTCCAGCAGATGCAAGCTAAAATATAAATCATCATTGGTTTCGGTGCCAGGCGATTGCCTCGACTCAGGTTTAAAAATTGATCAAGGTTAGCAGGAGTATCTGGCCAGTGGAGCGCATCTGTAGAACAACCAGCAAAAATTGGCCAAATGACACTAAAAAAAACATGCTTTACTATTTCGGTCAAGCCACAAAGTTTACGGTGCTCTTCCCCTGGCCATGCTCTTTTAACTAATTGCTCTGCTGTTGGAAGACAATTTGAGTATATAGACCACAAGAAATGAGAGTCTTTGGTTAAGTCATCAGGGTAGCATTACAATCTTTGAGTACAATATGCTCAATGCATGAGGGCACTCTTTAGTATATTCCCGCAGTCTCGGTGGGAATAATAAAGTGCGGCTCAACTCTGTTTGGATCAGCTAAACTTTGTATGGTTCAGATTAACTCTGACCGGCTAACCGATGTACTTTGGAAAGAAAAAAGAAATAAGCAAAATAACATGATGCGATTTTTTTATTCAAACATGGTGCGATCTTATGTACACCAGGAACAGGATGAACCATCTCATCTTCTAGCAGCCCAACAAAACATACTGTCACACGTGCATCGTTGAAGGCCAGGCCCACCTACCGGCCCATAAAGCCCACCGCATGCTACTGTGCAGATGGCCGGAGTAATCGCGGGTGGTGAGATACGCGGGCGGAGAAATTTCATTATTCGACCCGGTATTCGTACGCCCCGCAGGATATGACTCGAAATTCGTATGCCTTTTGAAATATGACCCATGTCTAACGAATTGCTTTGAAATATGACCCATGATCAGAAATGCTCCCACCCTCTTCTCTCTCGCTCTCTCTCCTCCATATTCTCTCTCTCTGGTGGCCGGGCGGAGCCCCCCGCGCGCGCTGGCCATGGCGGGCCGCGGCGGAGCTTGCGCGTGCCGGCCATGGCGGCCGTGGCGGAGCTCATGCGCGCCGGTCATAAGGAACGAGGGAGGGGCAGGCTAGTCTTTTCGCGAGCCTTGGATCATATTTTAAAACAATTCGCAGGACATGGGTCATATTTCAAAAGACATACGAATTACAGGTCATATCCTACGGAGCGTGCGAATACCGGATCAAATAATAAAATTTCTCACGCCGGTGTGGCCAGGTCCAAAACTCTTTTCAGTCTTGCACACTTCAAACGCATTTCCCCCTAATTGTTGATTAATTTTTATGGCCGTTTAAACGTTTCTCCATTTACAACTACCGCATCCAAATGATGGATATAACTAACATCATTATTGCATGCTTTTAAAGTAAACTTTGAATCGTTATCTATTTTATCTCTACTATTAGCATTGTGTCCGTGCGTTACTACGGGACAAGAAAATTTTTATATTAAAATACACAGATCGTATAATAATATAATAATTTATAAACTTAAACATCGACATTAAAATGATATTTAATCAAAACAAACAAAGTTCCTAAAATTAACAATCACACTGACACCTAAACTGTACATAGTAATAAATAATATGTATTGTTCATTCTCAGACTTATCTAGCACCATGACTGCAAGAGATCTATACGGGCCATGCCCTTGAAAATTGCACGAAAGGTAAACAAATGCTCCAGTAGACAGTTTTTGGTAGCATATATGGTTTTTATATATAGAGATATAAGAAGAATATCTGCTTATTCCACAATAGACCAAAATCCTCTAATTACAAACCAGACAGACTAAGCTAGTCTCTCTAGGTGTCAGGTACCCGAATAGGCACTACTGCTTCAATCTCAATCTCAGCCCTAATGGTTGTCCAGGAGAAAGCCACCTTGCCTTGTTAGCCTTTTTAATGTAATCTTAAAGTGTGAATGCTTTCAACCCTCAGCATCAATGCATTGAATTTGAGCTACAATTTATGGACAAAGGTGTAAAGAATTTAGACAAGGGTGTAACATAATTTCTAGCATTGACGCTGTGCACACTGAAATTAAACCACGGGTGTATAGTTCGTTAAAAAAATACAAGGCACTGGTGTTCCAATGATTAATGGCTTCTGCTCCATACCTAATAAACCCCACCTGGCCATCAGTTCCTTAACTCCCGATCATCTAGCCTCCCAAGGCAGCAGCATCCTCCCTCAGCTCATGCTGGAGATGCATTGGCAGTAAGCCATGCCAACACGTGAAGGCTCATGGCAAGGTTGACCTCTGTTTCTCATTGAGGATTTATTAATCATCCTCTGAATCAGTAATTTCTTTTTGCTATCTCAATCAGTAAAGTAAACAACATTTGGTCGTTAGGAAACTTATTCGAAATTAACTAAGGCAAGGCATCAGTACTTTCACAATCTCATCACAGAAACTTCTAGAAAGATTCATTCAATTAGCATATGTAGAAAAAATAAGTTTACTTATCTAATCTAGGCCATCCAATATGACTTAATAGCCTGGAACACCACCATTGCCCACAGTTGCAGATTTGATAGAAAGTAAGCTATAGAACTGGTTACTGCATGACATGCCAAAACTCTCATATACTACAATTTTATTCTTCATGATTAGGGCACCAACTCCAATTTTTAAGCAAATAATATTATTAATACTTCAAGCGATTAAGAAAAAAATGTTAAATTGAAAGGTACAATTGTCGTATTAATAGCCTGAAGGTTAGAAACTTGAAATTACCTGCACGTAACAACCTTAAAGATATCATTCACATATATCGGAGATTTGCCACAACTTAGTAAATATAGCACATAAATAGAAACAAGCTAACTTTCATCTGAAAAAACTACAGAAATCCCCAGCACCTTGCCAAAACAAAAGGAAACTGCATTTGTGCCAGCTGACTCTGCAACCTCCTAGACCATGGAATCAGGCATCCAACTACCTCCTACTATAGTGCTTTTCCTAACGCTACGGCCATATTAAGTCCAAAGCTAATTGTCTATACTGAACAACTTACAAAAGGCATGTCAATTAATAATAATTCAAAGGCGCAGATCTCAAGCTAGTCGACAGAAAGAAGAAGCGAGAGAGGCAGCACAACCATGAAGTTGATTCTTACAAAAAAAAGTTTTAGAATTGGCAACTACAACTATCATATAATTGCACAGAACCTTACCATAACATCAAAAGTATCATTAAAGTCGTCTACTGAGAAAATGATGTTGGGATATGCCGTTACCATTTCTACACCCTGTCCAGACATGCACGAGCTCCTATTAGAATTAGAACTTAAAAGACTGTCTCCTTTGAAGGATGGTGCATAATGGAACCCTGCCTTTCCTTTGGTGCATAATAGCTCCTATACTGTTTGGGTAGCCTATTTCAATGAAAATGAGACAAAGTTAATACAAACGTAAAAGCCTCTCAACACCTTTGATTCATCATCAATACTAATTGTCAGCCATTTAAGTTAAGAAGATACTAAATGTCATGCAGTCGAAGGGCAATGAGAAATCAAGAGGCTAATGTAATCATTTTTTTTTGGAAAAGCATGGAATCAAATTATGTGGGACTACCCTGCAACAACTATCTACCGTTGAACTTGCTGCCATACAGCAGTTGCATCTGTATTGCGCCAACTATGATGTGAACAGCAATTAATCAGTGCTAGTTACAATTATCAAAAGCACATGACATGAACATGAAGATTATAGCATTGATTTTCTCCTTAGTAAAGTAAGGATCCAGAAGTTCACCTATTGAGTTCAGTGGTTGAACCAATCTGCAAAACTCTCAAATAAGTTTTTTTTTCTCATTTCCAAAATTTTGCACATAGAACACTATTCTTTTTAAATAACAAAGATAAAATTCTTTGTAAGTTCTATTAGTCATCACATGGTTCCAAACTATAAGTCATTTTGACATTTATAGATACATTGTTCTTGCCACATGTCGACTTATAATTTGGAGCGGGCGGAGTAACAAATTGCCTTGTCAGTTGTCACATTATAATGGCAAACAAACCTCACAAGCTTACATAAGATCCATGAGCTGATTATTTAGGAACAATGGACTTTGTAATTTAATCTGTGTAGATGATAGATAATCTATAATTAGTTGATATATATGATACAACTAAAATACCAGTCGTCTATATTTATGTAGGCACAAAATATCTAGGGGGATGTATATGGGGGTTGGACAAAACTAATCTTTAGCACCCACAAGGGATATCAGTCCTCTATATTTCTTTATGCAGAAATCCTGAGGAACAAAGGGATATCAAATTTATATCAATGAAAAAATAAGGAGCAATACTTAAATGTGACATTAAGTGATAAGTTAGTTGAATAATACTTATTGTTTTTGGAATATGTAGTACAAAAATGTAAAGATTCAGACAAAGATAACCAACAATAACTATATCGATTCCATGAAGCTAAAATAGTATAAACTAAATTATGTCTTTTTAAAGTAAAATTGTAGAACTGTGTGTTCAACTGGAAAGATAAACTAGCATAAACTGACATCAAATGTACACCTAATCTTGAAAGCCTGATAACACAGAAGCTTGTCATTGTAACTTTTCAAACAGATGGTACCCTGGCTAAAGCTGAAGTGCCTTTGGAGGGAACACTGCATGGAAGGGTATATATCTCACATCTATATAGGACATTAAGAATGGCAATTTTTTTAGTATAATCAACACATTAAGGGACAGCGATGACCGACCAAGTGCATCTCAAGGGAACATTGCAATCTAAAAGAGTAAATTAATATATGAATGCACGAAAGAACAGCTAGCACATCAAGTCGTGATCTTAATATAATATTGTATTTACTTAAGAAATTGTGCCTCCTCGTATATCAACAGATCAATTAGTCAATCAAAGGAGTCAGCAGACTTTGTTCTTGAGCGCGTCTCTGGATCTGGACCATTGATCTCCAAAAAAAAAAAATCAGAACAAATTGAACTACAGTTTGAGGACATGGAATGAGATCTCACCGCTGGAAACCAACCTCGTCGACAAAGAAGTTGTTGTTGCCCGCGAGCACGCAGATCACAATGCCATGGCTGCACGCGCTCCGCCACTGGGTATCTCGAGCACTTGCGGCTGCATGGCCGCTTCAGGATCCACGTCCTGCGTGACCACCGGCGACGGTGCTTGTTCTTTACCCAGCGACTGGCCTCCACTCCGCTTCTTGGCCTCGACGACGTTCGCCGGCCCGTTGACTCCTTTTTCCATCACCGCTGCCATCGTCGGGGTAGAGGAGGGCCACCATGACCGCGCGTTGGGATGGAAGGTCGCATGTGGTCCGGGGTGGCCGAATCATCCATGGGGTGGGGGAAGGGGACGCCATGGAATGGCGGCACAGCGAGGTCCGGGTGAGGGCGAAGATGGGGGTGCTGCAGATGCGGAACGACTGTGGTCATCTGCCCATGGAGCGAGGTCGAGGATGAGGGCGTCTGCGCGATGGCGATGATGGTTGCGGAAGATTTGTCGCCAAACTGCTGGGCGAGATTGCCGGTAAAGGGGGAAGACGTCCTCGCCTTCCAAATTTTCCGCGGGAGGGGAATTCCGAATCGCACCTTCCAAACTTGCGTGGGTCGGGAAGGCTGGATCGCATGGTGTGGTCAAAGTGAGGAGAAAACTTTTACTGCACCAAAGAGGTTTCTTACTTTTACTCTTTTTATTTATGGGAGATAATTAAAAACTTCTCTAAGTCACATCTCTCCTTCAAGATCAACGACTTACAGCACACCAACTACAGAAGCAACAGCTGAGAATAAAAGGTGAGAAGCCGCTTCCAACTCTCCCACTCTCCCCCACTCCCACGCTCGCTCGCGTGGCCCTCACCCGACGCCGTGGGTTCGAGCGCCGAGTGCGGCATCAACCGAAAACAATTCCTCCTTTTTCCTCCTTTTTTCTTCCACGATCAGTCCACCAGGTCTAGCACAATTCAAATGAATCAATTTTGAATCCTGCCGCCACGATCTTCGCTTTCCTTCCTTATCATCGCTGTGCTGCCACAATCTCCGCTTTCCTTCCTTGTGAGCGTGTCAGCGATCTACGCCCGCAGTGCCGGGGCGACGTGACGAGCAGATCGAAGCCCCCAACTCGGCCGCGATCGAAGCCCCTGACTCGGCCGCTCCATCACGTGCCCTCGACATGACGCCCCCAACTCGGCCGCTCCATCGCGTGCCCTCAACCTGACGCCGGCACCGCCGTCGCCTCCGTTGTCCACAACGACGCGGCGTCAGGTAGGACGGAGGCCGGATTGCCAGAGCGATCTACGCCACGGTCTACCTCAACATCATCTCCGTTGTCAGGCAGAGCGGAGGCCGGACTACCGGAGCGATCTATGCTACGGTCTACATCAGCATCATCTCCGTGGCCCTTGCAGTCTCGCACGCAGGTAGATACACCACTAGGGGAAACGGGGGCTTTGTCGAGTGCCGCAAACTTTGTCGAGTGGCAAAACAAGGGCACTTGGCAAAGACTTTTTTGCCGAGTGTCTCGCACTCGGCAAACCAAAGCACTCGGCAAATGGGCTCTTTGCCGAGAGCCTCGCACTCGGCAAAGAGAGGCACTCGGCAAAGTGGGGCCTAGACAAACGGCATCCGTGGCCGTCCCCTTTGCCGAGTGCCTTGCCATTAGGCACTCGGACTCGACAAAGGAGCCACCTTTGCCGAGTGCCAGGCACTCGGCAAAGGCCTACAACGTAGCGGGCTTAGGGTCGGCCAGGGTGATAGCCTTTGCCAAGTGCCACGTCGGCCAACACTCGGCAAAGGCCTCTTTGCCGAGTGCCCCGTTGGCACTCGGTAAAGCATAATTTTTTTCTTTCTAGTTTTTTTGTGGGGCCTTGATACAGTAAATACATCTCAACTTCAAAAGTTGGGACAATTTTGACTTTTGGTGCTATATTTCTTCAATTATTTTTGTTTCTTTGAATTTTTCTGACAACTCTAAATTTGAACTACAGGTACATGAAATAATAGAATTTGGTCATTTAAAAAATATCATGATGTTCAGAGTATGTTGAGGCCGTATCTAGGACCTCGTATGAATTTACGACCATGTTGGTGTCGTAACATGACGAGTTACGTGTGGAAAAACTATTTTTAAATATATAAAATCCAAACAAAGTCCGAAAATGACGAAACGTGTCGAGGTGTGTTGTTATCGCATGTGGAGGCTGTGGTAAAAAATTGAGAAAGTTTTGAGCAAGTTGTGACGTCGGGTGCCTAAAACTGAGATGCCACACAAGTTTATTACCTCCCATGGGCATGCCAAAAAGACGAGAAGCTTACGGGTTGGAGCCTTGTGCACTTGGTATCGCCGTGCGGTAAAGCTATCCAAAACGATGATGATTACAACTTTGACCCAAAGATAGATGAGTTCTATCAACATGAGGGGCTAGAAGGGAGTTTGGAGATAGACATTCTTTCGCTGATGGGCATGGAAGTAGACAACGACATCGATGAGGACGAGGGTGATGAGGTGCATGATGCTAAGGACTTACAAATCCTTGAGCGATGGTAGATGGTGCGCGATGGAGTTGTTGAGGACGATGTAGATGATGATGACGATAGAGATGATGACGATGGAGATGATGCCCGACACTTAAGAGAGCTCGACAATATTGATAGTGATGACGACAATAGTGATGAAGACTACATGCCAGCCATATTGCCGTTCGCGGAGATAATTCTAATGCATGTAATACTATATTGTTATTATTATTACCTTGCAATTATGTTTCTTTACAAGTACTTGTCATTTATTTATGCTAACTATTTTAATCTTTGTCATTGCAGGCACTCGATAAAATGCCGGGCGAAAGACGGCAGCGGCTGCAATGAAAGATCCGCTCACAGTACTAGATTCGCAACGAGGAGCAGGCGATTGCCGACGACGACGAGGAGGAGGAGGTGTTGGTGGAGCCGTCGACCAGTAGGGGGGACGCCCCCCAGCGAACTACCAGCGTCAGATGCAGGACTTTATCGGCTACTTTCGGACCCTTTAGATCCCGGGAGTGTAGCAGGCCGAGCTCCCTGCCTCGATCTTCGCTCCACCACCTATTCCTGTGCCTACTCCTATAGGGATTCCGGTGAGTATATTGCCTGTTGCTTTAGCTTGTGCGGCCATCCTGCAGGCACTAATGAGATCACTTGTCCTTTATGCAGGAATAGTCGGCGAGTTCAAACCCGACTCCTGCAGATGCCAGCCCTCCACTGGGCCTGACCTTCCCAACTCAGGGGTTCACGTGGCAGGTACCGTTCCTCCTCCATCGACGCAGTAGGGGCACTCCGGGCCTGCAAGCGGCCCTCTGCTTCCACCGCCCTACTGGATGGTCCAGTCGATGCCGCGGTCAGGGTGATCTCTGTGGGAGCAAGGTGGGGGCTCTGGGGCCCCTGGGGACACCGGGTCGAGCTAGGTACCTCTATTGCCCGCTCGTGGACTTGTATCGATGAACTTATTGCTCTTTTGGACATGTTATGAATTTGTATCGATGTAACGGATGAATTTAAAGACCTTGATGTATGAATTTGTGTTGAGACGTCATTTGATGATGAAATGTGATTTTTATGTGATATTCTAGTCTATTGTCGTGAATATATGTGAAATTGCATGCCAGCACTCGGCAAAGCTGGGCATTTTTCCTAGCAGAGCCCAGCTTTGCAGAGTGCTGGCGTGGCTTTGCTGAGCGCCAGCACTCGGCAAAGAGACCATACCTTTGCTGAGCGCCAGCACTCGGCAAACAATTTTTCAAAAAAAAGAAAATCTTTGCCGAGTACCAGGCGTGGCACTCGGCAAATAATTTTTCACAACTTTGCCGAGTGCCTGCCACGTCACACTCGGCAAAGGGTGCCGTCGGGTTGACGTCGCCCGTTACCTTTACCGAGTGCTGGCGTGGCACTCGGCAAAGACTCCTTTACCGACAATATTTTGCCGAGTGGATTTTGCCGAGAGCCGTACTCGGCAAAGCCTTTGCCGACGGCAAAAGTGCCTTTGCCGAGTGCGGCCGGCACTCGGCAAAGACGACGGATCCAGCAGTGTACATCCATGTATATGCTCCGTCTATGCTAATCGCGAGGCCCTGTATGCTCCATCTATGCTAATCACGAGGCCCTTCTGAATGTGATTTTGCTATTGATATCATTCAGAACACCACGGTCTACATTCAGAACCGTATTGGTACATATTTTTTTTTACTTTCAATTTCATACATTTTTCTACACGCCCCTGATTATTTCTAGACTCTGCGGCCGGAGACAGACATACACGAGTGTACATACACAGCAGGAGTACGCCTGTTGCGACTATCTCAACGTTCATGGTCCTGTAGCACGTAGATAGGCTCACCCAATTGTCAGTGCCTGTAGCACGTAGAGAGGCTCACCCAACATGCATGGTCCTGTAGCTGAATATACATGTATATACACCCAAACTATATGTATAGCTATAAAAATGTATGCTCATTGGATAGAAGAATTGCTTATCAGTTCCTATGTCTGGGTAATTTTGCCAACATCCTATGCTTATCTGCTAATTGATTCATGTCGTTTCAGTCATAATTTTTGAATACATCACCAGCCATGATCCTTTGAAAAAAATCAAAGTTGCTGCCTCATCACATACTCAATGTCTACGCCAAGAGATACGCCCAATGCACTAAGTGACATCACTAACATCGCAGATATGGTTTCAAACTGAGAATATATATAGTACTTTGGGGTTTCTTATTTATTTTCTATATATATAGATGACGCCCGGCGGACGAGGGAACAACGAACCTCGCGGCAACGGGTTCGTCGAGCTGAGATGTCCGACGAAAAGAGGAAGGAGGAGAGGAGGAAACATAATGAGTACCAGCGTCGGTACCGAGAAAGGAAGAAGGCCGAGTCCCAAAACATTAGTGCTATATTCGTTGACTGTGCCCAGTACAATTTGTATTTTTGGTCCTGATTTATTTAGTCAACCCACCGTTGCTGGAACTAATCACCGTGATGCAGGCACTAATCACGTTACGATGGAACAAAACTTTGCACTTTGTTTGGACAAGGAAAATATCCAACCAAATGCATATGGGGATCATAGCCAGGGTGGCATTGGCTCGGCAACCACGACAGGAAGTAGACTATCTGGGGCCAACGGTACTCATATCCATGGTGGCCTCCTCACAGGAACCACGATACAAAGTAGTCTGCCTTCGGACAGCGGTAACTATCAAATACAAACTTCATGTGTCGTGTCTGATTTTTTTTAATTTGATTAGTTCATAATCATGAGTTGTTCATATTTGCAGGCTGATATAAATAACTTTAGGTTAAAGCTATCTGTGATCCTGTATAACTTCACGCTAAACATAGCGAGAGGGTTACCAGATGATGTAGAAGAAAATAAAGCCAATGTATAAGAAAATGAAGCCAACAATAATCCTGATGATGTCAGAATGCTCGATGATTTAGAGTTAATAGAGATGATGTTGTCGGGTACAATAACATTGAAAAATAGGAACGACCTCTTGGATGCATTTCGTACATGGTTCCTGCTGAACTGTGACCCTAAATCTTTAGAGTAAGTCATTCTAAAGTAAATTATTTTGTTCTTATTTATTGATTTTTCAAAGCCGCTTCTAGAAGTACCACAATAATTAACTTGTCATCATCATGTTTTTTTAGCGAAGAATGGGTTCGAAGCAAAAGACCATATCCGATTTCTTTAACTCGCAGAAAAATTGATAAAATTTTAAATGAAAATATGGGAATGGATCATGATTGCTTCAACTTTGCTGTTTGGATGGCTGCATGCAACAAAACCTATTTGTCGGAGAAAGACCAACACCACCACATGGACCTCCGGTTTGCTGTAAGATGAAATATTTGTTCACTAACTAATGTATATAATAAATAAATCATTATTAGCAGTATCACTAACTAAAAAATATAATGTGTATTTTTTGGGCAAAATGAACAGTACGTAACACTGGACGAGATCCAAGTGTGTTGACCGGATAGACTATAAAGAACTAGCAAAATTGCTTGAATCTGGGCCTGACAAGGACTACAAAATCCAAGATTGTAGCACTGTAAGATAAATATATGCTCATTAGACTCATTCAAAAAAATTATATTTTGTTTTGCACTTATAGTCTTTGTGTTTGTTTTACGGGTACTATTGCCTTATTTTCAAGATAGGTCCTATATTTTATTCATATTGCATATGGCTAACAAAATTGTGCACATTATGGATCCCCATGCTCCAAATCTGTGGAATATGGGTGTAGATCCAACCACGCCATATACACAAATATTGGAGAGAGTTCTTAATCATTTCAATCTCGCCATGATATTTACCAATCCTGTATGGAATGAGAATATTTTTCTTTGGCGTCGTGAATTCCAACGAAATCATCCAAGAGGATCGAACTGGTAACATCTTATATCATGATTTATCTTGTCTTATTATCAAATATAGACAAAAAGATTTAACTACAACAAACAAACACTTCATCTCTCCTTTTCCAGAAAAACAGCAGGCTCCTTCTCTACAACTACATAAAGTTATGGGATGGCAAAAGATTAGTGTCGCTCATCAACATAGTAAGCATGCAAAATTTCTATGAAATTTTATACTTTACGTAGCAAATTAAGAAGTTAATTTTTTAAAACTCACAGAGCTCGGATTCACTGAGGACGGAATTTTTAGTAAACATTTTAAAGAGCAGCGCAAAGGAATCCGTGTATAATATCTCAGGAGATTTGCTATATATACTTAATCAAATAAATTAGTTGGATAGATTTGTTAGACATGAATCTATTATGCATTTGTTATGGATGAGTGTATTTTCTAGATAATGTACATGTTTCTATGTGGTTGCGTGTGACTTAAAACTATATTCAAAGAAGTCGTTATTTATGTATTTCATGTCATTCCTAGATTAAAGCCGTAGCGTTAGCACGGGCATTATACTAGTGTTACGTAAGACCATTCTCACATAGTTTTATACTTTTATTTGTATTTAATAAACCTTCATATAGGTATTTTCAATGTCGTGGTAACATTTAAAAACAAAGAAAAAAGTCTTATGGAGATAACACTATGTTGATAAGAGTATCAACTCTCTACGAATCATGAAATGAAATGGCTATGATACAAAGTTTATGTTTAGAGTGTGTTCATCCAGGTTTCATTTCATTCTGTATGACATCATAGTCTGGGAAACAACGCCATAAAACTCATTAGGACTAGTCTAATGCTGATATAGGGATGAATAGGCGGCCTAAATTATCGATTAATCCTTTTCTCCCGGGGGTTGGGGATGGAGGGTCATTTCCCGAGGAGTTCTCTATCTTATATATCTCGAGCTATGCGCTATTATACGAATACGAAACAATTGTTCCATCACACGACAAATGTAGCAAGCATATTCCCTCTGGCTTACATGAATATTGAGAAATAAGCATAATCACCTACTCTCTATGTACTAAATAAAGAGATGTTTTATGACACAATACTACCATGACCACTTACAAATGACCAAGATACCCGTGATATTCTCTCTCATACACTCTTGTATTTCACAACGCCAAAAGTTGTTGTCCACCTTCACAGAGGATGCAGATAGTAGATCTGTTGCCTTAGACTGGGGGTAAAGTAGTTGAGCCAAAATGACATTTGCTTGGGATAACGTTCAAAGGCCAAAACAATCTTAATTCTTTTCGAGACAGAGGAAGTATAGGCTAGAAGAGCTATATACAGTGCTATATCATGAACAAACAACCTTAGTTAGAGGATCTGTAACAGTTTAGACCTCCAATATAGCTACAACATAGTGGCATTCTCTTTAAGATGCAATTTCATCTAATGACAGAGAAATATAAGTCTTTGTCTGGAATCATTTATTATATTTGCTACCATACCAACCGTTATAATTGAAAATCAAAATATTAGTGGCACCGATAAACTAGCATTATGTACATAGTTGCCTGTTCTCTTGAATTTATCAACTTAGCTTATCAATTATAATATAATGTCTCACAACAAAACCGTAGAAGCCGTCATATAAACCACAAAAACCATCCGTCCACTTTGATGTTTAGGATAACATTTTTATCTTTGTGATTACTGACAATCGTATGTGTGGATTTCATTGCAAATACAGCGTGATCCTATAGGTTGTTTTGTAAATATATGTTTTGATAATCAAATTAGTGATAGTCGTTGTAAAAATTTCTGAGACATCATAGGATTATTAGCCGACGACACAGGATATATAGGAGTGGTAAGTATAAAACTGTGGCTGTGACCTGTGAAACCTGCCTGATCTGTTCCTTCCGTCTTCCCCTGTCTGCTGTCTGTCCGTCCGTTCTGGGTTTTTGGGATCTTCTTCCTCCTCCTCCTCACAGACAGAGAAGGTGTCCACGCCGGCCTCCTCTTGTTCTCACCACATAAATCCACGCCAATTCCGCACCGATCTCTGCCCAGCAACGCGCCTCCAAGGTAGGGTTTCTCTCCCCCCCTCACTCCCGCTCCGCCTCCGCGAGGAATTCCATGTCCCCGATGCTAAAGGAGCCATTTTTATCCGCGTGCCCGTGCTAGGACCTCGCCTCTCTTGCTCGCCGGCTCGGGGATGGACGCACGGATTTAGCTGCTGATCCCGTCGCTGCTCGCGCTCGATCTCGCGTCGCCTCGCCCTCCGGCTCCGCGCGATGATCTGAGCCCCGCGCCGCGATCTGGAGCAGGAATGGAGCCGCCGCCGTCGGATCTGAACACCCACCTGCCTCCGCGGAAGCGGCTGCTCGCCGGGCTCAGGACGGCGCTGCCCACCGCCGCCGCCGCCGCCGAGCCGCTCCCGTCGCCGCCTGCCGCCTCCGCGGGCGATCTCGCCGCCCGGCTCCGCGAGATGGCGCTCGCCGCCGGCGCGTCGGCGTCGTCGCCCGAGGAGATGATCGAGGCGGCCAGGGCGGCCGCGCGGGCCGCCGCGGACGCCGCCGTCGCCGCGCGTGCCGTGGCCGCCGAGAAGGCCGCCATCGCCGCCAAGGCCAGGGCCGCCGCGCGGGCTGCCATGGAGCTCCTGGATTCGTTCTCGTCCAGGGGAGCCGGCGCGTCCAGGAACGGCGGCGGCGGTGGCCTCCAGTTCAAGGTCAAGTCCAGGAAGAAGCATGTGCAGGTCAAGATGCTGTACAGGCCCAATGGAACCCTAGTGCCAGCAGGGGAGGCTCCCAAGCCTAGGAGGCGCAGGCAGTCAGATGAAGAGGACGCGCGCAGTTTGCACCGCGTCATGAATAGCTCGCCCAGGATCTCTCACACTGGACCGCCCAAGAGGCCTCGCACCATCACTGCTGGTGATGCCAAAGATGGACTTGTTGCACTTGCACCCGGTGGAGGTAACGGCGAGGGTGGCGCTGGTGCTTGTAATGGTTCTTCTTCAATCCGTGTGCCAATCGAGGCTGGCACTGGGTTGGCTAATGGATGCGCTGAGGGCAAATCTAGTGAGAGAACTGTTCCATTGCTCCATTATGAGGTTCCTGATGCTGACCGTGAAGACTCATCCAGACATGCCGCAAAGAGTAGCGGCGACATTGCTGACAATGGAGTTGGGGTTGGAAACTTAAGTGCCAGTCAGAAAGTGAAGATCAAGAGAAAGGAGCTGCTTCTGAATCAAAGTGGTGGTAAAGAAACAGAAGAACCCAAAGAATCAGAACAGCCCAGAGAAACAGAACCCTTTGTACATTCTATTGCGCTTGGTGAATCAGAGTCAAATGGAAAAGGAAGATCAAACCAACATGGAAATGGAACAGAAAAGCTTGCTAGCCCTGCAGATACAAAGGCCCCAGGCGACGGTGTGATGCCGATGAAGATAACATCCGTCTGGAAGTTCAAGAAGCTAAAGACATCTCACTGTTCTTCCGACAGCAAGGTGTTGCACAAGGTTTGCCCGCCGCCTCCTGCGGCGACTGAAACCTCTGCTTCGGTGAAAGCTGATTAGCGAGGCACCATAGCGTATAGTTCGCAGATGCTTGTCTTAGCTATGCTTGTTGTGAGATTTTTGTATGTTGATCAAGTGGCTATTCAGACAAGGAGGGGAGGGAGAGGAGGTAAATCTCTCTTGGTAGATCTCACCTTTGCTTTGATTTTTTATACAAATGTGCTTTTTTTTATGGTATATAGATTATTGGGTATTTCTACTGTATTGTTTCCTGTCCGTGCTTCCATTTGATGTCACTAGTGATAGGGAGTGTGGCATAATCATGTAGATGTACCTGTTATGCATACAGCGTTTAATAAAAGGCACTGTGTAACCAATGCTCTGAGATACTAATTTTTTACCTGTGTTTCTTGTCTTGGAGTAAATGATGTCCTTTGCACTATCATGGTGCAAATCTGTGTTAAATATGAGGGGATTATGACAACAGGTAAGAAGCGCTATTTGCTCGTAAGTTGTAACTACTACTAGTGGAAGTAATTGCTCTTTTATGTCGGATCTAGGAGTTGTTATACAAGGAATGTAATTAATAAGACTGCTGATGTTTGATCCTCTGTTTCGCTGCTTCTTAGTAGTTCCTAATTCCAGCATATGATGTTAGCATGCTTCTAGTTTGGTGAAACTCTGGCCCTCTTTTGTCTAATGATAATTCCATGTAAAGCAGTTGTAACTATTGACCACTTTTCTAGTTTGGGCCATTAGTTCACCAAATTTACGCCCTATGACAGACAAAGCATTCAGATACTTTGTATGATGTTACTTTCCAGATTATTTTTAATGTGACAAATCACTATATGTATGGGGTGGTTGAACATGGAAGGCCATTGGCATTGGAAGATGTCAAATTCTATTCCTTTTCACATGTCAGTAGGTTTGTGACAGTGATATCTTGAGGGTGCCTGCATGTTTGTATAATCCCACAAGGCTACACTTTTTTGTAGCACGAAGCATGAGAATGGTCAAGTGTTTTGATCTTGGTAGGCGCAATGCATAACCTTCCATTGGTTGTCTATGTTGCTGCCAGCACCAGGTTATGGGTTAAGAAAAATATAAGAAGTTATCATGTTTTGCGCTGTAGCAGTGGTAGAGAATGGTGTGGTGGCTAGTAACAGTAATCTAATGAGCGCTATTGTATAGGGTACATAATACATGTGGATGCCCCTGGGCATTGGATATTGTGATATCCTGATGGTGATAGGAAAGTAAGGGAGCAGCATGGGTACTGTTGCTGGTTTGGCAAGTAGAGTAGTAGTAATAGTAATGGCTGGCCACTGGAGCAGCTTGGACTTTTTTGATGGGTGTGCAATAGTGCATCCAGTGGATAGGTATAGCAGCAGAGGTAGCACAGATGATGCATACTCCTATGATCCTATCTATATGCTACCCCCTCTGTCCCAAAAAAGTGGCATTCTAGTTTTGTCCAAAAATGACAAATTATCTTGTGTTTGGCCAAGTATTAGGCTGTTAGATTGATTGGATTGCTGAGCATGAATTTCCAGTGGCTGGGTTCTACTATGGCTCCAGCTTCCTGTTTCAGCCATGGCAGCAGTGATTGCCACCACTGTCTGGCGTGGCCGGTTGAGTTGGGTTGAGCCGCTCATAGGTTGTTGGGTTCGAAAGGAAGGCAAGGGGAGGTCTTGCTCGTGCTGCTCTGGTCATCCTGCAGCAAAGCAAAGGAAAGCAGCAAGTGGCATTATGATTGAGGTGAGTTGAGTTCTCAGCTGATCCATTCAGAATTCCAGATCCCATCTGGTTCTGGTAGCTAAGTCAGTCAGTCTAACCATTTTGCCTGCATTGCCTTTGTAATTTGTTGTTGTTGGTGGGTGCCTTTGTGGTATCCGATGGTTGGGAGGTGATAAAATTTCATGGCAGACTGGCAGCTTATATTATTAGCTAGTTGCTATCTTAGCTTGCCATTATCTTTTTTCTCTGTCCACACATTCAGGTGGATGATGTAATGCTGCACCAAACACAGATCCCCCTCCCTTGTGAATTTTAATTGGTTGCCTCCTCTAGAGCTAAAGGAAAAGAAATGTCTGTATGTTCGGTGCTCAGATCTAAATTTCCTTTGGCATTATTTGTAAAGTGTAGGTTATTTGAGCTTTGCTCTGATTTAAACGTATTTAATTTAGACAAATCCTATAGTTCGTTAAATCTACAATGAAATGGAATACATATATTTGTAGGGAATTTATTTGGCATCGTATGTGTAACTTGGAACGAGACCAAAACAGCCTGTATTTTTGGAACAAGGCTGAAATCTTTTCTGCGTGATTCTATACTACTACTACACATGAACAGGCCAGTGAAGTTGAGCATCGATGAGATGTGGGGGTGCTAGCGCAATAATAAATGACCGACCGACAACTTTTATATAGAACGAAAACATCATTCTAGTACGTATGATCTGCGATCCCCACATAGCCAACCACTACTGCTTCAGCATTTTTTCTATAAAAAAAAAAAACACCCTAGTCGACATGTTAAAGCCAAGCCGCCGAAATGACGAAAGGCTACAGTTATATATACAGTGTATTGTCACTAGCTCCGGCACCGAATTGGCCCAGTTTTCTACAGCAGCTTTTTTCTGATAACTGTGTACAAAGTCGTGTCCGACGACGACGTTGTTTGAAACGCGAGATAGATGCATCATCATCATCATATCATAGGACCAAAAAAAAAAAAACGTCACAATCGTGTGCCGCTCCAGTGGACAAAAACGCCTTGTTTATATTATATATCTGCTTCTATCTTCTTCTTCTTCTTTTTTTTTTTCTTTTCGAAAAGGAATAAAAGACTTGCGAACTGGTGGCTGCTGCGTGCACATCTCCATGGTCATGGGTTTCGTCCTGCGGCTGCTGCACCCCTACGGCCCTTCCTTTTTGTGCTCCAGGCTTGCTATGCGCAAACAACAACTCGGCGAATTATTTATATATAGGGTCTGCTTGTTGCTTCTATACTAAATTCTTATGCATGTGCTGTTGATGTATCATTTCCACGCTGCGTGAACAGTACAAGAGGCTGCATGCTTGCTGTTACTGTAGTGTAGGCAGATCTGAGGGACCTGAATTAGGGGCACGCACACATTTTGGCACACTTTTACGGTAAGAATTCACCGCCCAATCTTGTTCACCGGAGGTTTAAGTCTTCAAGGGCATTGACGTTCACATCTTCTATATATTTATTTCATAATTTAATTTAATGGTGTTTGCTCTTTTCATTTTGAAATGTGCAGAGTCAGTCTTTTGGAATCTGATTAGAGAAAAAATTGACCCAAAAATCGTCATAAGTATATCCTATTTAGAGAATACCACCAAAGTGGGGCCATCTTTGTGAAATTCAAATTTCATGCTACTCTATACGGTACCCTAATAACCGTTGTAAATACGTGTGTGATTAGGTGAAGCTCCTCTCTCTCTCTCTCTTCTTTTGCTCCCCGACTACTACCACAGTCCATTGTACAACTGTCAACGGAGTCACATTATCCCACAACCACCCCAAAAATTAGCATTTTACACTTAAAGCCTGGTGTTAAATCACTAACCCTCTAGAAATAATCGTCATCGACAAGATGATTGTTAGCACTAGTACTAGTATACCGGCGGAAGGGGTGGGGGGTGTTCCAGCGAAGGCCAAACACATTTCCGGACGGGACGGGCCGGGCACAAGAAAGACTACAATCGGAGGCACCGCACCCGCACGCCGACCCACCCAGCATCACCAGCACACACTCCCCCGCCGATCTCGCCGGCCGGTGGCCCTCGCCGCCGGCGACACCCACCCCCAGTCGCCCACCCTCCCGTCCGCGCGACCGCCCCCGCCCTCCGCACGGGGGGGGCGATGGAGGCGGCCTTCGACGCCTACTTCCGCGCCGCGGATCTGGACCGCGACGGCCGGATCAGCGGCCAGGAGGCCGTCGCCTTCTTCAAGGGCTCCGGCCTGCCACAGCCCGTCCTCGCACAGGTGAACCTCAGATCTCCCCTCCCCGGCGCCCTGCCGCGCGCGCGGCTCCTGCCTCGGCGATCTGTGCAGTCCAGCCACCCCCTTGTGGTTCGAATCGCGGGGTGCCTGGTCGGTGCAGGCTACTTGCTCGGCCGGAATTCCGAGCTCCCGTCGGCTACGGCAGCCGAGATTTGGAGCCTGCGCTGCTCATTATGGTTTATGGGTGGATGTAGCTGTGTTCTAGTCCTTTCTACCACCGCCTTGCCCCGAGCGGATCAACTTTAGTTGCTGTTCAGTGCTGCGTGCTTGTGCTTAGATGTCTGCTGCTGCTCCTGCCTCGATCCAGCAGTGTAATTAGCAACTCTAGCTCGCAGTTTGCTTGTCCTGTCTCTGTATTCTGTATACCATGGTTGGCTCATCGATTCATTTATTAAGCTTCAAACATAGATTGGGGTTTCTACCATTGTGCTTGCTTGCTTACTAGCAAGTGTTGAGAACCGAGGTTTAGGCCACGCATTGGGGCTTTCCATTTGAGTGGCATGAGCCTAATATGCTATTGTGATCCAATCTGAGCGGACTACAAGATTACTTTACTTAATTACTGTTCCAAAACCTCAGCAGAACTGCACATTTCGTTTGTGCTATCCAAATTTACTCTGCAATCAATTACGATTTTCTTTTTGCATGATGCAACCTATTGGATGAATAGTAGTAACTCAAACACTATTGAACTGCACACTTCATTTCTATTTACTTCCACTCATAGCTTTGTATTTTTCTCTTGTTCAGATTTGGACGTATGCTGATAGAAACCGGTCTGGTTTTCTTGGGCGCGAAGACTTCTTCAATTCACTCAAACTCGTCACAGTAGCTCAGAGTGGCCGAGAATTGACACCTGATATTGTTAAGTCAGCATTATTTGGACCAGCTGCTGCGAAAATCCCTGCTCCTCAGATAAATGTTTCTACAGCTGCTCCTCAGACAAATAGCGTAGCTAGCCTCCCAAATGCCACTCAAGCACCACGTCCTGTTCAACAGAGTCCTGCACCGCGTCCTGTTCAACAGAGTCCTGCGCCAGCTCCTGTTCAACAGAATCCTGCCATAAGAGGAACACAAGGGCTTCCTGGTGCATCGCCAAATCCACAAGTCAGGCCACCACAACCTCCAAATGCAAACACTGTGCCCCCTGCTCATGGTCAGGGAGTTGCATCGAGGCCTCCCATGGGAAATGGTTCCACTGGGCTGAACCATACTAGTTCAACCACATCAAATCTAGCAACTGATTGGTTCAGTGGTAAGAGAAGTGCAAGTCCGTTGGGTGCAACTTCACAAGCTCCAACCAGAGGTATTTCTCCGCAGGCCAACCTTAGCAGTGCAGGCATTTCAGTGCAGAATTCAACTCCTGTACCAGGCTACAATTCTCATACGCCAGGTGCTACAACACCTGTCAATGCTAATTCGACAAATTTAAACATGATGTCTGCACAACCATCAGTTAATGACTCCAAGGCGTTGGTGCCCTTGGGTAATGGATTTTCATCGAACTCAACTTTTGGTGCTGACCCTTTCTCAGCAACTCCACAGCCGAAACAGGGTTCAACTTTGCCCCCCAATGTTCCAAATAATCTGGCCAGCTCTACACCTCCTGCCTCGGCTGCTGGACATCATCACCCTCCTAAGCCAATGCAGTCTGGTCCTGTGCAGGGTATATCCTCGCTTTCTCCTCATACTAGCCCGTTGCCACATAATCAACCAGCTCCGAGACAACAACAATTTAATGCTACACCAAGTGCCCCAGGGCCAGTGAGTTCAAATATTCCCAGTGGACAAATTCCTTCAAACCCAAGCCAGTCTCAGGCCTCATGGCCAAAAATCACTCAAGTAGATGTCAGAAAATATATGATTGTATTTATCAAGGTAGACAGGGATCGTGATGGGAAAATCACTGGTGAAGAAGCTAGAAATCTATTTTTAAGTTGGAGGCTGCCAAGAGGTACATCATGTCTCTTTATATTTACTCTGCCTTTTCTAGATACCATAATTCATAGCCCTTGTGCACTATGTTTTTGTCCTGCTGATGATTCTACAAATTATGTTGCAGTAGTTAAAGTATTGTTTAAACTGTAGATTAATCAACACACTTGTGAAATAAGAATTGCTAGCTTAGATGGCTGTTTATTGTTTGTAGTTTCCCCCATACCATTTTTTTTCTTGCTGCGAAAAATGTATTTTAGGTGATTTATTGGATGTATCCTTTGTTTTTGTGGATGCCAAATTCATTGCGAACTGGTTGCATGCTACTAGTTGTGTTAATACATGTATACATTGTTTCTCAGTTATTTTCTCTTTCTTAGCATCACATTGAGTTGACATATTGTTTTTCATATCGTTGGATCCATATTTTCTATTTGCCGGGCATTATATTTGTGGGAATCAAGTGTCTCAGAGCATTACCACAATGATATGATATTCCTTATTTCAATTTACTACTTCTTGTCTTATCATTGGCAAAGTTGCCCTGAAGTGTTACTTACTCCCTCCATCCCAAATTGTAAGTCGTTTTGACTTTTTTGGTGCATGCATTTTGCTATGTATCTAGACATAAAATATGTCTAGATGATACATTGCAAAATGCATGCACCAAAAAGGTCAAAGCGACTTACAATTTAGGATGGAGGGAGTATTTACTATCTTGTTCCTCTACTGTGAATGATTTCTGTTTCAAATTTCCTCTTAAATTGAGTTTCTATTCTTCTCATATCTTGCTTCAAAAGTTCCTGAAGAAAATCTGGCTCTCCACCTACAGATATCTTAAGGAAGGTGTGGGATTTGTCCGACCAGGATAAGGATGGGATGCTATCTTTCAAGGAATTTTGTATTGCTGTGTACTTAATGGAGAGACACCGAGAGCACCGTCCTCTTCCTGACACAGTAACAGATGCTATTTGGGCTGAGGGCACTGCACTACCCTCTACTGGCCAGTTTGCAGAAAATCCTAGTGCCCCCGCTCCTCAAGCAAGTGCTGGTATTCATCCAAAATAAACTTTGTTTCTGTTACTGACTTCTAAGGAAGTAACTCGTCAATGATGTTGTTTTTACTAAACACTTGTTGAAGGATATGCAAGTAGAACAATGCAAGGACCACATCATGGGATGCTCCCCTCATCCATGAAGCCACCATCTCGAAGGCCTCTTCCTTTAGATGCTGAAGATACTGTTAAGGCAGAGCAACAAAAGCCAAAGGTCCCCGTCTTGGAGGAACATCTAGTTGGCCAGCTGAGCAAGGAGGAACAAGATACACTGGATGCAAAGTTTAAGGAAGCTTCAGACGCTGATAAGAAAGTACATTCCTCTCTCGTATTGTTAAAAGAGTCTTCATGTCTTAAGATTTGTAAAGCAGACAGAAATATAACATATATTGGGCATTTTATTACTGTCCTCACCTTGATCTAACTTCATTTTGCCCCTGCTTTCTTTTCCAACTTTGTATTATTGCCCCTGCTTTGACCAATTTAATGAATTGATGGCCCTGGTTTTGCCTACTTTGATGCCAAAAAGTGGCAAAATCAAAGGCAATGGGGTGTTGACTTGATCAGAAGGGGCAATGGTGCAAAGTTGAAAAAATTAAGGCCAAACATGCAGTTTGAGATCAAAGTTTGAGAATAGTTGTAAATGGTTCAAATATATTTGAAGAAATTTTGCACAACTGGTCTAGTTTTATTTCTATTCATAGTTGACGTCTTGACGAAAAATTTATTGCTAAACTAACTAATACATAGGAAGCTATCATTTCTGTTGTACCAGCATGTCACCAAATTCTTTAAAAATGCTTAACATGTCACAATTATATTTCTTGATCTTCTCATTTGCAGAAAATGTTTAAAAATGCGAAAACTAGAACAAGCTAGACTTCTTTGATACACAAATTAATGTTCAGAACATTGTTTAACATATTTCAAATGTCAAATTCAAATAGTAGTGGTGTTTGATCTCTAATTGTGTTGATGGGTGGAACTAAAGGTTGCGAGTGATTTTGTAGATTTTTTTTGGAGAACAGTGACTTCATACAAATTTTACTCATCTAGGTTATGTTATTATAACATGATATTCTGAATCTTCTATGAAGGTCCAAGAGTTGGAGAAGGAGATCCTTGATTCTAGAGAGAAGACTGAATTTTATCACACAAAGATGCAGGAGCTTGTAAGTATTCTATCGCAATTACTATAAATGCAAACATGTATTTGGTTCACCCTCTACTGTGCTAGTTTCAGTTTCCTTTATTTATAGCATTTCCATTCTTCATTAGTTACCCAGCCCTAACTTTTGTACTAACTTGACATATGAACCACAAAAAAAATTTGTGCGGATTAAGTTTGGAGTCTAGAGTTGAAACCCAACAAGAGCCTTATACAAAGATGATTCAACTTTTATATTAAGTGTTGAATAGTTTAACATGAGCTATATTTATGTCCTAATTTAATATATTGATGCCTGACTTATTTTTTGTTGTATTGTCCTAGATTCTCTACAAAAGTAGGTGCGAGAACAGGTTTAATGAAGTCTCAGAAAGTATGTCTGCTGATAAACGTGAGGTAATTTTCCTTCTGTAACCTTGATTAGTTGAGCTCTCTGATTCTATTTCCTACCTTTTTTTTGGCTAATTATGGTTCATAGAAGATGCTAGTTGTTTCTGAAGTGCTGGCAGAAGCAGAAAAGATTGATGAAAATAATCGCTAGTATCTCAGGCCTCATCATATTGAACTGTGTTTTTATTTCGTTGTGGTTTGTGATATGTCAAGCATATTGTTTGTACAAGCTTCCTTTGTTATGTGCTGCTGGAATAATTACAAGTCTTCAGATCTCATGAGGTCATCTTTACTGGAATCATATCATATATTACTTTAGTAGAAGCTAGAAGAAGACTTTTGGGCATTATAATTCGCGGAACAATTTGATTATGTCCTATGAAGTCCCTTGTAGAATGGCATGTAAAAGTGTTCACTCTTTGTTTTTATGCTGTTTTATATGAATCTCACAGTTATCAATTCTATAATCAGGTCCAATCCCTTTCTGCAAAATATGATGAGCGATGCAAGAAGGTTGGAGATGTGGCATCAAAGCTAACAATGGATGAAGCTACTTTCCGTGAGATCCAGGTATATTTGTGATTCTATTAAAATGCTGGCAACTTCATCCTCGAGATCTGGCTCTGAGCATATTCTTATTATTTTGTATGTTTACAGGAGAAAAAGTTGGAAATTTATAATGCCATAGTTAAGCTGCAAAAAGGGGATGAAAGCGATGAGAAGCTTCAGGTTTGTATTTTTCTCATCCAATATCTTCCATTGCATCATGCTTTACATCTGTTGTCTGATCTCCTTTGCCCTCTGTTTATAGGAGCGGGCTAATAAGATACAGTCAGATCTTGAGGAGCTTGTGAAATCTCTGAATGAACAATGCAAGAGATATGGGTTGAGAGCTAAGCCAACTACTTTAGTGGAGCTTCCTTTTGGTACTTGTTACTATCCTCTTTGTTTCTTCGCTTTTATCCAACATTTGCTTGTTTTGGTTGCGTTTCTTGTTTAAATGGATACTAAATCAGCTATGAGCTAATGAAATACTAAAATAAATCTTAAATCATGTGTACTTGCATCATAATATCTATGTTCATGAAAACAATCTTAACTAGCTCATAGTATCTATGTTCATGAAAACAATCTTAACTAGCTCATGCTAATTTTTCTTTGTATCAAATAATCTATGCACTGTTCATTACAGCATCTAATTTGTTTCAGGGCTTCATCTATCCCAATACCCAGAGCTTAATGAGATCCTGCTCTTTGCCTCTATTTTATATTTTTAGGTTGGCAACCTGGAATTCAAGCGACAGCTTATGCATGGGATGAAGAATGGGATAGATTTGGAGATGAGGGTATGCTAACTTCAATCTTGATTCTACCACCATGTCCATTATTCAATGCGTGTTTATGTTGACCATTTGCATATTAAACTGTATATGCTGCTCTGCTTGCATTTATTCAGGATTCTCTATAATAAAAGAACTAACAGTTGAAGTGGAGCCTCCCATTGCACCAAAGAGTCTACCTACTGAAGATGTTAAAGCATCTACAAATGGGGCATCAACAGAAAAAGAAGACAATAAAGGTGATAAATCTGCTGCTGCGGAGCAGGCAGTTGAACCTGAAACAACACCATCGAATAGCAAACCAGAGTCAGCAAAAAATCCTCCGGTTAGTCCTGTCAAGAACAAAGAGGATGGTTCTACTGATGAACGTGATAAAAAACAATCTAGAACAAATGACGTCTCACCACGTGCCACTGAGAGTATCAGGTACAGATCCTGCTTTTCATTTTATATTATAGATACACATCTCTTGCTAGAGAAAAATAAATATAGTTTGTGAATACCATCTAGTTTGAAACTTTGAATACAACTGTAACTTATTGTAGCTAAGCTTCTTTGTCTATTCTTTTGGTGAAAAAATATTACAGGATTTACAGGTTCAGGCATGATCTCGCATGTAGCTTAAACTATATAGGCCATTGGCTACTCCTATAAGCCAGGCTTCTGCCTGTGCTTCGTTTATGCAATATATCGGTGTCTAGCTGGTATAGGAAATTTAGTTCCTGATTGTTTTATGTGAAACACGCTTCTTGCATGCTGGAAATATAGCATATTAACTTTTTCGTTGCAAGGGAAGCTTGAGGGACACATTGTGTCGAAATATTGACCCTTCTCAGTTTATTAGTATTTATTAGTGTTTTGTTTATGCAAGCTATCTTATTGCACTGGTGAATTTTACAGCAACCGTGGAGCAATGGATTCGCCGACTCATGGAGATAAAACCCATGACGGACACTCATGGGGCCCATCTTTTGATCATGGCATGGATAACGACTCTCTATGGAACTTTGGTCATAAGGTTGGACTCTGTTCATTCTTTCTGATGTGGTGTCATACAATTACGTTGTACCCATACTGCACTATCTAGCACTTACCTCTGATTTGTTTCGCAGGATGGTGAGAATGGTGATTCAGATCTCTTCTTTGGGCCACAAGGTCTTCCCCCGATAAGAACCGGAGGTTCCTCATCTGGTAGTTCATTTGTCAAGGAACAGAAACCATCCTTTGATTCTGTTCCTGGTACTCCAATGGAAAAACCTTTCTTTGATTCCATCCCAGGCACGCCAGTTCAGAAATCCATCTTTGATTCGATCCCTGGCACGCCAGTACAGAAATCCGTCTTTGATTATTCTGTTCCTAGCACACCGATGCAGAACTCAGTCTTTGATTATTCTGTCCCAAGCACGCCGATGCAGAATTCACTCTTTGATTCCATTCCTGGTACACCGGTGCAGAGATCAGTATTTGATTCTGTTCCTAGTACGCCAATGCAGAGATCTGTGTTTGATTCTGTTCCGAGCACGCCGACGCAGAAACCATTCTTCGACTCTTTTCCAAGCACTCCAATGCAGAGATCACTGTTTGATTCTGGGCCAAGTAGAGCAGAATCTCCTACTGCCAGCAGCATGTATGGCAAAGAACAAAAGGGATTCTTTGATTCTTCAGTTCCGAGCACCCCAATGTACAACCCGAGCTACACGCCAAGGTATAGCGAAACAGGAGATGATTCATTCGACACCATGTCTCAGTACAGCTCATTCGGCATGCACGAGAACAATTCTTTTGCACAGCATGACAGCTTCTCGAGATTTGATTCCTTCAAGAGCAATGCTGACAATGGTGGCAATGACACCTTTGCGAGGTTTGATTCCTTCCGCAGCACTTCAGATCAGGGTGGGGGCAGCAGCTTCATGAGGTATGATTCCATGAACAGCAGCAGCGACCATGACAGAGGCGACCCGTTTGCGAGGTTTGATTCGATGAAGAGCAGTGACTACAACAGCCGGGGCTACTCATTTGATGATGAGGACCCCTTTGGAACCGGGCCGTTTAAATCGACAGAGACCACGAACAACAGCCCGACGAAACATGGGACGGACACATGGAGCGCGTTTTGACAGGCGGGGTTGTATCATGTTCATAGAGGTCATGTGCTTGTGCACCTTACTGCAGATATATACACACGTACAGGGGGCAAGACAATTTTTTTTGGCATGGGCCTCTGCTCCTCCACACCTGGGGATGGGAAGAGAAAGGAAGGGAAGGCAAGGGATGGGACGGGGCTTGCTTGTGCGTTTGCTTTGTGTTTAATTTTGTACCTAGGCTGGGAACATATGTTTGGTGGGATGCTGCTGCTGCCGATAAACATTCTTTATACCTTGTATTGTACAAGTCAAGATGCGAGTCAACCTGTTGGGTTGAGAAACTCTCTTGAGTGTTTTTTCTTCCATGGTGTAGCGTTTTTCAGTTTCTCTAAAATTTTCTGAGATCTCTGTACAGACATACTATGTGGCTGAGAAATTGGGACCTGGTTATGAGTTACTACTTACTGGATATATTGTGAGGCAATTGAGTCGGTTCAGCAAGAAGTATTTTAAGGAAGTTCAGCAAGTTGGGAGGGATTTGTTTGTTTGTTGTTTTCTATAATCCGATGCAATGGTATTATTCATGAATTCCTATGGATTTGTAGTTGTTTATTTTTTTTTGTAATTGAGGGTATGGATAATTTAGACATAGATTAGAGTGATTATTTTAGTTTTTTTTAATAATGATACATTGGTAATTTAGGTGTAAATTCAATGGGTTATGTGGATTATATATCGTAATAGCATTAGCACAAAAGAGGATGATCTTTAAATAATGTGAATCAAATATCCAGATGGCTATATGTTTTGATCATCAAGACACAATGAGATAGATTTAAAGGCGTAAGAGGGAGTTGTTAGTTTTCAGGAAAATAATGCATAACTCCTTCGTAACAGATAGGGTCACAAATGCATGTCCATCCTAATGGATAGGATTATACGAATTAGTGCTGCATGGCCAGGCCAGGCGCCATGTCTAAATTTTCAAATGGTTACATTTCCTCGGATCATACAAAATGGCATGAGCAACAAGCCCAATACCATTTCACAACCTTATTATTGGATAGATGGGCTTCTCCGGTAGGTTCATTAATGATCACTATTTATACTGGGCGGGCTTACAAATAAAACAAAAACTTACATGGCTAGCTTGAAGATAAGTAACTCGAATTTGGCAAAAAAAAAAAAAAAAAAATGGCCTCTGTTGTTGGGATGCTGCGTGGAGTTGATGGCTGAAAACAGGGCCTCAAAAAGTAGGGGTCCAATTTCTGGAACTGCTCCTGAAGTTGTTCTTACACCTAGGAGATAGAGAATTTACTCAAAAAAAACCTAGGAGATAGAGAAGCTCCACACCTTTCGACCCATTTAATTTTCAAACATTTTTTTTACAAGTGTAACATTTTTGTTAATTTACTCATAGATCATTTTAATTACACACCTAGGACATGCCTCAACCCCCTTTTACCTCCTTGGTCATAAAATTTTTTTGATCCGTAATGTCCATAATTTTAACTTCACCTTAAAGAAAATTCAACAGTGCAATAAATGTCCCACATTCAAATCCAAAAAATAAAGTCACATTTCCCTTTGTTTCACCTCCACCACCATCACTTTTTGGGGTCGTAATATTGAAATCTACATTGTTCACTTTTTTTTAAAAAAAATATTCTAGTAGTATGAATATAATTAATATTTCCCGCTTAAAGAAAAAGCTGTTCGAAAATTGAATGTGTGGCAAGACGTTATCTTGTTCAAGAATTGGAGTAGCCATTGAGTGTAACATTTGAGATTCATTCAGGCATATACTACTGCAAGCAAGCGATAACGTCTTTGTACCGACCAAAATAACCATTCTAAGAAGCAAAGCAACGGGATAAGCAAGGAATAAAACAGGGTTGCATTGTTCTCCATAAAAGCAAGTAGTTAGTGTAGATAAGAGGTAGAGACAAATTAATACTAAGGTAAGCACACACGTACACTATAGTGAGGGATTTAGATTTAGGGGCATCAACATTTTGCACATCTGGTTTTGAGAACGCATTGCGGCTTAAGTTAGGATGAGAGAACATTTCAGTGCATCCACGTGCAAAGTAGATAGGACATATTCTTGACGTAACCACAAGTTATTATCGGGGTCCATGCCAGCCAAAAGCACAAGTTTTGGATCTCTTTCCATGCACTCCCGATATCCAGCAGAGAGATCGATCTTCTATATACAGCCATGGATATTATTGTCTTCTTTGCCTTGCGTACCACTCGCGTTGTCTCCGTTTGGGGAAGCGGCAGTACAGGAGGAGGTGCTGGTGCTGGGATGGCCTCCATCCTTACCAAGGCCTACTGTGACCCAGAAATCTGTGAAAATATCAAAATCCGCATCTGCTTGAAGCTGACGCATCCCTTCAACCACGATGAGTTCGTCAAGAGTTTGCTGGCTCAATTCTATGCCAGCAGCTCTCACCAAGCAAACAATGCAGGTATAGATTTCTGCGCATGGATGAAAGCAGAGGTTATAGAAGCAGACAACCTCATGAAAGCCAAAAATCTCATGCAACAAATGAGCGAGCAGAGGCCGAGCGTTAGCTCGTGCGGTACGTCCTCGCGTTGACGGACGGTCAGACGCGGGTTCGATCCCTGGGATCGACCATGTTTTCTGTTAGGATAATTGGGCCAAGCCTATTATTTATTCTAAATAATCAGTAAACCTCAAAGGCCCACAATTGTGTGATTAAGTGGAAAG